>JAXGGA010000111.1:0-335416 GCA_038373865.1 Uloborus plumipes
CAACCACATACACACACACAAAATAAATAAATAAATGATAATAAAGAAATAACTTCAATTAAAAATAAATAAATTAATGAATAATTTACATTAAAAAAAATCAATAACTAATTTAATGAAAAAAATAATAAATAAATAAATTAAATAAATAAATAAATTAGTTTTAAAAATTCCCCCCCAAAAACGTTGATGGCGCAACTGGCGCCATAATCCCCCCCTGTGGGCACCCCTGCCCCAAATGAATCATTTTCTTTCCGCAAGAGAACTTGTTAAATGACGCTGACAATCTCGTGAAAGTCTCTCTCTGCTTGAAGCAATTTTAAACGAGCATATTTTATTGGTTTTGCCTGTTTCCACAATTTAATTGCATTTTTTCCAGACAGATTTATTCTATAAGAAAACAATTATTAATAGTATATTTTGAAATTTAATCTTAAAATAATCTTTTTAAGTTGATTTTAAACCACTAAATTCTATGTAACATGAGTCACGAAAATTGATTTTTTTTAATATTTCTAGATTTTATAGCTTATACATTAAAATTTTTTTACTGTTTCTCCTACTCATGTACAATACAAAAACGAATTTATAGGCCAATTTACATTTTTTTTTGCTTTTTTATTAAAAGAATCAACATTTTAATTTTGTAGCGTGAATCACGCGTAAAGTGAGTTACAGCCAATACAAGATAACATTAACTTCTTAATGGCATTTAATGTATCCTAATGTTATTTTAAGGGGTAATTAATGTTAGATTAAAGGGAGGTTAGCACCTATACACACCTATAAATAATTAATAATATTGCTTAAATTAATTAAATAGCATAATTTTATTTTGTTTATCGGTTAAAGTCTTTTAATTATTGCAAGGGTCCCTGTTTTGGCCCTCAAATACATGTGTTATTCGTGTTTATGCAAGCACATATTTGTCTTCTGTATACATTAAAGGTATTTCATTTAAGTAAAATATTTTTTTTTTAAAAATATTTCACAAGTAACTGCAGAATGACAGAAATGGGCTGAGAAAAATTGAAGGAAGAAGGGGAGTGCAGTGTATACAAACAGAGACATTGGTCTCCAGATGAAAGATTATTTATCGAGGAAAGTTGAAAAGCTAAAGATGTTGTGTCTACAATTCAATATAAGCTGAAAAAAAAAGATGGGAAACTTTCATGGGAAATTTTGACCAAATTCAAACTTCGTAAAAATCACTTCAACAAGTATACAAATATGTAAATACATTCAGGAGGGCTGGACAAAGCGATGCTTTACTTTTATATTTGTAAAGAACGTGAATTGTATCTTTTATTCAAAGTTACATATATACACACATACCTACCCGCATGTGAAACAAATAAAAGCGTATTAAAAAGAAAAAATACGTCCGATTTTTCCGCGCACTTTTCGGTGTCTCCCATTTCTTTCGATCGCGCTTGGTTGAAGCCGCGGACGTAATAAGAAGCCCCAACGCTCGCCGGAATAAAGAGCGCAGCGATCGCGTCCTCTCGCTGTGATGCGGAAGGAGCCGCAGAGAGCGGAGTCATTCTGTCCCAAGTTTAAGGACGCTCTTCCCCGGCGCTGAGCGGCCGTGAAGTTGAGACCGTGAAAAGTGGAAGAATCGGCGGTGAAACGAGTTGGGTCGAGAACCGGTAAACAGGGCCAAGGTGCAGGCTTTTGCTGACCGCTTGCAGGTTGTTTGTGCGTTTGCATTCTTAGTTGGGGAAAGGATGTCCTTAGATTCAACTGTTGCGCTGAGAAATCAATTATTGCGCAATTGGAGTAATAAATGGTGTTCATAAAATAAATCCGCTTTTTTTTTAAAAAAATCCTATCGAGTTAATGGTATGAGCTAGGTACAGTGCAATGATAGAAAAATAAAAGAGCGATTAATTTGGCCAAGAACAATTAAGTTTTTTATTTCACTTAAATATTTGAAGGTGAATTAGATGTGGATGAAAAATCTGACAAACTAAAATACAATTGGCATGCCAACTGTGTTTAAAAGATTAGAGTATACTCACGTATAAATTTGAGTTTTGCCACACAAAACACTTTAAACATTAACCGATATATTAAACTATAATTTCATATCAGAGATACTTCAGCGTCAATAGTTTTGAAGCGTTTAACCTTCATCTTAATATAAAGCAGTAAGTAACCGCCTCTAAGTAAGGGCTAAGGCAGAAACATGCAATACACCGCCAACTCAGCTATTTCAATCCATGGGCAGCTGTTTCGAGCTTATTATGCTCTCATCAGCATGGAATGCGAAAGTAGTCGAATTGGAGGCAAAAATCCTCGTATAAAGCAAAGAGAGATAAAAAAAAAACTGGTAGCTAGTGTAAAATTAGAATACCAGTGAGCGACCGCACTTGGTACAATACAACTCGTAAATTTTTTTTAGGCAAAGCACAAGGTATAAAGTAGTAAGTAACCGCCCCTAAGCAAGGGCTAAGGCAGAAGCATGCAATGCATAATAAGCTCGAAACAGCTGTCCATGGATGGAAATAGCCAGGTTGGCGGTGTATTGCATCTTCATCTTAATGTTTCAATGTTCAAAAATAACTGACTTTCATATTTTGTATTTAATAGTTTCAAAGGTAATAAAAATCTATCAATATCAATGTTTAACAATAATTTTTAATGTAACACATTTTTAGTGTCTTTACTCTGAAAAAAAAACTATTTCACACAACTTGATTTTATTATTTCAATCATAACAAAATACTTAAAATATCATCAAATATAAAGCGGTTATTTCAAATGAAAATATTTTCAATGCTTTATTAATCTAAAATTTAATTAACTTGTAGATCGCTTTGATTTCATTAACGATGCGTTTAAAATGTTAACGTTGTTACAAAAGTCTCAGACATCAAAAGAAAAAAAAGGGTACAAGTATAAATACCGTGCGAAAAAAAAAAACAGAAAGGGAATGTTACAAGCATTACTATTGTTCAAAAAATCATGAAAATAGTTCTATATCATTCATTAAACCTAAAATATTTTGAACAAAAAAATTAAATACTTTTAAAAGTGCAAACCATTGCAAAAAAAAACCTTATTCATTAATATGTATTTTGAGCAGCAGTTTTTATGAGGTAGAAGTTCTAAGCTTTCTAAACAGTGGCACACATATTTTTAATATTTTAATGAACTGAACTATAATAACTATTTATGTAATATAACAAACTTAAATAATGTTAGATATATCTATAAAATGTATTAAAGTCAGGTTTATACATATAAAGCACGAGTCAAATAAATTACCATATTACGCTCAAATAAAAAAAGTTAAATTGTGGTACGATTTGATAGGGTCAAATTGAACGTCTTCCGTTACGATTAGCATTTTTCCCAAACTCAAAACTATAAGGTAATATATCGTATTGCCTGTGTGGGCACATATAAAAAGGTTATATGTAAACTTGTTCGGACAAATTTCATTTTAGCAGAGGAAAGTGATTCATAAGAGCAATCCTTTGTAAATTCATTCAACTTAGGTCTGTATCACTACCTCCACCATGTTAAATGTGGATTTTAAGTAAAGTGATTAATTAGAAAAATCATTCATATAATTGCATAAATTTTCCATTGTTTTTCCCCGTAAAAGTATGCTATTAAAATAGTGTCAGCTGTTAAAATAATCTATTTAGAAACAATCTACACCAGTGTTTCCCAACCTTTTAGGCTCTTCGCCCCCTTCAAGACGCTGACTGACACCTATCGCCCCCTCCTCCCTTTTCTTCCCCGAAAAAACCATAAGTTTTGAACATCGATATTATTAAAAATTTAAGCACCTAACTTTAATTTGAAGTGAAGTGTACGCAATAAAGCAATTATAACCAGATAACATACCTTTATTTTTTTTTTTTTTTCACAAAACTAACTGTTAAGCATTAACATTTAACTAAGATCATCGACGAACTTTTCAAAAAACAGAAGTAAATTTTTCAAAAAATTATTTTCTTTTATACACTGGAATCTGATGGAATTAAAATCATTGAAACTAAAAATTTGAAAGAAAATAAATTGAAAATCTAAAAATTCATAAACTTGACAATGAATGACAAAATACTTCCTAAGGTTCATCCGAGGTGCCAGTAGAACCTCTTGAACTTTAATTTGCTTCTTTCTTAACTTGTGATTAATTGTCTGAACCCTGAACAACCGATTTCGTACATGTTTACTATTTCGGTTATAGCAACCCTTTTATTACTAATGTTTTCTCTTCTAAATACCCATCACCCCTTAAGAAATTACCGTTTAAGGTCCTTCCCGAAACTGAATGATGTACTCCGACTAATCTTGTATAATGACCGCTCTGCTTTTTTTTTTTTTTTTTTGTACTAAATACTTTTCGGTAAAACTTAAAACGTGGACATCTTATACATAATTATAAACTACTAGGAAACCGAAGCATACTTTTTTATTAGTTAAACCAGAAGAAAAAGCACACATTATAATGTTTAAAAATTCGAGTGATTTCTGGTTAACTTCTGGTATTTGTGTGATGATCGTATTTCGAATTGCTTTGTTATTTCAAACAAAGCAATATTTATCGATAAAGAAATTCCAAACGATTTCAAATTTCCCGAATTTTGCATTGAGAAATTAAACTTAATATATTTCTTTAAACACAAGCTCAAAAAAAATCAGTTTTAGGTTTATCATCAAGCCATGTTTTAAAGTTTTATTTAAGGAAACGAAAAAAAAAGCTTATAAATTACTGCATTAACACAAGGTGAACGATTTATTATGAAACACATGATGTTCTTATATGTGCAGTTGCAACATTTAGAAAACATCTTTAAAAAATTAAATATAAGGAATTATTTGAAACAAATACAATTTTCAAACCTACAAGATAATCTTAATGCTTAACTAAAGTTAAAGGTCTTTGAAAGTCCAACAGTTTGTTCAAAATAGAGTTAATCTCTCCCGAAAGCATACTCTCTTTACTTTCTTCTTCTTCTTCTTTTATTCTTTCTTCCTTTTTTCGTTTATTTATTTTTATTTATTTATTTTTTTTTAATTTCAAACTTGGACGTAAATTTACAAATCCTACTGCAAGCAAAATAACCTAAGCATTTAATGTGAAATTAGATGAAGCAATATCTCTTATTTAAAGCAATTTCAAAAGGCATTCCGTACTTCTGTACATTTTCCGTACTTTAAAGGTAACTTTATGAACTAATTGAAATATTGAAGTAATTTTTCGAGAAATCTGTTGCTGTTATCAGAAGAAAATAAAACTGAGCGGTATCGAATTTGCATTAATTGTAAAAATTTATCCAGTTTATTTTATTTCCATGAAATCTTATTCAAATTATCTTTAAATAAACGAATTTGGAAACTGAGACCAAATACATGTATAATTTACTTTCTGATAAATGATCTTTTACGCAAAGAAAATATTAAAATTTTTTTCTTACAAATGCTAAAATTGTTTATTATCACATTAATCAACCTTGAATAAAAACTAAAATGAAAATAACTTTTTACAAAAAGGACCAAAAATTAGATAGAATTTTTATCATTCATATTGAGCTGTTTGATTGCAGTTAAACAAAATTCAAAAGATTTCCTTCAATAAAAATTCGTATTTCATGATGCAAATTATGCATCAAATTCAATCTGACGCTGCATTAAGCACAAAATTATATCAAAATTTCAACTGCTTAAAATCAAAATGTTTTTCTGAGAAAAAAATTTTCTTCTTTCTATTAAAATTTTATTTTTGAAAAAAAAAAAAAAAGAATTGGTACCCATTTCTTGCACTTCATACATTTTAACACCCATTTGATAATTTTGACATTGAACATTTTACTAAGAAGTAAGTAACCTCCCCTAAGCCAGGACTAAGGTAGAAAGTTGCAATAAATTTTCGAATTGTACTAAGGCTCCTATAAGAGGGGAGCTGCCTTATCCGACATTTTGGTTCCAAAACGGGGGGCGTGGAACCACTGGTATCTGTACTAAAGTCGCATTGAAGAAAAGTAGAAGCTATGCTTGAATTGTAGCTGCATAGATGATATTTGAGTATTTTTGTCCATATGACAAAAACATTTCATAAACTCTGGCTTGAAACAAGTGCAATATGAAAATAGACCAAATTTCATGAAACATTTCCCAATAAACTGCTTTTAAATCCGAGAAATAAGTTATCTTTTTAAATTTACCTAATATGGTGCTTTATCCAACTAATCATAAATTATTTTACGCCAGAGCAACCAGGTATAATATTAATGTGTTTCAAATACCCGTAACAAGGCTGGATCCAAGAGTGTCTTGGAATAAAAATGTCGGACAACTCAGCCTGTCCTCTAAAGAAGATCTAGCTGGTGGTGTATTGCACATTATACGAAGGTTTGCAGCTCATCTGTTCATTCACTGAATATGATAATTTCTGAGAGGTAACAAAGTTGCGTGTTTTGGAACAATCGCAAAATTTGTGCCAAACTATATGATCACAAAAGTCATTCTTAATAATAAATTATGCTCCTTTTGAGGAATGGGCTCGGTGTTAGGAATTCAAAGTGTATTTTTTTTGTTATAAACAGCAGATTTAAATATGTTCATTTCACCTTCTAAAATTTAGAGTGCGTTGTCACAATCGACTTGCATGACTCCTTCGTTTTTCAAAGCTTAACAAAAATTCTGAAACATATCATTTGTAAAATATTCAACAGTGCAAAGAACTAAATTTTTTAGAGTAGAAATGCTAAACTATCTGATGGAACTGTAAACTTTGCCAAATGATAAAACACGAGTACGCGCACATAAAGACATATAATTAAAAGAGGCATTCCGACACACACACACTTAAAAATTGCAGTATTACAAATGCGTCCCAAAATTTGTCGAACTGTCAGACAAAGTCTGCCGAATTAGCAAATTTTTGGGCAGGACCTTCCAAGGGAGCGGCCCTGGAAGCACTAAATCTTTTTTTTTCTTTTTGGAAGTTCAGTATTCTTCCAAAGCATCCATAGAACGAATAAATTGGTAAAATAAGTAAGGAAACGAAAAAGGTTTTAAATAGGCAGAGAATAATTATAATAAAATTCATACCTCTCAAAGTTATCCAAATATTTTTCTAAACATAACTTCCTGCAAGCTTTCCACATATTAAGTAATATTTTCATCACCATGAAAATAAACTTAAAGTTCCCATGGAAAATCCTCAATGTCAAATTATTTCTTCTATGCTTGTCAAAATGTTGAATTGTTTGAAAATCGTCAATTGCTTTAAATTATTTAAAGTGATTAGATTTTGAAACGAAACCACAACAATTCTTCAAAATTAGGAAGTTTGATTGCCACTTCTGAATCGAATATCGCCGTTGTTTTTCGTTATTTTTCTCTGCGGAAAAAAAAAACCTTAATTCGACAAACACAAACGAAAACTTTTCAAGCGCCCGTGTCTCTCAGCACAACTCAACTTAACTCCTTCGCTCCCACCGGCTGCAGTGAAACTTTTCCGAACATGTGCTTAGTTGTTGCGGGGGGACTTAACCCTATTGGCCAAAGCTTCGAAATTCCCACGCTGCCGACCAATGGTAAACAAGAACTACGTCACAGTGACGTAACGTCACGTGCCTCCTAATGGCTGCCAAGGCCTTCTGAAACGTCCTTCCATGGAATGCGGTTTTTTCTACTGCACTTTGGCGCCTCCGATCTTTTTCAGCTGTGATGCTTTTTTTATTTATTTGTTGTTTTTTTCGCTCGTAACTTCTTTACAACTTTTCTACTCTCTTTTCGCCATATGATTTTAAATAGACTTCCTAAAGAGAGCAAGCCTTTGTTGTTTTGTTTTGCCAGTGAAGCGCATGAAATATCGACTTAATTAAGCTTTCATAAATGACAAGCTAATCAGAAGTCGTACATTCACAAAGCACTTGAGGAGGGGAATTATGAATAAGAAAAAAAAGATCAGGAGAAAAGAAAAGCATCACTGGAAAAAAAGACAAACAAACAGGAACCATCAAGTGTTCCTCCATCATTTTCTATTTTTGTCCAAGAACTTTTTTTTTTAATGTCTCTAGCTTCATCAACGTAGATTTTCTTTTAGTAAGTAAGATGTTTTTTAAGTGAAATTATGAACACATCTCCAATATTTTTTTATTTGTGAACAAGAAATATGATCACAGAAAACAAGCAGAAACTCTGAGGCTTTTATTGTTTTTTTTGTGCATGTTATTGTTACTATTATTATCTAATTTATTGTTCTTATTATTATGCTAAAAATTATAATAATAGTAATTTTTATAACTATAATTAAATGATAATTAAAGTTCTTTTTTATTATCATTAGCTTTTATTATTAGTATTAATGTTATGATAATAATAAAGATTGTTATTTTTGATTTCATTCTTATTATTATTGCTATGAGAGTAATCATTACAACTAATAATTTTTATTATAAATTCTTACATGTTTTTTATTTATTTTTGCTCAAAACTAGGTTAATCATTTTATTTTCATTTAAGCTGCAGAACACTAAGTTTTTTTTTTTTTTTTCACTCCGAACTTTTCTACATGATTTTTAAACAGAAGCGCTCATGAAATATCGAGTAAATTAAGCTTTTATAAATGACAAGCAAATCAGAAGTCGTACATTCGCGAAGCACTTGAGGAGGGGAATTATGAAGAAGAAAAAAAGATAAGGGAAAAAGAAAGGCATCACTGGAGAAAAAAAAGAAAACAGGAACCATCAATCGTTCGTCCATTCTCTTTTCATATCGAAGGACTTTCTTTTAATGCCTCCTAATTTATTTACAGGATTTTCAAAAAGCAAGATGTTCTTTAAAGGAAATTATGTACTCTTTTCCAGTAGTTTTTTTTTTTTTTTTTTTTTTTTTGTGAATACGGAAAGTATTTCAAAAGAATAAAGCAAAATCTCTTGTTGGGGTCCGTAGATAGCTCAGTTCCCAGTTACTCAATCTTTTATCACAAGAGCACAAATAACCACACCACTTCAGAATGGACTGCACTCTACTCTATCTTTATTAACTCATACCCATACTCATACCCAACCATACGCTTTTATACTCATTACCTTGAAATACAACATGTGCATTCTCACACTCACTCTAACGATCGCAGCGCCTCTCACTATACTTGGCGTTGGGCATAGTTGTTTTACTTAACAACTCTAATTTTATGATTTTACTATTATTATCTAACTTTATTACAATTATTTTTGTTATTATTATGAAATTTTATTATATATTATTATTATTATTTCGTCTCATTTTATAATTATTATTGTTTTTTATTTTTACAAAAATAAAGTTTTACAAAGTCTAGTTTTGCAGACAACTAGTAATATAAAACTTTATCTCTCTAATATCTAATTAAAATAAATGGCTAACGTTATTGATTAATAATAACGTTTTTATAACAACTGTAAAAATGTTTACATTCTTGAATGATATTTTTTTTCTCATATTGAAAACATCGAAGTCCGAAAAAACAACGACCCTCAAACATCGATGGTAAAAACAATCGATGTTTGAACAAAAATATCGTTGTTTCGAGAAAACATGGACATCGATGTCACACCACTAGCGGTTTGCAGTCAGGGGGTTCTCAACCTTTTTTGTACGGTGGACTGGCAAAAACTTCTGAAAAATCTCACGGTCCCAGTCTTTTTAATGCGATTCTATTAGTTTTACATCGGGGTTTGTTTGTTTGTTTGTTTGTATGTATGTATGTAACTCTGAATAAACGATAAATTCACGATCCTTACAAATATAAAGTAATATATTTGATATACTATTATTTAGGGATGCACCGATTAATCGGCAATGCCGATTAATCGGCCATAATCGGCCACTTTGCCGATTATTAATAATCGGCAAAATCTTGCCGATTAATCGGCGAATTTTTTTGATTTTTTATATTATCTTTTAAAGTATACCTTCACCAAGAAACTATGATAAATTGTTTTATTAACAGTAAATAAATGTAATTTTCTGAAATCCTTACTATAACATGCAGTATGAAATTGTATACAGAGTAAAAACAAAACAAATAGTTCATAGAAAACGTAAAACTGATTGGAATATTAAAAGATAACACTCTGCAAATTCCTGAAATTTTAAATTGGAGTTCAAAATCATGAATATTTCATTTCATTTATAATCAGTCAAATTTTGCTGATCAACCGGCGGAAAAGATGTTTTAAATAAAATTAATTCAACGATTTTTGAACACAATATTACGATGGATAAATTTATAAACAAGAAATGTATAATTTTCTGCAAACAAGAATTACATGTTTTACGAAAGTTTAATGAGTAAAAACAAAACAAGTATTTCAAAGAATGAAATACAAAATAAAAATAATAATAATAAATTACCTCTCAGTCTCAGTTGATATAAATGATTTAATAATTTAATATTCCTATTCTGAATAAATCTACACTTATAGACAATGTTGCAACATTTTTCATGTCTTGATATATTTCTCTTTAGCTTATTGCTTTTAAATAACCTCTAATTTTCAAAGAACAAGTCCTGGCTACTTATAGTTGAAAATTAAATTTAAGTTAAGAACACCCCTAAATTAAAGTGTTCATCACAGTTCCCCCCCCCCATTTGTTTTAATAACTATTATGTCTAGTGTGTTAATGTAATTTTATTTATAAAAATATTTAAAAAATTTCAAAGGAAGTTGATAAAATTTTGAAATTATTTAACATGGAAAAATGGAGAAAAACAAATCTTTTGTCAAAAACAAATAAGTAATCATTTTTAAAAATCGGAATTGTATTAGAAAGGGTAAAAACAGTGAGGGTGAAATTGGTAATATTAAAAATAATAAACCCGAACATTAATCGGCTCTGCCGATTAATCGGCCGATTCTCATTCGCCGATTAATCGGTAATCGGTAATCGGCCAATTTGCTTATCGGTGCATCCCTACTATTATTAATACTAAAGGCTAAACTATATTATATGTTGATGTATTATAAGTGTTTCAGTTAGTTGTGTGTGTTTGTAACTCTGAATAAAGGATAAAATTCACGTTCTTTGCAAATACAATATTTAATACTATTGTTAATACTAAAGACATTTAGTGCACTAATAAGACATGTAATATGCTAATGTATTATAAGTGCATGTAAACTTAACGAATATTCAGTAGTTTTGAAAATCAGAGGGAAATCAGAGTACCATGTGAAATATTTTGATTAACTCTAAAAGCCTATTTTTATGTTTTTTAAAACTATATTTTAAAATTATTTTAAAATATTTAAAAATTTGTTTGTTCATTAGCCGCAAGCGGCTAGATGCGCAGTTAGCCTTTTATGCCATTCACTTTTCTTTTTGCACCAAGATTACCGTCTTAGGCGGCTGCTTAAATTGGCAGTGATATTTATCAGTGTGCATCAGTCTGAAAACTTTTTTATACCTATGTCCTACCACTGTCCATCAGCGTCTGTCATTATATTTATCTTTCTATAAGCTATATACGTATCTGTGTCTATATTTGTAGCACTAATCAATCTCTAGTTACTTTTACTTAACCACTAATCATATTCCTTAACAAAAAGAAAAATCGTGCAAAAATAAACGCATAGTCTTCTTCTTTTATTAAAATGCAGGAAAAAAAATTATTTCCCTGTTTTCCCCTCAAATGCAAGAAAATAGTGTCAGCAGAAGAAGAAAAAAAATCACTACGTTTGTTTAATTGATATGCTCACCACTTCATGTAAAATTAATGTAACTAAACGTCCGCCGCGAAAAAAGAAATGTTGAAAAAAGAAAGAACAGCAATCTCTAAATTAAGCAAAAGAGCAGAAAAGCAAGCTGATCATTTTTAGCGACTCCATTTTCTAATCACTTGATACGACATCACAGAAGCAAGAGAATTGGCATAACCCAACCAACTCCGTTCTTCCATCCGTAGACTGCAGATTCATGCTTAAAATGTAGAGCTCATTTAGATGACAGACTGACTTTTCCTACGTTTTGGTTCCAAGACACTCTTGGTTCCAGCCTTGTTACACGTATTTGAAACACAATAATATTATACCTGGTTGCTCTGGCGTAAAATAACTTATGATTAGTTTGATAAAGCACCATATTAGGTAAATTTAAAAAGATAACTTTTTTCGCGAATTAAAAAACAGTTTATTGGGAAATGTTTCATGAAATTGGGTCTTTTTCATATTGCACTTGTTTTAAGCCTGAGTTTATGAAATGTTTTTGTCATATAGACAAAAATCGTCAAATATCATCTATGCAGCTTTGAGCTCCTTTAGAGGACAGGCTGACTTGTCCAACATTTTGGTTCCAAGACATTTTTTGATCCAGCCTTGTTACAGGTGTTTGAAACGCATTCATATTATACCTGGTTGCTCTGGCGTAAAATAACTTATGTTTAGTTGGATAAAACACCCTATTAGGTAAATTTAAAAAGATAACTTATTTCTCGAATTTAAAAACAGTTTATTGGGAAATGTTTCATGAAATTAGGTCTATTTTCTTATTGCATCTTGTTTTAAGCCAGAGTTTGCGAAATGTTTTTGTCATATAGACTATAATAGTCAAATATCCATCTATGCAGCTACAATTCAAGATTAGCTTCCACTTTTCTTCAATGCGACTTGAGTGCAGATACCAGTGGTTCCACGCTCCCCTTTTATAGGAGTCTTAATGCAGTTACAATTCAAGCTTAGCTTTCCTTCAATGAGACTTAAGTACAGATACCAGTGGTTCCACGCTCTCCTCTTATAAGAGTGTTTTTAAAATACACTGGAAATAGGAAGTAACCGAGCTGGAGGCAGAAATTTTCTTATAGCGCAAAGAAAGCCAACAAAAACTGGTAGCTAATGTGAAATTAGAACACCAGTGAGCGACCACACTTGGTACGATATAACTCGCATATTTTGCAACAAAGCTTGGGTATAAAGCAGTGAGTAACAGCCCCTAAGCCGGGGCTAAGGCAGAAACATGAATGCGGACTTAAGATTTCTAGGACTGAAGCCTCTTACTTATTCCGGGATGGATTGAGAAAATCGCAAACCGCAGGAAAAAATGGAAAATAAAGGTTTTTCAAAAGTTCATTAAAAAACCAAAAATCGATTCTCAAACTTTTTTTTCTTTGTCATCCTGATAACAATTGAATTTCCAACAACCGGATAGAAAAATTATTTCTTTGACTCTATTAGTCCGGGGTCTGTGAGATAAAAAGTGCTAACATTTGCGAAAAATCACCCCAAACATCGATTAACTATTTTTTCTGAATGAAATTTCAAAAACCAAGCTCCGAGATGCACATCTATGGCAAAAGTTACCCCTGTAAACTAAATTTTATCTTTCTGGCTCTTACCTTGTTGAGGGGGAATATCACAAAGAGTGTGACATCACGCATTTTCATGCAAACACTCTTATGAAAAGAGCGTGACGTGAGACAACACTTTGTGACAAGGAAGGAACGGGAGGCAGAAGCAAAAATGTTCAAAAACAAGTTTGACATCATTTTTGGACATCTCGTTACATATTATCGAACAAGAAGCAACAAGAAGTAATTAAGCGATTTATCTGTTAAAATTTCTTTTCAAAATTTAGCTTTTTTGAGAAAAGTAGACTAATAAGTTTAGTTTAAAATAGTGACATTAAGAAGCAATTTGTCCGGAATCAGCTTTACATAACAAAGAAACTGAGGTGTTTGAGAAGATTAAATAAGAGAAAATTGAGAAGATTAGAATGTCGGCCACCTTGTTTAACAGTTTATGTCCCAAATTAATTTAACAATCAATTTTTGTATATTTTTGGAGGGGGTTTGAGTTGCAAATACATCAAAAAACATTTTTACCGAGCATAAAAATTTTGAAACTTTTGGAGGTTTAAGGCCCCCTACGCCTTAGAGTCCCCAAGAAAACTGTTTTCGATTGCATGTACCATCTGTGGGCCTCTGAGGGAAGTACAAGGAGTGGTACTCAAAAGCTTCAGCGTGATTACAGCCATTTTGGATTCATACTAATACATTAATATAAGCGGGACTTCTGAGTCCCGTCGGGGCATAAAGGGTTAATGGCCTGAGAAGTCTGACCGGGACGGAGGGGTGCCTTGTTCGAATGCTGGCTCGGGCATGGATGTACTTACTCATGTCCTTGTCCTTTCTTCGTATGAATGTGTTGTTGTGCTGTGAAAGGTTACCCATCCTATGTACGGATCGCATTTAAGCATACCGTACTCGATTTTGGACATGCGAAAAGATACGCGCCATCATTGGTCGATTGCGTGTCAATCAATCGCCTAACGCCGCCCATAGGTTCGGAAAGTACGGGAAGTGAAAGAAAAATGTCAGAACAGAGTGAAAACGTCGTGTCGTGCTAGGCAGGCAGGGGGGGGGGAGGTTGAGAGAATAGGTATTAACTGTCTTGACATCGTAAAATAAATAAACATTTAGAATTTTTAGAATCAAGCTAAGAAGTGTTTTATTTCCAAAACAAGCATAAATAACTTCTATGCAAATTCATCCCTAAACACGGAGTAGTGCCATCTATATGTAAACACGGAAAGCAATTTATGGAAATGCAATTTTCTTTTAAAACTTAAAACCAGTGCTCCAAATGTATTGGATTACTACTGTTCATAAATAATAGGAAAAATGAATATTAGCGCCCTTCTAAAACAGTTCTAAAAGTGCTGCAAAAATATTATACTTTATGTATTTACACATTTTTGATATTTTTTACAAATAAGATAGTATCTTAGAAATTTATTCTTGAGTAAAAGGGGGAAAATATTAAATTTTTACTACAGCGTTTGAGGTTTAGGGATAGATATTCCTTTATTATTACTCTTAATGCGATATGTGTACAATGTACATGTATTAGCATCTGTTTTATCAGTTCAAGAATTATTAATCATTAGACAGTTAAAAATGTTCATATACATTTTCTTTAAACAGGAATTTCTATTAAACGTTTGAAGTGATTATCCGACTATTTATTAATGAAGAAAATTTCCTGATTATTGGCCTTGATGAAGTGTCTCGTGGGGATAAGGTACAGTCATAGAAAAAAAAAACGAAACACTCTGAATTATTCGGCTGCTATACTTGCTAAGAACAAAAGAAAGATGTCTTCTGACATGGATTAAAGTCTTCTTTAAAACTATGTGAGTAAAATTTTGATAAGGGGCTATATACAAAGTGAAATGAACTCAAAGTCTGAATTTTCAAATAGGAACCCCTACATTTGGTTACATAATTAGGTGCAGAGGGCCAGAAGTACGCTGGGTACCAAGCGGCATCACTTTAGGACCAGTAGAACAAAAGTTATGACCGGTCAAAGATTTAGGGACCACCACCACATTTAAAAGGCTACTTTCAAGGTCGAAATTTACAAAGAGTAGACAAATCATATTTTTTCGATTAAATTACCTAAAGCTACTCGCAATAATGCGTTTGCTTTTCGTAATTTCTTAAAAATTCTAGGGTTTTGTTAAAGTTATAATATTTTTTTGAAATTTGGAAGAGAAAACCCTACTGTGTAGAGTTCAAGGGAAAAACGCAGCATTCTGTCTTTTTGATTAAACAAAGATGGATGCATATTTTTAGCTACGCACTAACCGTTGCAGCAAACACCTTTTAGAGAGAGGTTACAACTTAAAAGTAACCTCTTGTATTTATATAAACTACTGTATTAGGATTGGCAAAAATGTTAAAACCGTGGCTCAGAATTTAAAAAAACGTCTAATCTTTACAAATTATTCCAAATAACCTTCCGAGACACCACAGTTTTCCATGAAAATCAAGTGTCCACGTAAAAAGTTTTCTGAATTGCTACATGTTGCATAAATGCAGACTTCTGATTAATGGACAAAAAATATGATTGTCTACCAGTTTTAAAATATTTTCAGCAGTTTTATTTAAGTTTCGCTTTCAACATATTATAACTGTTGAAAACTTAATACTATATAAAAAGGCTGTGCATGTTCTGCAACTGGTGGATAAGCATATTCCTCTTTCTTTGCATAGAAATTCCCTGCTATTGTTTCAGTTTGCACAGTTGTATATGGTCCCTAAAAATGGTTCTTTTAGCATATCTCAAAAACTACTGGATATTTTGAGCTCCCATTTTGGATTCTCCTTTGAAACCCCTTCTAGATTGTTTCTCCATCAAAATATTATATGGTTCCAGATCATCATTTTTTCAAATATTACTTTCAAAATTCATAAAAAATTCAAAATTTTATCTGAGAGGGAGCCAATGACGTTTTTATTGTTGGGTTGGTTCATACTTTGATATAAAAAAACAAACTTTGCCGTACCTATCGTGGTTTAGGTATTATATGCCCAAGTCTCAAAAATATTTTTAACATTACGGGACGGTTTTTTCTCAGTTCAATTGTGAAGCAACGGCTGGAGCAAATTTAAAACGACTTGGTATACAAAGTTAAATGATGTTGCTGATCACAAATATGCGATAAAAAAGGGGGGTTTTCATAGAAAATTTTAAAGTTGATGCCGATTTTCATATGAAGACGACCCCTTAACAACAATTTACCAATAGAAATTTATAGAACACATTATTCCTGAAAAAATAACATATTACACGTGTCTCTAGTGTTAATAGTCTTCGAATACAAGCGAGTGTTTCGTTTTTTTTTCTATGACTGTACATAAATTTTAAATGAAGAAATGAAATGATTTAGTCCCCTTAAAAACCATATTTTTTGGATATCGCTTAGCATGTCGTCTAATTGAAAAAACAAAAGTTTATTGTCGAGTACTTAGTGCTACCTTAGAGTATGAAATTTTTCCCCTGTCTTAATTTTCAGTTACATCAAACATTCATGGAGCAAAAAGAATGCAAGACAAGCAGAAGAACAAATTATGTGTTTATATACCCCAAAGTTATTTACAGATAGCACTAACGATTTACCAGAATATGAAACGAAACGAAATGGAATATTTATATATATTAAATTCACAAGCTCGAAAGTAACATTAAATTCAACGGACTTATAGAAATTTACAGTAATAATTTCCAAATTTTTATTACCTTGTTAAAAGCTTTACTGATGAATAACAGCCCCTCCCTTTGCAAAATAATATGTTTTATAATTGATTCAATTATATTTTCCAATATTTTAGCACCAATAACGAAAAAAAAAGTTTAACGTATACACAAAAAGATTTAATGCACATTAAAGTAGTCTAAATGCTAATGGTATAAAAATGCTTTTACCATTTTCTACCACGAAATTATGTAATTTTTAAGTAAATATTCGTCTTTTATTTTTATGGAGACCTGTGCGAATTCATATAGGCTGTATCTCAGAATAGTATTGTCTTTGTTTTGGCGTCGAAAGGAGATCTATCGAAAAGTCGATTCGACCAATGATAGCGCGAATCTTTTCGCATGTCCAAAATCGAGTACGGTATGCTTAAATGCGTACGGATCCTTATGGCATGTGTGTATTGGGGAGTATGACTTCCTACCCAAAAACGGTATAGTAGGAAAAAGTGAAACAGCAGGGACGTAGGAACCAGGTGAGCTGGAGGAACTCTGGCTCCCCTGCAAGGGCGGATACAAGGGAGGGGCGATGGGGGCGATCGCCCCTCCCTTGAGAGACTCTTTTCCAGCAGTTTTTCGACTTTGAAATTCAAAAAAGGCAATTTTGGATGATCTTCGACTAGCCAAGGTTTAGGGGCGGTAACTTACTTCTTTATACACGAGCTCTGCCCTAAAATTTACGAAATATATCGTACCATTCTGGATCTCTCGCTAGCTAATTTCATATTAGCTGCCAGTTGTTTTGGCTCTCTTTACTTCTTCAAGAGGATAAATACCTCTGGCTCGGTATATCCTATGCCAACCTGTCGAGTGCCAATAACCACGAAACTGCAGTCCTTGGATGGAATAACCGTGTTGGCGATGTATAGCACATCAACAAAATGTTTCGATTTAGAATTTTTTAGAAGATGAGGTCACTTCTACCGGGGATGGATACAATGCAGAGGGATTGGGGGCGATCCCTAGAGGGACTCTCCAGCGGTAAATTTTCGATGTTGAAGTTCTAAATATGTAATTTTATACCAGTTATAATGGAGCTGGGGGAAGAAGGTTTGGGACTCTTACCCGGGAAATGCTTCAGAATTAAAGTGAATAATTTCTGGATCCACCCTTGCCCATGACTTCCCATTGGTGCTCCGCTGCCTGCTCAGAGGCTAAGAAAAAGGTTTTCTAAACTTGCCATTAGTGTAGAAAGCGATTAATAGCCATAACTAGTAACTAGACATAATTTTCTATTTTGGATTTTTGATATAACAGTCCTTGCATGCATTTCTATCAACGCACTAAGATTATTAACACGGCTCAGAGGCAGCGATTTTGGGGTTTGATATTAATCCTAAAGGCCTGCCGCTTTTTTTTTTTTTTTTTTTTTTTTTTTTTTTTGCCACTGATTGCGAGGTATACTGCCCTGCTAAGAGCAAACGTGATATCTGCAGACAATCTCAAACTGAGATATTGCTGCTTGACCCTTAATGCCTCGACGGGACTCAGAAGTCCCGCTTATTATATTAGTATTATGAATTCTAAATGGCTGGAATCATGCTGAAGATTTTGAGTACCACTAATTGTACTTCGCTGAGAGTCCGACAGGTGGTACGTGCGATCGGAAGCAGTTTTCTTGGGGGCCATAAGGCGTAGGGGGCCTTAGACCCCCCAAAAGTTCTATTTTTTTATGCTCGGTAAAAAAAATTTTTAATGTGTTTGCAACTCAAAAAACCTAAAAAATTCATAAAAATGCATTGTTAAATTAATTTGGGACATAAACGGTTAAATTTTTGGGCCTCCATGTATTTGATCCGGGATGTACTTTTTCTGATTTTTTTTAAAAATAATTCCTGTTCTCAAATGACCATAAAACATTGCATTTGGATAAAATAAGTTACTAAGAGCCAATTGGTAACAAAAACTCAATTGTGTTAAAAAGTGCAGATACAACTTTCGTGTTTAGCATGGCAGTGTAAGTTAGCAGTGACGTTCTTAGCACGGGTGTCACTCGGGGTCGGTAATTTTTCGTGTTCAAAATGCAATAGTATGTTTTCCTTTTTTTTTAATTTAATTTCACATGGTTTTTTTTTCTTTCTTTCTTTTTAATTTAATTTTATTATTATTAAAATTATTATCATTATCTTTTCTCTCGTACCGTGAGATTTTTCACGCAATTGCTCTAACTATATATTATATTTATTTCTGAAGTACGTATTTTTATTTTTCTTTTCTTTTCTTTTTTTAACGCTGATTGGAAATACAATCTTTCGGGGCTTTATGTGAACTCAAATAGCCACTAATAATAATTAAATTCCCCTTTACCTATCAATATTCTTTATAAGATTTTAAATAACTAGTCTCGTGGTAACTCTTCGGCGTAATGTTTTTTACGTCGTTTAGCTTTTTTTTTTTTTTTTTAGACTTTCACTACAATAGCTTAAAACTGTGTTCCTTTTTTGAAAAACAACAAGTATATCTCTGCGCAAACACCTTTTCCTCAAAGTTATACTCACATCCTTACCGATGGCGGTTGCAGTCAAGCCCGCTCTTGAATAAGCGAGCGAATTCACGTTCAGGAATGAAGTACGAAGGATGATAAATTACGGCTTATAATGTTGCCAATAGATGGCAGCACTACATAAGTTTTATACACGAACTTATGCAGGATGGCAAATACTGAACAGTTCATCAATTTTTCCAGACCCGTCATTTCAAACTTTTCCAGAGCGCAGTAAAGGGTTTCCTCACTCAAAATAAATTTCCCCCCAAAAAAACCAAAACCGCACCCAAAGAACTTCCCAAGGGCAGAGGGGGGCAATCCCCCCCTTCTGACAACCCTAAATGAAATGACGGACCTGAATTGATCTCAAGTCAACTTAAATTCAATCTTCTAATAATTGTGCGAGAACAATTTATTTACACCACTGGAATTCAAAATTAGCACTTTCAAACAAAATGTAGCTTCTTTTGTCATGAGCAAACAAGACACAAATATGGTACTCATAACTGAATATTTTCAATATTGAAAATCCTTGACTTTGCCGTGGTATATGTTTCAGCTTTGTTTAAATTTTCATTGAACAAGCCCGTCATTTCGGAGATCAGGGGGGGGGGGGGGTAATTTTCAGAATCAAAATTGCAAGAGTGTTTTACTTTCTGAACTTGTTTATGCATACAGAACATAGTATAACACATTTTTATTTCCAATTCAATAATGTGAATTTCAGAAATTTTCCAATTCAATAATGTGAATTTCAGTACGCATAATATATGATTTAAGTATCGCTAAGATATTTTTTTTTTCAAGCGAAAGATGTACGATGTCGTTAAAACACATTTTATTTTCAAACAAACAAGAAATATCACAAAGAAATAAAATCAAAAACCCAAAGAAAATTTAAATTTTGTTACAGCTAGAAATAAACATTAATTTTTAAAACAAAATTGCGAAATTCACTGCTTAAAAATGCCAAACAAATAAAAACTTCCCCCTAACCTTCGAATAAAAAATTACTCGCCAAGTTCCGTGCATATTGGATTCTAAATTTCACTCTGATTCACCCGGGAAGTTCCAACGTAGGAGTGAAGTCACCCAGTGACGTCACCAAGTCGCTACGCTGTGAAACTTTCTTCTGCATAAAAAAAGCAAGAAAAGAAGCCGCGGCATAATGACAAAAACAAATTTTTGTGCCTTTTTTTACTGATTTGCAACCTTGTGACACAATTTTGGAACAGTTTCGTGACTCATGGGCGCTCTTTAACCCACGCCGAATCATGATGCCGTCTAATCGGCTGCTTCTTGTTTATATTTGCTTGTTTTCAGTGGCAACAGCTGAGTTCATAAATTCGATAACAGCTGAAAATGTGAGTGTGTAGGCATCAGTAGGTTATGAATTGTCCCAGCAGTAGCTTTGCTAAACAAATATTTCCTGTTTCCCGTGACAACTTGTAAGAGTATTTCCTGAAGATTTGAAATTTTGAATCATCGCTGGATATATCTTAACGAGCTGCTAGCGCAGCTAGTTTAGCTTCCTGCGCCATGTTGATACATATCGTTCCCTCCCCCCTAACTTTTACCTCATTCTGGTGTTATATTATTTGATATTATTTAATGTTCATAAGATTTTAAGACATACTGCGCCCGTGGCCCGCTAATGAGTTTCATGTTAGATTTAGTTTATCCTTCGTTCAAAATTCTCATTATCATTATTATCAATTTTTCATATCAACCACGTTTTGTAACAAAGGATTTCATATTTAATCATTTAAAACAAATCGCTTTAAAGTTGAGCGAAAATTTGAAGATTTTTCTCAAGTTCTTCAGAATTCCTTTAACAAACCTTATGTAAATTAAAACTAATGAAGCCTGAAAAATTACGAATCTATCGGTACCTGGTTCGACTTTCAGCTTATTGGCTTTCGGAAGAAAGAAGCAGGACAGAGATAGATAAAATATACCCAGTTTTTAATTTCAGTTGTTTATTCTGAGAATTATTTACTTATTTATTTATTTATTTTACATTCAAAAAACTTAGTTCGAACTCCAATGCAATAACGCAGTCAGAATTTACGTACTGTTGGAAGCAGCGGCCACCCGAACTTAAACTTTTATGAGGGAGCAGTTCTCAATTTGCCCCGAATTTTGCCGAATGACATAAACTTGGCATTTTCGCATCTGTACATCTAATGAAAAGAACCCCCCAGGCCTTGTTTTTTCCATTGTTGCCAACCTTAATACAAATACTCGCCAACCTTAATACATATACCAATAGTTAATACAAATATAAAGCATGTTTTGATAAAAAAGATAATCTTCAAGAAGATTCTAGGTGCGCTGGAGAAAAAAGTTTCACTACTGAAATTTCTCCTTAAAATTTATTTTTGAAATTTCCATTAAGTTACACTTTATTGGAGTTTTCAATTCAATACGTATAGTGAAAAAGATGAAACATTTAAAAGTTCTTAAAAGTGAATTACAATAAATAATAACCAAATAACTATTATTGTGAAGTGCATGCACTATTTTCAGGAAAAGGTGCAATTAAGTCTTCAAAAAAAAAAAAAAAATAGTCATCTACCAGATGTAACTTTCAAGATTTTGAAACACTAAAAATAAAATAAAGAATTTAGAAACAGATACAAGTTTTAAATGGCTTCAGTCAATTAAAAAAGTAAAACAAAATCACTTTAAAATATGCAGTTTCATTTGATAAGAAAATTTTCCTTGTTAATGTATTTTACGGGAAAAAATAGTTCAAATAGCTCCTTGTAAATTAAACTTTTCCTAAAAAGAGGAAAATGAAAGCCACAATCGCTCTCTTCACGCTCAGTCGCCGAGTAGTGACGTCACATTACCAGCAACTTGGCTTTCTTCATCTCGAAGGCAGTGATCGAACCAAATATCTCGCATCCCGAACCTTTAAGTCGAGACGCGTAGGACTTAAACTTCTATTTTCCTCCCATTCGTTTCCCATGAAGCCGAGAACCACTCCTTAGATGTTTATTGAACCCAGAACCAATAAACAAATAGTTGCTATTTTTCACTTCATTTTGTGTTTTTCAGAGTACGTTCAAAATAATCGATTTGAGAGAAATAAATTTCTTGCGTAAGGGATTCGTAAATGCATTTTTCTTTTTTTTGGTATCTTGCACATTGCACAAAAGGCATAACCACGTGAGCATACATGCAGTTTTTAGTATCAGAATCTAAACAGAGTTAACATAGACCCGGCGCCCATTGGGCGTACATATGGTTATTAACACTGCTGAAAAATAATTGAGAAGAACAAATATTAATCACGAATTCACGTGAAAAATATTTTTTATATTTATATTGATGTTTTCTTCTGCTTTCTATTTTCTTTTTTGAAAAAGGAAACTATTTAACATTGAGAGAAAAATAAGCCCTGGAGACTGCTTTAACTTTCAATCGTAGGTTAATGTTGCTTAGTTCCGGTGAGTCCGCTTATGCACTCACTATTTTTGGGATTGAGAGCTGAAAACGCTGTGTGTAGTCCAATAATTTAATATACAGGGTTATTCTAAATGATGGAACCCTTTTTAAAAATTCATATTTGTCAAAGTTTTCAACGAAAATTAACATTCTTTATATCAACGGAAAGAGGAGATTTGAAAAAAAAATTTATATATAATCATAAATGTTCAATGTGTCCACCGCGTGCTGTATGGCAAACATGAGTGCGGCAACTGTATTCGTCTCACACACGGCGAAGTGTATCTACCGTTACGGAGTGAACGGCGGATGTGATACGACTCCGCAGATCATCCAGAGTTATTGATAGAGGTGGAACATAAACAGCGTCCTTAACATAACCCCATAAAAAATAATCACACAGGGTAAGATCAGGGGATCTTGGTGGCCAGAAATGTAAAGACAGGTCTTCGTTTTCCTCACGACCTAGCCAGCGGTTAGGAAGGGATTCATTCAAAAAGCTCCGTACATCAAGATGCCAATGGGGCGGAGCTCCGTCCTGTTGGAAAATAAAGTCCAGTGAATCTTCCGTAATTTGAGGGAACAGCCATTGTTCTAACATGTCCAGATAAGTTATTCCATTTACAGTTCTTTCCGCAAAGAAAATAGGTCCATAAACCTTAGTGCGGGATAAGGCACAGAAAACGTTTATCTTCGGCGAGTCTCGTTCGTGTTCCAATGTTGAATGAGGATTCTGCGCACCCCATATGCAAACATTATGTCTGTCCACTTTTCCACTAAGGTGAAAAGTCGCTTCATCACTAAAAAATATGCACTGAAGAAACGCTTCATCATCCATCTTTCCTAACACATAAAAACAAAATTCGAGACGCTTTTCTTTGTCATTACGGTTAAGATCTTGTACAAGTTGTAATCGGTAGGGTTGACTTACATGGACTACGAACAAAACTTTCTTCAACACGTGTGACTTCTTCTTGTGACACAGGCGGTCTTCCTCTGCTTTTCCTTTTACAAATACTTTTTTTTTCAAAAAATACGCCATCCCTTTGTACATATTCAACAATGTTAAATTTAACAAATTACTGGATGACGTATGTGAAAATGTACAAAACAACCCACATGGGTAAACATTCAAACAATTCTTTTCAAACAACATTCTTTTGCAAGCACTACCAGTCTTTTATAACTACTTAAACCAACGGCTTATGCTTTTTTTAGTTGGGGCTTTAATTCCAAATTTGGCACAAAATGCCCGCTGCACTAAAATTTGTGACGCAGTTCGTACAAACTGAAGAACGCAGAAAACCTTTTGGTCCACGGCAGCCATTTTCCTCAGCTGCGCCAGTAAATCAAATTATAATCTAATCGGGTGCAAACTCTACTAGTGCACCCTCTCTTTGCAGCTTCAGAAAAAAATTTTGCACCAAAAAATTTGAAATTTCATCTTTCCATTGCAATAAAGATAGTTCATTAATCGAATTTGTATTTTAAATATGAACTTTTAATAAGGGGTCGATGATTCAGAACAACCCTGCATATATATATATATATGGAAATTCTAAAATATAAATTCCATAAATATTTATGGAAATTCTAAAAGACACTGGTAGTGTCAGGGACCAGGTGTTAACCAGGACTGCGGAGTCGGAGGGAAAATAACGGACTCCGACTCCTTAATTTTGACTCCGATTCCTACTTTTTTTAATTTTTAGTTTATTTTTTACCCATATACGAAAGTAGGAAAATCCCTAAACAGAGGTTGAAATGTTCAGTCCATTCATAAAAGTCGCATACTTATTCACTGTAAACTTAAGATGCATGCGGCCTTAGAAGTTTTTTTTGAGAGTAAAATTTTTCAATAACTGTATTGAACTCAAAATAATCCTCTCTAAAAACCTGAAAATGGGATGTGAACTTTTTTCATGCTCAACAAATAGATAACCATCAAATCGCATATTTTTGATATTTAAAAGTTGTAACGGAAGAGCAAAAAATGACTTTTAGTTCCTTCACTCTTAAAACTACTGGTTGCACATGGTACAGTCATAGAAAAAAAAACGAAACACTCTGAATTATTCGGCTGCTATACTTGCCAAGAACAAAAGAAAGGTGTCTTCTGACATGGATTAAAGTCTTCTTTAAAACTATGTGAGTAAAAATTTGATAAGGGGCTATATACAAAGTGAAATAAACTCAAACTGAATTTTCAAATGGGAACCCCTACATTTGGTTACATAATTAAGTGCGGAGGGCCAAAAGTATGCTGGGTACCAAGCAGCATCACTTTAGGTCCAGTAGAACAAAAGTTACGACCGACCAAAGATTTAGGGACCACCAACACATTTAAAAAGCTACTTTCAAGGTCGAAATTTACAAAGAGTAGACAAATCATATTTTTTCGATTAAATTACCTAAAGCTACTCGCAATAATACGTTTGCTTTTCGTATTTAATTAAAAATTCTCGGGTTTTGTTAAAGTTATATTTTTTGAAAGTTGGAAAAGAAAACCCTACTGTGTGCAGTTCAAGGGAAAAATGCAACATTCTATCTTTTTGATTAAACAAAGATAGATGCATACTTATAGCTACGCACTAACCGTTGCAGAACACACCTTTTGGAGAGAGGTTGCAACTTAAAAGTAACCTCTTGTATTTATATAAACTACTGTATTAGGATTGGCAAAAATGTTAAAACCGTGGCTCAGAATTTAAAAATGTCTAGTCGTCACAAGTTATTCCGAATAACCTTCCGAGACACCAGAGTTTTCCATGAAAATCAAGTGTCCACGTAAAAAGTTTTCTGAATTGCTACATGTTGCATGAATGCAGACTTCTCACTATTGGACAAAAAATTGGATTGTCTACCAGTTTTAAAATATACTTAACTGTTTTATTAATTGTTCCGCTTTCAACATATTACAACTGTTGAAAACTAAATACTATATGAAAACACTGAGCATGTTCTGCAACTGGTGGATAAGCATATTCCTCTTTCTTTGCATAGAAATTCCCTGCTATTGTTTCAGTTTGCACTTGTTGCAGTTGCAGTATATGGTCCTTAAAAATGGTTCTTTTAGCATATCTCAAAAACTACTGAATATTTTGAGCTCCCGTTTTGAATTCTTCTTTGAAACCCCTTCTAGATTGTTTCTCCATCAAAATATTATATGGTTCCAGATCATCATTTTTTCAAATATTAATTCAAAATTCATAAAAAATTCAAAATTTTATCTGAGAGGAAGTCAATGACGTTTTAATTGTTGGGTTGGTTCATACTTTGTCATAAAAAAACAAACTTTGCCGTACCTATCGTGGTTTATGTATTATATGCCCAAGTATTAAAAATATTTTTAACATTACGGGACGGTTTTTTCTCAGTTCAATTGTGAAGCAACGGCTGGAGCAAATTTAAAACGATTTGGTATACAAAGTTAAATGATGCTGCTGATCACAAATATACGATAAAAAAGGGGGGTTTTCGTAGAAAATTTTAAAGTTGATGCCGATTTTTATATGAAGACGACCCCTTAACAACAATCTACTAATGGAAATTTATAGAGCACATTATTCCTGAAAAAATAACATATTACACGTGTCTCTAGTGTAAATAGTCTTCGAATACGAGCGAGTGTTTCGTTTTTTTTTTCTATGACTGTACATTTTTGATTGAAACGTTGTAGCACTAGCGGCACCTCTTGACGGATTCCCTTTGACTCCCTATGGCATACGGGGAGTGCCGCAGGGAATCAAAGGGCACTTTCAAGGATGCATAGTTAGTCAAGTGACCCCTTTCAGGGTGTGCTGCTGGTGCTGCAAAGTTTTACCTTGAAAGGTGCCAGGTGCAGCCAAAAGTTTTAACAGTGTTCAGGGACGTCATTTCAAGTTTTTCCGGGGGGGGGGGGGCAAAGGGTAAAAACACAATACAATTTCACCAGAAAACATCAAAAACCACACCCACTTATATGTAAATACATTGATTTCTGAAAGTCAGGGGAGCAGTTAACCCCCCTCCCCTCTGCCCCCCCCCCTAAATGACGGGCCTGACAGTGTTGAATTTGATTCAACCTCCATTAACTTAAGCAGAACTTGGCAGTTCTTTGTTTTTAAAACTATGGCAATGGGGATGTGACATGTCCTACCAAATCAAGGAATTAAACAAGTAAGGGCGAATCCAGAAATGTTTCAAGAGAAGGGCAATTGATTTTCTTATTTACCTTTTACTACATGTCTTAATTTACCAATGTTTACCACAAATGTTTCGATCTTCAATTTCGAAACGTTTCTAGAAAAAAGCTCCGAATCTCCTTTTTCAAAATTGAAGTTAAAAAAATATTTTTTTTAACTTCAATTTTGAAAATTTACCAAATGAGAGTCCCTCAAGAGAGGGGAGATCCCCCCCATAGCCCCTCCCTTGCATCCGCCTTTGGGAAAAAGGGAGGGGCGACGAGGGCGATTGCCCCTCGGTTGAGGAACTTGGTAGCGGCAATGTTTCGGAATTGAAGCCCTTAAAAGACAAATTGTATTCTATCTTTGACGACGTTAGGGAAAGGAGGTTAAGAGACTTTGCTCTGTTAATTTTTCAAAACTGAAGTCCCAGAAAATGACTACTTTGACTGTCTTTGATGATGTCAGGGCACGTTCAAAACATCTGCAGGGACTAACTAAGAAGTTGAGGCTCTAAAAACACAATTCTTAAATAGCTTCGGTAGCAGAAAAGGGAAAGAATACTTTCGGAGATCTCCTGCTTAACACTCCCTCGCAAAATTTCTACATTTCTTAAATAAAACAATGTGACCCCCCCCCCTCACACACACACGCGCAGCATTTGTGAATCAGATACGTAGTAAGAGGTGAGTAAAAATTATTCTCATCCTCCTTCAAAAATGTCTGGATCCGTAATTGTACTAAATCTGAAATGGATCAACAGGGTGATTTTTATCACAGTCCTAATTTCAAGAGAATTTGATTTTAGAGCTGCAAATTTCCATGTAGTGTTCTGTGAGCGTGGTTGAATACTGTCTGTCCATGAAAACCGCGCATAGCACTCACGAGCAGTTTCACTTCAAAAAGGTAAGATGTGGGTTATGGGGGATAACTTTCCGAAGTTTTCAATTTTAAACTTGCATTTGCTATCCCTTTGACATATTCAACTAAACCATGTATTTGAAAATAGCATCGCTGCATGTTGTTTGATACGGTTCAAAATGTTTTTGTTATTCTTTCCCTTATTTTAACTTAACCTCTATTTTAGTAAGATCAGAGAAGAGCTGGCGTATGCGTATTGCGTAAATGCGAGGAAGGTTTGACCTAAGAAGATCAGACAATAATGGTCCTGATTGCTGTTTGATTAGTTCTTAATTCACAAATATTTTTTACTAATTTTACTTGAAATGGGTGGGGGAGGGTTCCCAAAAGATTTTCGGAAGATTTTAGAGTTGAAAATTTATGTGCAGTGGTTTTATAAATGTGACTCTCCCACAGCCTTAGAATTCAGTCCGATTATTCTCTTTATTGATGATTAACAGTCCTAATTTCAAGAGAATTAGATTTCAGAGCTGAAAATGTCCATGTAGTGTTCTATGAGCGTGGTTTAATAATGGTCCTAGATTGTTGTCTGGTTATCTCTTAATTCACAAACATTTTTACTAATTTTACTTAAAATAGGGGGGGGGGGATATTTTCCCAAATAAATAATTTACAGAAGATTTTAGAGTTGAAAATTTATATGCAGTGGTTTTATAAATGTGACTCTCCCACAGCCCTTAGAATTCAATCCGATCATTCTCTTTATTGATGATTAACAGTCCTAATTTCAAGAGAATTAGATTTCAGAGCTGAAAATGTCCATGTAGTGTTCTATGAGCGTGGTTTAATAATGGTCCTTAGATTGCTGTCTGATTATCTCTTAATTCACTAATATTTTTACTAATTTTACTTAAAATGGGGGGGGGGGTAAAAATTGTTTACGGAAGATTTCAGAGTTGAAAATTTGCATGCAGTGGTTTTGTAAATGTGGCTCTACCCCAGCGCTTAGAATTCAATCCGATCATTCTCTTTTTAAGCACTAATTCCTTCGCATTGCGTCCTGTTTAATTTGATCTATCGACCATTGTAGCTCCCGTTATCAGAGTCCCCAATCTGCTACCATTCCTCCAAGAGGCTTGCTTAGCCAACAGCAAAACGACGCAAGCGAATGTCATTGAGTCCATTACACCAGAGAGAAAGTGCTTACTTAAAGCAGAAGATATACACACAGGGCCACAAATAGAGCACTGACTCACCAGTAATCTTTTTTTAAGCACAAAGACGCTCTTTCTTTGTTTTTTTCCTCGATTCCGTTGCTTATCCAAGGTGGCACTTCCATTCCTTGGCCTAACGGGAAGATCTGATAGCGCGCTCTGGCATAGTTTTGGCATGACCTGATGTGGGGTGTGGGGGAGGGGTGGTATTTAAAGGTCCGCAGTGAGCAGGAATTCGTACTTCGTAATAATATCAAGTGATGTATAATTACTGGCACGAATTGGCTTGGTGTTTACGTTTTGCGTGGCATTTTCTGGATGCTTCATTTTATTTTTGATGAGTTTTTCCAACGCATGACTTAAAAGGGCATATTTTGTTTTTTACTTTGAGGAAAATATTCCGTTTGCATTTAGTTTTAATTTTCAGGTCTGCTAAAGAGAACGGGATGAATCATTTTTAAATCTCTAACGGAATTTAACTCTTGACTTTGACGGGTCTTTGAAAATACACTGAAGTGACAAAAGTCATGGGATAGCAATATGCAAATTTTCAGATGGCAGTAGCATCGCATAGAACAGGTATAAATGCGCAGTGCTTTTACAGAGCTTTCATTTCTGTTCAAGTTATTCATGTGAAGAGGTTTTAACGTGATGATGACCGCACGACGTGAATTAACAGACTTTGAACGCGGAATGTTAGTTGGAGCTAGACGCATGGGTCATGCCATTTCGGAAATCGTTAGAGAATTCAACATTCCCAGATCCACTGTGTCAAGAGTGTGCCGAGAGTATGAAATTTCAGGCATAACATCCCACCATGGACAGCGCAGTGGTCGACCGCCTGCACTTAAAGATCGAGACCGGCGACGTCTGCAAAGAGTCGTAAATTCTAACAGACAAGCAACACTGCGTCAAATCACCGTAGAAATCAATGTGGGACGTACAATGGACGTGTCTGCTGGAACTGTGCGGAGAAATTTGGATTTCTTGGGCTATTCCAGCAGAAGACCGACTCGAGTGCCTTTACTGACAGAACGACATCGCTTGCAGCGACTCTCGTGGGCACGTGAGCATATCGGTTGGTCCCTAGATGAATGGAAAACCGTGGCCTGGTCCGATGAGTCACGATTTCAGCTGGTAAGAGCCGATGGTAGGGTTCGAGTGTGGCGCAGACCCCACGAAGCCATGGACCCAAACTGTCAGCAAGGCACTGTTCAAGCTGGTGGTGGCTCCGTAATGGTGTGGGCTGTTTTTTCATGGCATGGACTTGGTCCTCTAGTGCGACTGGACCGAACATTGACTGGAAATGCTTATGTGCATCAGCTACTTGGAGATCACTTGCAGCCATTCATGGACTTCATGTACCCAAACAACGATGGGATTTTTATGGATGACAATGCGCCATGTCACCGGGCCACAACTGTTCGCAATTGGTTTGAAGAAAATTCTGGACAATTCCAACGAATGATTTGGCCACCTAGATCGCCCGACATGAATCCCATTGAGCATTTATGGGACACCATCGAGAGGTCTGTTCGTGCCCAAAATCCTGCCCCATCAACGCTTTCACAATTATGGACGTCTATCGAGACAGCATGGCTCAATATTCCTGCAGAAGACTTCCAACGACTTGTTGAGTCCATGCCACGTCGAGTTGTTGCACTTCGCCGGGCAAAAGGAGGGCCGACACGATATTAAGAGGTATCCCATGACTTTTGTCACTTCAGTGTAAAGTATCTTTACACAGTTGCGAATTTACAAGGTTTTTGGATTTTAGTGGCCATTTCGTCTGTTATAGAATTATATAAAACATTAATAATGTGCATTTTTGCGCCCATTTTAAGATCCCTGTAGCCATGGCAAGGTCGTAGCCAGACCTTAATTTCGGGGAGGTTTTTACCAAACCTATTTGCCGTGAAATCTATAAAGTCTATAAAATTTGATTTCATGTACTATATTCTGTTGACTTTTGTTACAATAGATGTTAAAAGGGTATTATTATGAGAAATGTAAAAAAAAAAAGACTCATCTTTTCAATGAAGAAAAAAAATCTGGATGGATGAGTTTACTCATATACGCGCATTTGAAGGAGTACTTTTGAAATTTCCATCCTACGGAGAGGGGGACACTTATAAGATGTGTTAAATATAGAGTTTGGTACTCACAAACTTGAAGAATTTTGGTGTTTTTTAGTGTTATTAAAAATTTGAAGGGAAAGGTGCATTGTTAAGAAATTATGTTTGCAATAACTACAATAAAAATAATAGTGCAGAAAAAGCACTTAATTTGTGCAATTATTCAATAGTAATAAGTTCATTTTTCAAATGCAGTTTCAAAGTAAATAAGAAAATTAAAATTAAATAGAAAAAATAATTTTTTCACTGAGAACCTATGAAAAGCATTTTTGTAATACTTTTGCAAAAGTTCGAAGGGGGTTTGAACCCCAAAAACCCACACCTTAAATACGGACATGTTCCAAGGGGTGTCTAGCAATTGCGACTGTTGCGACATGGTAAATCCACCTCTGCCTTTACATTTTATGGTCATTTTATATGAGAGTTCCTTTAAATCATTTCTTTGATTTTTTTGCTTATCTAAAGTTCATATTCAGAGTAAGGGCCCTGCTCCACATCAGCGTAAAACGCGACCGAAACTGAAGGCAGAAACCGAAAATCCGGGTACTTTCCATAGGAACACTATTTGCTCCATTTTACGCTTCTGCTTTATTTTTCTGCTTTACGTCAATGTGGAGCAGGGCCCTAAAGGTTTGTTAAGTAACTGTCACGTATTTCTCCACAAATGTTTCACGCAAAAACGGGGGTCAAGATACACCTCTTCTTGAAAAATGTATACTTTTTCTCCCTTTAAAATAGTGATTCAAGCGATAATTATTATCTTCCAATAAAATTGGTCAAAATTATTTCCCATAATGAAACGATAAAATGCATACTAGTGGACATAATCCGCCCCAATTTAGTTACCTTTGAATATAATATATTTTTTAACTTTTAAATTCGTTGTTTTATAATTAGTGTTTGAATAGTAATAGTATTTATATATTTTGTAAAAGAACGGTCATTTTCACGCATTGCAATAAATACTGCACTTATAAAATCCTCCCTGTTTCAACGATAATTAAATCAGTCAGATGCACACTTTTTTTGTGTATGTTTATAGAACTTTTAAAATACAAAATATAAATTAAAAGTGCACAAAAATTATAGGCTGTTTTTAACACATTGACTGCCAAGCTACGAGATAACTCGTGTTAAGCCACGAGTTATCTCGTAGCTTGGCAGTCAACGTGTTAAGGGAAAATAATTAAATACATGTAAATAAAAACAAGGAAATTGAATGATGACACAATTTTTATTGCAACAAAACAAAGAAAGCCAGTAATTTGAAATATCTCTTTTTTATGTCTGATTCAGAGGGGTTGTTTTTATTTTATTTTTTCTTTTTTTCATTTAGTCAGTTTAAATTCGCATCGACACAAATATAGCATATTTTTGTGAACACCATTCAGTGTCCACTTTTTTAATAAAAATTTAAATTAAGTATAAAAATTATTTATTTACTAATGCTATTGTTTTATCATTTTGAACACAATTTTAGGATGAAAACAATGTTAAAAAATTCTTCTAACTTTTTTGCTCTAAGTACAGAATGGATGCGAAGCGCTACAACAGCGTGTAAACGAGTATGTTTCACTGTACGTAGATATTAGCTAACGTAACATATCGAAATGAGATTTAACAAGAATGACAAAGTGCAAAATAAATCCATTCATTAATGATTAACTTCTCATATGAAAATGAAATGTTATTTTAGTGTCTAACCGGGTGCTACGGCAAATTATTTCATACTATCAAATGAAAATGTAATGTTGCTTTAACTTCTAATCGTGTGCAGTGATGAAGCATTTCCCAACGCCGTACTATAAGAGCATGAAATGCTACAGAAGCAAAAAGAAGACATGAATTAGATACACACTATTTACAATAAATGCTTGAAATTATGATCACCATTCACTATAAATTCTCCCCAGTTGACTCAATTGAGAATTTTCTCGTTCCGCTATTTATTCTTAGCAAATATGACCACCAACAGCAGTTCTCTCCCTCAAGTTGATTCAATTGAGGATTTTATCGTTCCGCTATTTATTATTCACAAATATGACCACCAACGCCAATTCTCTCCCTCAAGCTGACTCAATTGAGGACTCATCGTTCTGCTGTCCATTATTCAACATTATGAGCATCACCAACATTACTTTCGTTCCAATTAACTTAATTTTGGACTTCATTGCTCCGTTTTCTATAACTCATCATTATGACTCTCAACAGTCATTTTTTTGTTCCAATTGACTAGCGAACTGCTTTTCTATATAATGTTCACCTTTATGACCAGCAACAGCAATTCCTTCCCTTTCAGTTAACTCAATTGATGACTTAGTTGCTCCGCCATATATTACTGGACATTATGACCACCTTCGTTGGACTTCGTTGCTCCTTTATATTGCGACAGCAAGCATGCTCTAACGCTTTTTCCCCATGAATATATCAGCGCCTCTCCAATTTGTAAGTACTTAAGTGACAGCATTTTGTAGCTGCTAAAAACCTTCTTGCTAGCGTAATAAACTGCCATTTTCTCCAAGCCAAAAGGAAACCCTTTATTCCGCTACTTAAATTTTGAACTAATAGATACTCCAAATGACTTATGAATACAGCCCGTGCATGTTTCCTCCTCGAAACTTTGTCAAACACAATAGCCAACGACTATGGTTTATGATTTAAAAAAAAAAAAAAACTAAAACTCATAAGACTTTTACATCGATCAAGATTATATTTTGGCAATTTCAGAAGGTATCCGCCTTTTTCTTCCTCTTTTTTTTCTACTGATGAACGAAAAAATAATTATGTGTTGCAAGATTGAAGACCATGCTTTTTATACAATGACTCTCAAAACAAAATCTCTGTTTCAAAGTTACAAAATTTTCATCGCATAAAACTTTATCCAGAAAATATTGTCTATTTAATATCCAGAGTGAGCATTACATTTCCTGCCAACAATGTACTGCATATATAAATAAAAAAAGAATTATCCTAGAAAATGCTATTTTATATAACTATTCTATTGCCTATGGTAATCGAAAAATTTATTTCCACAAAGGGGAAAATATTAAATTTTTATCACTATTTCATGAAAATGCTATTATTCCAACATTCAATTTTGGTTTTAAATTCAATTAAATTCAGTTTGGTTAAAATGTAAAGGAACATTTTAGAAGGCGATTTTTCCGAAATAGAACCTCCAGTTTCCAGCAACCCTAAACGCTAACAAATTTAGTTGTGAGCAATTATTAAACAGTCTAATCAATTAACTGGTCCGCAATTGTCTTAATATTTTATTTGCAATTCCAGTTTTTGTAATAATCATTCGCTTTAAATTGAGAATAATAAAATCTCTCTAACTTGACCTCGTAAATATGAACACGAGGTAGACTCTGTTGTCAAACAAATCAAAGTTTGAGGTATTTGAATTCCATAATAGAAAAAGAATACTGGTTGAAAATCTTCTTCATATTCTTTTTTTTTTTTAATATTTCAGTCTTTTAACTCAAAACACGAAGAACCCAACACACTTACTCTGTCTTGCAAAAAAATAAAGACATGTTTCAGTTGAAAATCCTTTTCAAACATTTAAGTAACTCCCCCCTCCCTCCCGTAAAATGCATTCGTCCTTCACCCCTCCGAAAAGGATCGTCTGGATCCAGCACTGTGTGTGGTACGATTAAAAGTTATAAAAATGAGGTTGATATTTTTTCAAACGATATTCTATGCAGTGGACTCGACTATGTAACAAATTTTTGTTTTAATACAAAGTTGTTTTTGTTAAAGAGAAACGAACACATCAAGATGAAAAGTTGCAATGTCACTTTTACTGCTCACTTGCATTGCAAATTTTTGTTTCAATACGACACTTTTCCTCACTGAGATTAATAACAATGCCAAATTTGCAATGAGAGAGACAGTTGTGCAGGTAACTAATACAGAAAATATTTGCTTGAAAAGCGATGTTTTTCACCAACCCTTCCTTCTCAGTCGCAGCTGGAAGGAGTCGATTTGTCCAGGACCTCAAGAAGAAATGACTACAGTTTGGTACAACGAAAATTTGTTGCAACAAGAGGAATATTATTACAACTGATATTACAATAAGCAGGCAATATTTTAAATATCCTATGTTGTTTTTACTAAAGAAAAACTAATAGTGCATCAAGGTAGAAATTTACAATGACACTTCTACTGCTGACTTGCATTGCAAATTTTCGTTTTAATACGACACTTTTTCTCACTAAAATAAATTTCAATGCCAAATTCGCAATGAGAGAAATAGTTGTGCATGTAACTAACGCAGAAAATATTTTCTTTAAAGGTGACGTTCTTCACCAACCCTTCCTTCTCAGTCGCAGCGGGAAGGAATCGATTCATCCGAGACCTCAAGAAGAAATGACTACAGTTTGGTAGAACGAAAACTTGTTACAACAAGAGAAATATTATCACGACTGATATTACACAAAGCAGGCATCATTTTTAAATTCCGAGATTGCTTTTCCTAAAGAAAAACTAATAGTACATTAAGATTTAAATTTGCAATGACACTTCTACTGCCGACTTACATTGGAAATTTTTATTTTACCGCGACACTTTTCGTAACTAAGAAAAATTGCAATGCCAAATTTGCAATGACAGTTGTGCATGTAACTAACACAGAAAATATTTGCTTGTTCTTCACCAACCCTTCCTCCTCAGTCGGAGCGGGAAGGAATCGAATCTTGGCAGCCACTGACTCCTCTCGTCTGTCAGGCACCCTCGTGCACTCTTTCAATGTCAGGCTTCCAGGAGAATTTGCTTTTTGGAGCATTCCTGAAGCGTCTGGCGCCTGGCGCCGCTTGGCAAGATCTGCTCTTTCCAGAATCATCCCTCCAACAGGTGCTTGATCATAATTCGCACATTTATTTTTCGGAGAGCGTGTAAGTTGCATCCGGACGCGTTAAGTGACTTTTATTTTTAAAACATGCGATATTTTGTTGTAAAGAGATGCTGAAATCAGTAGTATATAAATTGTATGGATCGGGAAATGTAAGGATTCCACCACTAACACGCAAAGACTTAAATCGTAGTTTAAGTACGACACGTCGGCCATCTTGGGGCTGAAAGCAGCTTTTTTTCTAAATCTGCTATGATGAAGTGGCGTGAATAGCTGGGCCTAATTACTGAATAGGCTAACTAGGCCTTAGCCTGGGGGCCCCGCTCACAATTGGATAAAGTTATTTCAGCTAATGGCTGAACCTGCAATGTTTGACTACAATTAGGGCCGCAAAAAAGTGTTTGGCCTAGAGACCTCGATACCTTAATCGGGCCCTGGTGATTAGCTTCTTGATTGTGGATTAACATGATGTTCATAAGAAAACACAATAAAGACGTCCAGCACGCTACTTTATCGCAACAGACATAGAAAGAAAGCTGCCCTATTCCCCAAGATGGCGGACCTGTCGCCACTTGTGATAAAATTTAGAGCTTTATTAGCTCAACAAGAATTCAATTCGGAGGCCGGGGTTGGTGAAGAGCGGACGCAACCATCTTTTGATGTATGCAGAGTCCTAAAGTCCATTGCCACCGTAATTACTTCTGAGCTATAAATGTTGGAATTAAGTATACTAATAGCCAACGCTGACTTCGACTCTTTCAAATGTAAGTATGTCTTGACTCCAATTCGCTTACGCGAAAGCAGTCCGACTCCACAACTCCTAATCCGCAGCCCTATGCAAAACGGGTATACTACCGTGCTAAGCACAAAAGTCGTATCTGCACTTTTCAACGAAATTGAGTTATCGCCACCAGATAACTCTTTGAAACATATTTTACCGAAATACCGGGGTTTTGAAATACAAAAATATATGGTCATTTAAGAACGGGAAATAATTTTGAAAAAATTCTGAAAAAGTTTCATCTGAATCAAATACATGGCGGCGCAAAACTTTAAAGAGTTTTTTCTGAGTTTGAGCTCAGCTGCAAATATCATATTTGCGCTTAGCTCAGCAGTATAAGATTCTGAATTATTTGGAGCTTCATAAGTAATGGGGTACACCGGCCTGTGAGTTTTGTAAGTCTCTTTAAAAAATCTAATAGTCAAAGTAGGAATAGTTAACAGGTCAATACTTTCTTATTGTTACACTCTCACCACACCTCATGGAACGTTTCCAGATGCCTTGTATGCTGATTTCTCCAATACCAACATTACTAAATTTGCCAATCGGATCCTGTGATAATAGTAGTAATAATAACAAGAGAAAAAATAGGAAATATATACTCGTATATTTGTGAAACCTAACTTAGTATGAAAGAGTTTTACAAAAATATTGAAATTTAAAAATAAATAATAATTTAAGAGGTAAATGGATAAAGGTGACATTTGACAATTTTTTTAGTTTCTGAAAAAAGCTTTCAAAAACTTTTTTTTTAATGGATTTTTCTCAACGGGTAAAACGGGTCATATTCTTAGTTATCAACCATTTCTGTGACTAAAGGGACATAGTACGGATGGATTTATCACATTCATCCATGGCAAAAAAATAAGTTTCAAAAATTGTCACATATCACCATTACCCACTTGCCCCTTCAATTGTATACATACGTAAATAAATAGTGAACTCTCACTTATGCGCCGGGCCAAGGGACCAACAGAAAAAAGCGCATAAGTGAGAGAGACGCATAAGTGAACCAGCTTATTTAAAGGTCTAAAACGAAACATAAGTTCTAAGGAGAGCATGAATAAAATGTTTCTATAGAAAAGGGACATATTACTACGGTTTGGCAATTATTGTAACGTAAAAACAATGATAAAGATAAAACAAACATTGTAGCACACCTAATCACAAACTGTTCTCTTTAAAACGATTCATAATGGATAGCTGTCCCTCTCCAAACTTTAGTTCCTGCGGAAAAAATGCCTTCCGTGAGCAATAAAGGCGGAAGATTAAAGATGAAAGTGAAGAAACGTGCTTATTTTTTAAAGAAAATAAATTATTTATTTTACATTTTACAAAAAAAAAAATCGGCGTATAAGTGAAATATGCATGTTTAGAGCGACGCTCAAACGAATGAAATTACCTTTATTTTGCTATGGAATGTGCTGGGATCATTGAAAATCGTCGTATAAGTGAAAAAGGAGCATAAATGAGGCGGCGTATAAGTGAGAGTCCACTGTAAACATATTTTTTAAATACAAAGCAAATAAGAAAATTAATTATAAAATTAACGATAAAAGGATCACGTATAAGGCATTATTTAATTCTTTATTTATTTATTTCGGGAGTAAAAAATTATTTTCAACGTGGACAAGCAAAAATCACCGAGGCTGGTCAATCTTTTATACTGTACGGTGACAGACTACAGGACCAGTGACTGAGCACTTAAACATACTTCTTAACATTTCCCTTTTTAAATCAAGAACATAATACGCTAACTCCTTTTCAGATCATATCTCTAAAAATATGATTTTTCAGGAGAGTGAATTTCAAGTTTAAAAATAAGATTTCACGTAGTAAAACTATATTTAAAGCTACTGGCTGAGTACTTTTCTGTTCACAAGGTTTTTTTTAAAGAAATTCTGATGTTTTTTTTCTTTCTTTTCTCTCTCTTTAAAAAAGAATAAGCGTAAAATCTAAGTTTTAAAACCTTGCGTTTTATGTCCGACGTTCTTGCATTAAATTCCAAAGAAATGATTTGAAATATCTATATTATTTCGCTTTTGTCACTAATTCTTCTCCTTATAACATCGATATAAAAGCAAATGGTGCGTTCTTTAAAAAAAAAAAAAAAAGAATGAAAAATGCTTTTTTTCCCGTGCAATACTTTCTTTAGAATAAAGAAAAACATCTTTCACTGAACGACACGAATGTTTCCTGTCCAACGGTTCAAGTACACCGAAGTTGTGACATTCGGGAAAAGAACATTCCTGAAATGTTTACAAATGCAAAAAAAAGCGCTCTCTGAAGGCAATATACAATCAAGTCTCGATAACTCGAATATTCCTTTTTCTCGAAGTTTTCTTTGGGTCCCAATCTTTTGAGAAGGTTGTAGGAACTTCCTATAACTAGAAACTCTAGTCCAATGCCGCACCCACGGAGGGAGCTGAGGAGATTAAGCCCCTCCCAGAAGCATCAAATGCCCCTTGATTGAACCAAACTCCTTGAAATGTGCTCATTGGACTTGATTTTTAGAAATTGCCAAGACATAGCCCCCAACAACTTTTTTCATTTCACCAAAATCGACTGCAGTTTTTTCTCTAGGACTTCAAATTCGAATACTTTCCGAAGGAGGACCACTTAGCCCCTCTCAGGAAACTATAATGGGTGCGCTACTGCTCTAGTCGGTCCTTTGGGCTTACGAGTTATAGAAATTCGACTGTATTGAGTTATATAACTCCAGGTCTTGCAGAGATACTCGTAGGCTGCGGATTCATGACAGTTTAAAAATAGGCATTACTCAAAATCGCGAATTTTTGAGCTATGACTTTCTTGAAAAGAGTGAGCAAACAGTCAGCTAACACTATGCAGTATAGTTAACCCTTTATGCCCTGACGGTACTCAGAAGTATCGCCTCAAGGGCGGATACAAGGGAGGGGCGATGGGGGCGATCGCCCCTAACTTGAGGGACTCTTCTCCAGCAGTTCTCAGATTTTAAAGTTCAAAAAAGGCAGTTTTAGTTGATTTTTGATGATATTAAGGGAAAGGGTGGGGATTCGGAGCTCTGATCTGGAAATTTTTCGAAATGGAAGACCAAAACATTTGTAACCAACATGTGTTAACAAGGATGCATGGCGAAAAAAATGGGCAAGTAAGATATAAAAAAATCAATCGCCCCTCCCTTGGAACATTTCTGGATCCGCCCTTGTATCGCCTGAATTAATTTAGTAGTATGAATCTAATATGGCTGGAATCCTGCTGGTGCTTGAAAATACTATTCCTTGTACTTTGCTGAAAGGCCGAGAGTTGGTGTCAGCAATCGGAAACAGTTTTCTTGCGGCTAGAACCAATTCCAGGGTTTAAGCCCTAGTGATTGTCAAAATTTTTGAACTCTGTTTTTATGTTATTTGATGTACTAGTATTTTAAACTTAAAAAAAATAAATAAATGCAGTGCTAAATTAATTCGGGGCGTAAAGGGTTGAACTCAGAAGTGGATTTACAAGTTTGGAAGCCCTTTGCACTAAACTTTTAGGGACTCCTTCAACTATCACAGTATGTGAAACATTTTCTTGTGCATTTTTTGGGTATCAAATATTTCACGGCGTTGTCATTTTCTCTGTCTCTCGTACCGTTACCTCGTACTCGTTAGTTATACTCTTCAGTCCCAGTTGAAGGTACACATATGTGTACTTGCTAAGTTTTTATTTATATTTGGTTTCAAAGCAAATTATAACGAATAAAACTATTTAAGTTTGTAGCATTTGTTTTTCATCAATCCCAATTTTTTTCTAGATATTATTCAGACCTAGCAAAGGTTTAAAAACTTGAAATTCAAATGGTTGAAAAAATCAGAGCTGAAGAAAAGAGGTTAATGCTGATTCGATGGTGAGATAGCGCCATCTGCCAGTGGAAAAACTAGTTCTGAAACTACCAAACTTGAGTGTAATTTCGGAATGTTGCAATTTTTCCTTCCATTACAAGCTAAACCCTATCTGCAATAAAAATTTTAGGTTCGTGTGACTGCTAGATGTAACTAATACTTTTGATTACATCATCTTAGAATTCACGAATTTTGACCCATTATAACCCGTAAACCATTCGAGAAATGAAATTTAATTTGCAAGGATAACTAGCTAGCGCATGTTCTCTTAGCCACTAAAAAGTTAGGTTTCTAGCTTTATCCACAACAAAGTTACAGGGCGTCAAAATGGTCTAAGTTGTTTCCTGTGAAGATAGTACTGCCGAATGCTTGTTTCATTGAATTCGACTCAGCTTGCTTTTGCTCGACTTGGCGGTCGAGAGTCTTTGGTCGCACTGCCGTGCTCTCACAACAAGAAAGTTTGAATGATAATTTGGTTTTTCTTATTGGTAAAATTTGTAATTAAATGTATATATCTGAAAAATTTACGTCATAACTCCTTCAATTTTTCATCTACAAATTTGAAATTTTGTTTGTAAGAATTCTTTGCTTTAATATTTTGTCTACCAAATAAAAAAATTTTCGGTAAAAAAGTTTCATAATTCCGTTTTTGTTAAACTACAGCTTAACAACTAACTATATCAGCCGCATTCTCGCCCGGCAAGAACCAGAAAATCGGCAGGTTAATCACCGAGGCACTCGCCTCGTCGACAATGCGAAATTCCTAAGCCCGTAACGCTGGCAAAAATAAAATTGGCAGCCGAGATATCCCGAACCCCTTGCCACAAATAACCCTCATACAAAGGTGATTTAGTGGCGCCCGAATTCATTTGGTGTTTGAGGTTCCATAAAAACACAAACCTTGGGCTAAAACGAGTCATGAACTTTCTTTTTATATTCTTCGTTTTAATTGATTGCAAACACGTGAAGTAATTATGTAACGCAAGAATATTTGTTTTTCGAGTTCGGCTGAGCTGTCGTGCTCATCTGTTATTTTTGCGGCTGATTTATTAGTAAGACAACCTCAGTGTTTTGAGTGTGAGTGGCAAGGATGCAGCGAGGAGGGAAGGGTTCAGGAGTAACTTCGTCCTCCTAGAACCCTAGTCTTAAACCAAATTGCCGATCCTAGTTTAGTAACACAGAGTATTCCGCTTTAATTAGCAAGAATTTATTCTTGCAACCGTTCTTACTATATGCATAATTCCAGTGGCAAAAATGCTCAAAATGATGTGCAGAGTTAAAATATCAAAAGTTTAAAGCAAAAAAAAGGGGAAAAAGTCAAAAAATGCGAAATGTTTTGTGTCCTTTGAAATTTGAGCATAATTTATCAAAAAAAAATGCATAATTCATAACACTAATATGCATGAACTGTTATTTTGGGAAATTTTTAAAAAGCGGTTGAAGTAGAAAAAAGTTACATTTTTTCTATTTAGAGGAGGACCGGTGTCCAAATTGATAAGCGGTCCTTCGGCTCTCGGCGGCCCTGCACAGACGTACACGCACATTTCAGAGATATGCTCGCTTAAATGTGTCACAAAATGCTAATTAATGCTCTTTATTCATGAGTTTTTTTCTTAAAATGGTCTTGAAAGCAGGTGAAATGTGGTATTTAGTTTGGTTACATCTGAAACCTTGCCGCAAAGAAAATTTTGTCGTTCACTTGAAGAGATTATTTAATTTATGTAGCACTTCACAAATCTATACCTCAGAACCAGACTAACGTAAGTCCATTTTCGTCATTTTTCGGTAGAGGGGAAAACGATTGTCGAATACATCGTTTTTCCCCCTCTACTGAAAAATGACGAAAATGGACTTACGTTAGTCTGGTTCTGAGGTACAGAAATTAGAAGTAAAAAAAGGACGCGTATAAAATGTATTTAATTCGATTTCATGAGCACAACTCATATCTGAAATATGACGTCGATGATTAAAATTGCCTATAAAAATTACTTTACATGTCAAATTTACTAAAAAGTATGTGCCAGAGTTTTAGTGGTTGAAGCTGTAATACAACTTCCAGTCACTACTCTACGTGTGATTTTTCTTACAAGCCTGTAAGATGTGACCCAATGTTAAAGGGGCATCAATTCAAAGGTATGCTGTATTCAGGCTTAATTCACATACTGTATGGAATAAATTTTTGTTTACGAGTGAATATTTTTAGATTAAAGTTTACAAATACCTTTGTGCTGTAGATGTATAGAAAATAACAACGTTGCAATGCACAACTGAGCAGGGATACTGCAGACACGTGTTTCGGCATTACAAGTAACGCCTTTATCATGCAAAAAAGTTGTGAGCTTATGGATGCACAGACATCCGGCAAAAGCAACGGAAACAGAAGCGAACAGCTTAAAAAGCAATCATAGCGGATTACCTGAACACCACTAAAAATTTTTAAGCCAAAAAAAAGATTCAATGGGAAAATAAAGAATGAACCGAAGCTTTCTACCAGGTACGAAATGGAAAAAAAGAATTCGATTGGCGACACGATAAGCCAAAAGGCTGACATAATAAAAAAACACCAGGTTAAACTGCTAACCGCAAGAACAAAAAAAGAGCAGAATGAAAGAAAGCGAATCGGTAAATGAAAAAAACAAAAAAGACAAGTGGAAAATAGGAAAATGCCAGCAAAATCAGAGGACTAAATTAGAAAGGGAAAAGGCAAAACTATACAAAAGGACGCCAAACAGCAGAAAAATAAGGAATAGCATTGAGATCGTTAACTAAGTCAGAACTGTTTTTCAAAATATGGAAGGATTCTCAGAAATCAAGATCTGATGGGTTGGGGCATTTTTGGACAATTTGAAAAGAATTAAAATCGAAAGAATGATTCTTTTCCCAACAATGTTGCGCAATACTAGACTTATTCAATTGTTGCTTTTTCACATAGTTCTGATATTCCTTTAAGCGGAATTTCAAAGCACGTCGCGTTTGTCCGATATAAGAGAGATTGCAATTGCAATTAATTTTATAAATACCACAACTGTTAAGAGGATGAATGGGATCTTTAAGGGAAGAGAAACATAGTTTATTCGTAGGGGAGAATACCACCTGGAAATTGAAACGTTTGAGAATCTTAGCAACCTGATAACTCACAGAGGGAAAGAATGGTAAAACAACCAAATTCTTTCCAATGAAAGTTCTCTTAACAACAGTTGTAACGGATTTGTTAGAAAGTTTTTTAAAAATGGAATCAATCAACGTATGAGGATAGTTTCTATCAAGAGCCACAGCTTTAAGATAGTTGAGTTCTGCTTTAAGAAGTTCCGGTGAAGAATAAAGATTAATAGCAAGCTTAACAAAAGAATTAAATGCAGCATATTTTTGACTAGAAGGGTGAGATGAAAGTCGATGAGGAGGTAACGAGACAGCAAAAGGTTTGCGATAAACGGTAGTTTCAAAGCCGAATTCTGTACGAGAAACTAAAACATCAAGAAAGGGAAAATTATCCTGTTCTTTCTCACAAGAGAATTGAATATGAGGATCTATAGCATTTAAAACGGATAAAACATCTTCATTATGGAACTGGTAATGGTTCATTAGAACAAAACAGTCGTCAACATATCTAACGTAAAATTGAAACTGTAATTTTTGGAACAACTCAACCTCAAAATAATGCATATAAATATCACTAGGAATGGGGCTTAGTGGGTTACCCATAGCCAAACCATCCGACATAGTGTAAAATTGTCCATTAAAAGCAAAAGAACATTGTTCAAGACATATACGGGTAAGGAAAATTAATTCCTCAATTTCCTTAGAGGCAAAATGAAATTTTGAAAGTGTCCTTTGAAGGCATAACAATGCAACCTCGATAGGAACATTCGTAAATAATGATTTAACATCAAAAGAAGCCATAAAAGAATCCTTAGGAACGAAATTATGAATTTTCTTAACAAAATCTACAGAATTTTTAACGGTAAATAAATTATGAATCCTAAGTGGAGAAAACACAGAGACTAAATATTTAGCAAGTTTATAAGAAGCAGTACCGATATTGGAAACAATCGGTCTAAAAGGGATACCAGTTTTATGTACATTGGGTAATGCATAAAATTTAGCACAATTAGCAATAGAGGGACTAACAGAGCGGGTAACACTTAAAGGAATAGAATGAACCGACTTAACCGCAGAAGAAATCGAAAGATCCTAGCGAAAAAGAGTTAAAAACGATTTCTTCTGCGGTTAAGTCGATTTGTATAGTTTTGCCTTTTCCCTTTCTAATTTAGTCCTCTGATTTTGCTGGCATTTTCCTATTTTCCACTTGTCTTTTTTGTTTTTTTCATTTACCGATTCGCTTTCTTTCATTCTGCTCTTTTTTTGTTCTTGCGGTTAGCAGTTTAACCTGGTGTTTTTTTATTATGTCAGCCTTTTGGCTTATCGTGTCGCCAATCGAATTCTTTCTTTCTATTTCGTACCTGGTAGAAAGCTTCGGTTCATTCTTTATTTTCCCATTGAATCTTTTTTTTTTTGGCTTAAAAATTTTTAGTGGTGTTCAGGTAATCCGCTATGTTTGCTTTTTAAGCTGTTCGCTTCTGTTTCCGTTGATTTTGTCGGATGTCTGTGCATCCATAAGCTCACAACTTTTTTGCATTTCTTTCATTCTGCTCTTTTTTTGTTCTTGCGGTTAGCAGTTTAATCTGGTGTTTTTTTATTATGTCAGCCTTTTGGCTTATCATGTCGCCAATCGAATTCTTTCTTTCTATTTCGTACCTGGTAGAAAGCTTCGGTTCATTCTTTATTTTCCCATTGAATCTTTTTTTTTTTGGCTTAAAAATTTTTATTGGTGTTCAGGTAATCCGCTATGTTTGCTTTTTAAGCTGTTCGCTTCTGTTTCCGTTGCTTTTGTCGGATGTCTGTGCATCCATAAGCTCACAACTTTTTTGCATTTCTTTCATTCTGCTCTTTTTTTGTTCTTGCGGTTAGCAGTTTAATCTGGTGTTTTTTTATTATGTCAGCCTTTTGGCTTATCATGTCGCCAATCGAATTCTTTCTTTCTATTTCGTACCTGGTAGAAAGCTTCGGTTCATTCTTTATTTTCCCATTGAATCTTTTTTTTTTTGGCTTAAAAATTTTTATTGGTGTTCAGGTAATCCGCTATGTTTGCTTTTTAAGCTGTTCGCTTCTGTTTCCGTTGATTTTGTCGGATGTCTGTGCATCCATAAGCTCACAACTTTTTTGCATTGATAAAGGCGTTCCTTGTAACGCCGAAACACGTGTCTGCAGTATCCCTGCTCATTTGTGCATTGCAACGTTGTTATTTTCTGTACATTTTTAAATTAGCTACCAGTTGTGTCTATGACTTAATTATAATATAATACAAAAAATAGCTTTCCAACTTAACTGTTTTTCGCAATTTTTTCTGCAGAATCATGCAAGTTCCTCGAAATGCGAGGGACTAACGAAGAAAATGAAACTTCGATCTAATTAAGCCCAGTAGCATAAAAACGGGACGATGGTTAGTTATTGCGTACTAAAACTGTAAAGGGTACATCATTTTTTAAAGCTGTTTTTCATCAGTTAATTAGTCCTTTTTGAGGAAACCAGTTAGAGCCCCTATTTCGACATCAGAGTTTTTTTTTGTTGACAGCTAATTTTCAGACAAATCAGTCAAGCAACGGTCCAGCATGGGTAGTCACAGAAAGTAAGTTTTTTTTTTCTTTTATTAAATTAAACTATTTTAAAATGATTTACTTAAAATTGATAATAGATGCCTACTGAAGTGTTACTTTTCAAAAGTAAAGTCCAGTAAGGTCGTATTTTGCTCACATATCTGCAAAATATCCCATAAAAAGGACGTTAAATAACTTAATAAAAATGGCAACGGCGAACTATTTTAAGCCTAAAATGTATGTAAACCATTACGGGAAAGAGTTTTAAGCAGATAAAGATTGAAAAAAATTGTTAAAAAAAACTTGGGCATAAATGGGTTAAGATCATATTTAGCGGGTTTGACGTCTGAATGAAAGATATGCGGCCAGCGGACCAAATCATGGTCGGAAGTAAAACAAGATAAAAACGTTTATTGCAAACGGATATAACAATTAGAGATGCAAAAAGTTGCTCCTTTAAACGAACAGATGCAAACTGTTTTTGTTAAATTTTGAGGAACACATTGCCCTGCTCCTTAAAAATTGTTTTTAAAAAAAAGTAGCAAACAAACCCACTAATGTGGCGAACTGCGCCATTGAAATTTTTAGTGGGGTTGTATTGTGGAGGTTTCGTTTTATTTTTGTAGTCTTTCGTTTGGGACCTCCGTAAGAGATGGGAACATCACCATTTTGGGTGCGGTACCATTTTCTAAAGTATCTTCATATTACGATTGAAATTTATTCGGAAAAAGACACGAGGGGGCTGGTCATGACGCAGAATACGCCAATGAAATTTTTAATGGGATGCTCTAAACATTTTAAGGGTCACCACTGGCTAATATCTGCCTACTTAAACCTACAATGGTGATTAGCAATCAACCCTCTTGATAAATATTCCAGAAAATACCATTCTAAAAAATAATAGCTAAAGAGAATGAGCCTACGGGGGGGGGGGGGGGAGGCTTTACGTTGATGTATTTCTTGTGTAAATAATAGTATAAAGGTAAGGTTTAAGGTTCTTGTTTTTTATAGGTTTAACCCTTTATGCCCCGACGGGACTCAGAAGACCCGTTTATATTAATTTAGAAATATGAATCCTAAATGGCAGGACTCATGTTGAAATTTTGAGTTCCACTCCTTGTACTTAAATCTGACCTGTCCTCCGAATAGGACACTGGGATAAAGGGAAAAAATTTTCGCTTAAAAGTCTTCGTGTCATTTTCATCAATGAAAAGCAATTTCCAACTACAATTTTTTACAATATACGAAAAATAATTATTATTTACGTAGCAGTTCAGTTTTGAGTTGAGTAAAATACTAAACTTGGTGCAAAGGCCCAAAACAAACCTGAAAAAGTGTTTTATCACATTTCTCACAGTACGTTTTAGGTTTCCCTTTACAATCATCTCTTTGATAGCGGCTCTGTTTCTCCCTCTTCAGTAGAAAATGGCCAACACCATCCCTGCGGATGCTTTCTTCTGCACTAGATGACATAGAAGATATCCTGGGTCTACCTTTTGTTGCTCGTAGTCCTTTTTAGATAAAAAAAATTGTTATTATTCTGCGGAATTCCTTCAAGTTTAAGGCATTACATTTGTTGACAGCTTTGTGGATTATCCACGCATTTGCCATTGCCATGTCCAGAGTACAAATGAAAAGTGGCCAGTACCACTTTTTTCCTCGGGCATACTGTCCAGCCAGTTTCTTTTATAATGAGATTGTACATGTACACTTCACTGGACTAAAACAGCTCAAATGCACTGTAAAAAATGAATGCGGTTTTTACAGTATAATACAGCTAATTTTGTGGTAATAAACTGTAAAAATTGATAATTGTACAGCAATAAACTGTAAAATTTCTACTTTTACAGCAATAAACTGTAAAATTGCTAATTTACAGTAATAAACTGAAAAATTGCTAATTTTACAGTTTATTACCCCGCATTTTGCAGTTTTAAACTGGAACCTCTGCTGCCAGTATTATACTGTTGTTTTTACTGTATAATAGAGCTAAATTTTACGGCAATAAATTGTAAAATTTCTACCTCTATAGTATTTGTTAGTAGTTGTATAGTATTAGTTAGTTTTACAGTTTATTACTGTGCATTCTGCAGTTTTAAATTGAAGCCTCTGCTGCAAGTATTATATTATAAAAACAACGGTTCATTTTTTGCAGTGTAGTTCTAATGGAGTTTTATCTTTCAATGCAGTCTTCATCTGCTTTAGCAAGTCCCTCGCAGGTGATTCAGTCAGTGTTTTCAATTTCGTATATTGCAGTGATTTATTCGTGATCTAAGATGACTGACGTCTTTTAGCTTTTCTTCTGCATGGTAATTTATTCTTTATCCGAGAAGACTCATGCTTTTTAGCTCTTTTTCTATTCTTTGTTGTGGAGACACTAGAACTTGCGGGCAGTTCAGACTGAAAACCATTTCCAGTTCTAACCTCCAGAGACCAAGGAACATCGTTCACAATTTAAAAAAAAATATCACCTTTGTTTACTTCGTTCTCATCCCCTTCATCTTCGTTAGTTATTTCACTGTCGTCTGGTGGTAACACAGCAATCTCAACGTCGTTCTCGTCTGAATCGAAATTACTAAATAGTTCTAATGCTTCCCCCATCCTTGGAAACATTTGTACTGACATAACTCAGCAGGAGTGAAACACTAAAGAGATTTCTTTTTTTTTTCTTTTTTTCAAACTTTTAATAATAAAAAGAGAAAGAACGTGTCAGCTGCACTTATCCTCCCGCTGTCCTATTTGGAGGACAGTTAAAAAATAATTCACCAAAATTCACCAAATAACAATATAGCTTAAACTAACCACCAGAATGGTAAGGAAAGAATACTTCACATATGAAATGTCCAACGGAGCATCTAAAGTAAACTAAAAAAGATTTCTGCAACTTCAAACCCCCTCTAATATGCTAAATAGACAAAATGTCCAGGGGAAGAAGGAGAGGGGGAGAGACATAACTCACGCTATGAGAAGCTAATACATAACCCTACGTGTTCCAACTAGCAAAATATTAGCACCAACCAAATTCTGATTTCTACACTATATTTTTTGTCTGTCCTTTAATTAGGACAGTGGGATAAAACGGGTTAAATTAATTTGGGACACAAAGAGTCCCAGCTTTTTTTTTTTTTTTTGAGAACGTTTGATTGGGGAGGGGGCTTTGTTGAAAATAGAAGGCAGTTACTGGGGTGGTACATTTGGCAAACGTGTCTGCATATTAAGACCTGTCGTACATAGTCAGGGCCGTGGTGGCCCGATCGGTAAGGCATCGGACTCGTGTCCGGAGGGACCCGGGTTCGATTCCAGCTGATCAAAGATCCACCGTCTCGATTAATGGTGGCTGGGAGGCGTTAAAAATGTCGTGGCCACAAAGTCCTCCAAGTGAAACGATACCTCTGGGGGTGCTGAGCCTAGGGTTTGCTCGACCCTAGGTTCTGGTTCAAAATTATGAACAGAGCGCTCTTCAGGGCCCAATCCCGGTTAAACCACGAAGCTGTGGTAGGTACGGGGGACCCTGGAGGTGTGAAATGAAATGTCGTACATAGTCGATCTGCCATTTCGATTAATAAATATGCTGATGATGGATTCTAAAATAGTTGAAACTGGGGTGCCCACAAGAGGGCAGGGCTTGACGCACGTTGCACTGCTGGAATTTTTAGAAGGGCCTATTTAAAACTTTAATTTCATTTTTAAAGCATTTTTTCTTTCCTTTTTTTACGTCACAAAGTTTCCCAATTGTTGCGTTCTAATTTTTACACGAATAAAAGCAAGAAGCTCCGTCCAGTACTAAACGGCCCTACTTTTCCGTATACCAAAATCGACATTCTAGCATCTAATCAATATTCTCTTAATTTTGTAATACTGAAAACATATGTAACCTCGCCGAGATCTTTCAAAATAAAAAAGTTTGCTCGCATCGGACCGTTCACTTAACAGTTATTAGGGGGGGGGGAGTCTTTGAACTGTTCAAAATTAATCGAAAAATTGTTCAAATCACAATGTCATATACGGGAATGCGGTACCCGGGCCGAGATCTTGCAAACAAGCTAAAGCTTGCTCGAAACCTACTGTTAATTCAAAAGTTATTCGGAGGGGGGGAGCGATAGATCTCAAATCCTTACTTTCCCATTTTTAATTTGTCGATATTTGTTTACTAATTTTAATTATTTTTGACTTTTCTTTTTTTAGTGATTTTTTAAGATACCACTTTTCAGACTGCCCGTTTCAGATAGCCACTAAAGTACTTTTCTCGTCTTTCTTTTATTTTAACGGGAAAAGAGACTAAAATTATGGGACAGTTGACTATGTTCAAAAAATATTCAAAAAAGATCTGAAGATCTGTGGTGCATAAAAAAGTCAAAAAGAAATCACAGACCAAAAACAATAAAATCGCTGATTCCCTGTACAATAATCATCCTCGCGAATCCTCCAGCCGACAGTCACACCTAATTCATCTTCTCGCAATTCCAATGGAAGAGAAAGTTTCCATCAAAGGTTTGCCCCTGTAATCCATCCGAAGGATCAAGCTGCAAAAACCTATAATAACATAAGGGAGAGAGCACAAGGAGCACAATGGCTTCTAAACCCCACCGGACTACAGATAGCTTCATTAATTTAGCAGCCGCCGCGGGGCATATAAATTGAATAGTAGGCGTAGAACAAGAAATGAAAAAGCATTTCAGTAATTTCATCTCGCCATTTTCAAGCCGGCATTTAGATGCGGCAAGGAAGCAATTTTCGGTAGAGATATAAGGGAGGGATAGGTATCACAAAGACATGCTGATTCAAATAGCAGGGTTTCGACCTATAACTCTTCGTGCCACACGTCAGCTGAAATTGGTACTTTTCAGAAAAGTTTGGCTCTTTTTTCTGCCACTTTGAGCCAGATACTTTGTATCGTGTGAGCAACAATTGGCTTGTCGACTGTCGCAAATCCATGAAAAGCTGTCACTCAATTGTATTGCTGCGAAAATTCAGCTACGCTTGAATGCTCTGCGGTAGAATCAAAGATGATTTTGAGTGAATTTTGTGAAATTGTATTTTTTGATATAAACGTAACAATAGCAAGAAACAAGAAAATAGTTGGACATGAATTCAATAAGGCGCTAAGATCGTTCCAGAATTTCTCCTTTTTTTCCTATTTATTAATACGCTTTTATCAGCTTCACGTGTGAGTTTGTATCTATGTATGTAACTCTGAATTAAAGATAAAATTCACGTTCTTTACAAATATAAAAGTTATAAATTTAATACTATTATTAATAATAAAGGCTAAACTATATAACATGTTGATGTATTGATTATAAGTGTTTCAGTTGTTTGTATGTAACTCTGAATAAAAGATAAAATTCAGGTTATTTACAAATATAAAAGTAATATATTTAATACTATTATTAACACCAAAGGCTAAACTATATTACATGTTGATGCATATGTGCTTGTAAATTTAGCGCATGTTCAATAGTTTTGAAAATCAGCGGGATTTCAGTTAGAGTATCATCAAAAATACAGTTGGATTAACTTTAAAAGCATATTTTTTAATTTTTTTAAACTATAATTTTATTATTTTAAATACAACAGTTGTTGAATATATTGCAAAATTAATATTATAGCGAACTTTTCTTCAGATGGGTAGATCAATTCAAAAATAAGAAGCTTTAAACACTTTAAGGAAATTTATAGCTTTCCCGGAAGCTCGATAAAAAGATTTGTTCTTGGTTGACATGTATTGTTTTTAAAGCATGGGAGGATCTAGAAATGTTTCAAGGAAGGGCAATTGATTTTATTTCGTACTCTTTATTACACATCTAGATTTACAGATATTAACCTCTTATGTTTTGAACCTCAATTGCGAAACGCATCCTGTAGAGAGTCCTAAACCTCCTTCCTGCTAGCATCAAAGATAGTCTAAAAATGCCTTTCTTGAACTTCAATATTGAAAATTTACCAGTGGTGAGTTTTTCAAGGGAAGAGCGATTGCCCCACCCCTTGTATCCATCTTTGTTTTAAAGCTTCTACTATACTTGATTTGTCCTACACATTTGGGCTGGTCAGCTAGAAGGACAAGTTTGTGTTCGTTGCCAAACGCAAAAAATAATAACAGTAATGACAAAATTAAATGTTAACAAAGTTAAACTAGCTAAAGTGTCCCACTGAGGACCCCTCCCCTCTATTTGTATGCTTCATTTTTCTGCAATCTTTGTACATTTTTAACAAAATATAATGAAATAATAAATAATGGCATCTTTGTAAACTTTCCCCTCAAGATTTATGCAACTAATTGAATTTGAGATTTTTATCTTTAGAAACAAGTCAGCCAAGCCTTTAACCTTATTACAAAAACTTGAATTTTGCAACACATTAACACATTACAATTTTCGTCTAAATTAGAAGATTAATGATAGTCTTATAAAGGACCCTCTCCGTATCAATTTTCTTCTTAGATTTATTATTCATAGTGCACACTCACCGTTGCCACTTTCTCCAAAAGAATTTAACTTAGGATATTTTTTTATTTCCTTTAAAAATTGCTTCTATCTTGGCAAGACGTGAAAAAGAAAAATAGTTATAAATGATGCTGCATCAATTTCCCTTTCCTCTATTAGAGCCATTAGCAGTTTCTAACCCTGTCTTGCAAAAAAATTACAATTTATTTCTTTGAAGCAGTTTTACAGGCGTGGTGTAACAAAAGTTCAGGTGCATCAGGTTTTAAACTACGCTTCGAGTATATTGCTCTTTTAATGGCACGATTTTATGTCGAAAACATTTACTCCAGCGCATTTATACCGTATTTCTGAAAGATGTTTTGTATTAACTCTTTCTTATTATCCTCCGGATAGAACCAACATTAAGTGCATAGGAGTTTTTCTATTTTTTTTTTCCTTTCTTAACTTTCAATGCTTCGTTGAAAATCTAAGTGTGCAGTCATAGAAAAAAAAACGAAACACTCTGAATTATTCGGTTGCTATACTTGCCATGAACAAAAGAAAGGTGTCTTCTGACATGGATTAAAGTCTTCTTTAAAACTATGTGAGTAAAATTTCGATAAGTGGCTATATACAAAGTGAAATGAACTCAAAGTCTGAATTTTCAAATGGGAACCCCTACATTCGGTTGCATAATTCGGTACGGAGATCCAAAAGTATACTGGGTACCAAGCGCATCACTTTAGGACCAGTAGAACCAAAGTTATGACCAACCAAAGATTTAGGGACCACCACCACATTTAAAATGCTACTTTCAAGGTCGAAATTTACAAAGAGAAGACAAATTATATTTTTTCGATTAATATACCTAAAGCTACTCGCAATAATACGTTTGCTTTTCGTAATTAATTAAAATTTCTCGGGTTTTGTTAAAGTTATAATATTTTTTGAAATTTGGAAGAGAAAACCCTACTGTGTAGAGTTCAAGGGAAAAATGCAACATTCTACCTTTTTGATCAAACAATGTTAGATGCATACTTTTAGCTACGCCCTAACCCGTGCAGCATACACCTTCTGAAGAGGGGTTACAACTTAAAAGTAACCTCTTGTATATTTATAAACTACTGTATTAGGATTGGCAAAAATGTTAAAACCGTGGCTCAGTATTAAAAAAAAAACGTCTAATCGTTACAAATTATTTCGAATAAATTTCCGAGGTACAGTCATAGAAAAAAAAAACGAAACACTCTGAATTATTCGGCTGCTATACTTGCCAAGAACAAAAGAAAGGTGTCTTCTGACATGGATTAAAGTCTTCTTTAAAACTATGTGAGTAAAATTTTGATAAGGGGCTATATACAAAGTGAAATGAACTCAAAGTCTGAATTTTCGAATGGGAACCCCTACATTTGATTACATAATTAGGTACGGAGGGTCAAAAGTATGCTGGGTACCAAGCGGCATCACTTTAGGATCAGTAGAACAAAAGTTATGACCGACCAAAGATTTAGGGACCACCACCTCATTTAAAATGCTACTTTCAAGGTCGAAATTTACAAAGAGTAGACAAATCATATTTTTTCGATTAAATTACCTTACGCTACTCGCAATAATACGTTTGCTTTTCGTAATTAATTAAAAATTTTCGGGTTTAGTTAAAGTTATAATATTTTTTGAAATTTGGAAGAGAAAACCCTACTGTGTGAGTTCAAGGGAAAAATGCAACATTCTATCTTTTTGATTAAACAAAGATAGATGCATACTTTTAGCTACGCACTAACCCATGCAGCACACACCTTCTGGAGAGAGGTTACAACTTAAAAGTAACCTCTTGTATTTATATAAACTATTGTATTAGGATTGGCAAAAATGTTAAAACCGTTTCGCAGAATTTTAAAAAATGTCTAATCGTCACAGATTATTCCGAATAACCTTCTGAGATACCACAATATTCTACGAAAATCAAGTGTCCACGTAAAAAGTTTTTTGAATTGCTATATGTTGCATGAATGCAGACTTCTGACTAATGGACAAAAAATATGATTGTCTACCAGTTTTAAAATATACTCAGCAGTTTTATTAGCGTTTCGCTTTAAACATATTATAACTGTTGAAAACTAAATACTATATAAAAACGCTGAGCATGTTCTGCAACTGGTGGATAAGCATATTCCTCTTTCTTTACATAGAAATTCCCTGCTATTGTTTCAGTTTGCACAGTTGTATATGGTCCCTAAAAATGGTTCTTTTAGCATATCTCAAGAACTACTGGATATTTTGAGCTCCCATTTTGGATTCTCCTTTGAAACCCCTTCTAGATTGTTTCTCCATCAAAATATTATATGGTTCCAGATCATCATTTTTTCAAATATTAATTTCAAAATACATAAAAAATTCAAAATTTTATCTGAGAGGAAGTCAATGACGTTTTTATTGTTGGGTTGGTTCATACTTTGATATAAAAAAACATATTTTGCCGTACCTGTCTTGGTTTAGGTATTACATGCCCAAGTATCAAAAATATTTTTAACATTACGGGACGGTTTTTTCTCAGTTCAATTGTGAAGCAACGGCTGGAGCAAATTTAAAACGATTTGCTATACAAAGTTAAATGATGCTGCTGATCACAAATATGCGATAAAAAAGGGGAGTTTTCATAGAAAATTTTAAAGTTGATGCCGATTTTTATATGAAGACGACCCCTTAACAACAATTTACTAATAGAAATTCATAGAACACATTATTCCTGAAAAAATAACATATTACACGTGTCTCTAGTGTTAATAGTCTTCGAATAAGAGCGAGTGTTTCGTTTTTTTTTTCTATGACTGTACCACAGTCTTCAATGAAAATCAAGTGTTCACGTAAAAAGTTTTCTGAATTGCTACATGTTGCATGAATGCAGACTTCTCACTAATGGCCAGAGAATTGGATTGTCTACCAGTTTTAAAATATACTCAGCAGTTTTATTAACCTTTTCGCTTTCAACATATTATAACTGTTGAAAACTAAATACTAGATAAAAATACTGAGCATGTTCTGCAACTGGTGGATGAGCACATTCCTCTTTCTTTGCATAGAAATTCCTTGCTATTGTTTTAGTTTGCACAGTTGTATATAGTCCCTAAAAATGGTTCTTTTAGCATATCTCAAAAACTACTGGATATTTTGAGCTCACGTTTTGGATTCTCCTTTGAAATCCCTTCTAGATTGTTTCTCCATCAAAATATTGCATGGTTCCAGATCATTTTTTCAAACATTAATTTCATAATTCATAAAAAATTCAAAATTTTATCTGAGAAGAAGTCAATGACGTTTTTATTGTTGGGTTGGTTCATACTTTGATATAAAAAAACAAACTTTACCCTACCTATCGTGGTTTAGGTATTATATGCCCAAAAATTAAAAATATTTTTAACATTACGGGACGGTTTTTTCTCAGTTTAATTGTGAAGCAACGGCTGGAGCAAATTTAAAACGATTTGGTATACAAAGTTAAATAATGTTGCTGATCACAAATATGCGATAAAAAAGGGGGGGTTTCGTAGAAAATTTTGAAGTTGATGCCGATTTTTATATGAAGACGACCCCTTAACAACACTTTACTAATAGAAATTTGCAGAGCACATTATTCCTGAAAGAATTACATATTACACGTGTCTCTGGTGTTAATAGTCTTCGAATACGTGCGAGTGTTTCGTTTTTTTTCTATGACTGTACAAGTTCTTTTACTGTAGCATATTTCTTTTTTCTTTCTTTTTAATTATTATTTGTGAGAAAAAAAAAACATTATAATTTAAGGTTTGGAAATGTCCGTAATGTTGAATAACGAATAAAGTAATCTTCAACTTCTTCCAGCTTGTAAGTGGAGAACTTGGTTGAATTCAAAATTGAATTTCATTATTATTTGTGAAAAAGAAACATTATAATTTCCGGTTTGGAAAATTCCGTAATGTTGAATAACGAGTAAAAGTATTCTTAAACTTCTTCCAGCTTGTAAGTAGAGAACTTGGTTAAATTCAAGATTGAATTTCATTATTATTTGTGAAAAAAAAATAACAATAATTTAAGGTTTGGAAAATTCCGTAATGTTGAATAACAAGTAAAGTATTCTTCAACTTCTTCCAGTTTGTAACTGGAGAACTTGCTTGAATTCAAAATTGAATTTCATTATTATTTGTGAAAAAAAAACAGCATAATTTAAGGTTTGGAAAATCCCGTAATTTGAATAACGAGTAAAGTATTCAACTTCTTCCAACTTGTAAGTGGAGAACTTGGTTGAATTCAAGATTGAATTTCATTATTATTTGTGAAAAAAAAACATTATAATTTCCGGTTTGGAAAATTCCGTAATGTTGAATAACGAGTAAAAGTATTCTTCAACTTCTTCCAGTTTGTAAGTGGAGAACTTGGTTAAATTCAAGATTGAATTTCATTATTATTTGTGAAAAAAAAAAAAAAAAACATAATAATTTAAGGTTTGGAAAATTCCGTAATGTTGAATAACAAGTAAAGTATTCTTCAACTTCTTCCAGCTTGTAACTGGAGAACTTGGTTGAATTCAAAATTGAATTTCATTATTATTTGTGAAAAAAAACAGCATAATTTAAGGCTTGGAAAATCCCGTAATTTGAATAACGAGTAAAGTATTCAACTTCTTCCAACTTGTAAGTGGAGAACTTGGTTGAATTCAAGATTGAATTTCATTATTATTTGTGAAAAAAAAAACATTATAATTTCCGGTTTGGAAAATTCCGTAATGTTGAATAACGAGTAAAGTATTCTTCAACTTCTTCCAGCTTGTAAGTGGAGATCTTGGTTAAATTCAAGATTGAATTTCATTATTATTTGTGAAAAAAAAACATTATAATTTAAGATTTGGAAAATTCCGTAATGTTGAATAACAAGTGAAGTATTCTTCAACTTCTTCCAGCTTGTAAGTGGAGAACTTGGTTGAATTCAAAATTGAATTTCATTATTATTTGTGAAAAAAAAACAGCATAATTTAAGGTTTGGTAATTTCCGTAATGTTGAATCACGAATAAAGTAATCTTCAACTTCTTCCAGCTTGTAGGTGGAGAACTTGGTTGAATTCAAGATTGAATTTCATTATTATTTGTGAAAAAAACAATATAATTTAAGGTTTGGAAAATTCCGTAATGTTGAATAACGAGTTTAGTATTCTTCAACTTCTTCCAACTTGTAAGTGGAGAACTTGGTTGAATTCAAGATTGAATTTCAATCTTATTTGTGAAAAAAAACAGCATAATTTAAGGTTTGGTAATTTCCGTAATGTTGAATCACGAATAAAGTAATCTTCAACTTCTTCCAGCTTGTAAGTGGAGAACTTGGTTGAATTCAAGATTGAATTTCATTATTATTTGTGAAAAAAAAACAGCATAATTTAAGGTTTGGTAATTTCCGTAATGTTGAATCACGAATAAAGTAATCTTCAACTTCTTCCAGCTTGTAAGTGGAGAACTTGGTTGAATTCAAGATTGAATTTCATTATTATTTGTGAAAAAAACAATATAATTTAAGGTTTGGTAATTTCCGTAATGTTGAATCACGAATAAAGTAATCTTCAACTTCTTCCAGCTTGTAAGTGGAGAACTTGGTTGAATTCAAGATTGAATTTCATTATTATTTGTGAAAAAAACAATATAATTTAAGGTTTGGAAAATTCCGTAATGTTGAATAACGAGTTTAGTATTCTTCAACTTCTTCCAACTTGTAAGTGGAGAACTTGGTTGAATTCAAGATTGAATTTCATTATTATTTGTGAAAAAAAACAGCATAATTTAAGGCTTGGAAAATCCCGTAATTTGAATAACGAGTAAATTATTCAACTTCTTCCAACTTGTAAGTGGAGAACTTGGTTAAATTCAAGATTGAATTTCATTATTATTTGTGAAAAAAAAACATTATAATTTAAGATTTGGAAAATTCCGTAATGTTGAATAACAAGTGAAGTATTCTCCAACTTCTTCCAGCTTGTAATTGGAGAACTTGGTTGAATTCAAAATTGAATTTCATTATTATTTGTGAAAAAAAACAGCATAATTTAAGGTTTGGTAATTTCCGTAATGTTGAATCACGAATAAAGTAATCTTCAACTTCTTCCAGCTTGTAAGTGGAGAACTTGGTTGAATTCAAGATTGAATTTCATTATTATTTGTGAAAAAAACAATATAATTTAAGGTTTGGAAAATTCCGTAATGTTGAATAACGAGTTTAGTATTCTTCAACTTCTTCCAACTTGTAAGTGGAGAACTTGGTTGAATTCAAGATTGAATTTCATTATTATTTGTGAAAAAAAAACATTATAATTTAAGATTTGGAAAATTCCGTAATGTTGAATAACAAGTGAAGTATTCTTCAACTTCTTCCAGCTTGTAAGTGGAGAACTTGGTTGAATTCAAAATTGAATTTCATTATTATTTGTGAAAAAAAACAGCATAATTTAAGGTTTGGTAATTTCCGTAATGTTGAATCACGAATAAAGTAATCTTTAACTTCTTCCAGCTTGTAAGTGGAGAACTTGGTTGAATTCAAGATTAAATTTCATTATTATTTGTGAAAAAAACAATATAATTTAAGGTTTTGAAAATTCCGTAATGTTGAATAACAAGTAAAGTATTTTTCAACTTCTTCCAACTTGGAAGAAGGAAATGTTAATGCGACAAGTAAATGAATGCGACGGGTTTTTTTTTTCACTTTCCCTGTATCAGACCAATCCGTCTTTTTAAAATTACCCTAGCGTAGTGCTGACATAAGGAAGCTGCCACTGTGGAGCTTAAAATTTTAGTCTCTAATTTTGTTCCAGTGTTACGGGTCGATTGTAACTCAACTTTTTTCCATTCGAGTGCATCTCGTATAATTAACAGAATTGGAGGGCTTGGAGGATGAAGGGTCTATGTTATATTTAAAAAAATAAACACTCTTTACCATGGTAAGCAATGGGCACAGGTAAGCAAATATAATTTGATATATAAAGGTAGATGTCATTAGACCAATTTCATACGCTCACTTAACGACAAAACCAGAAAACAAAAATGCTGCAAAAACTGCAACAATAAAACTTTGAACTTTAATTAGTCGCAATTTCTGTTTTGTTGCATAACCCCTTTATCCCCCAAGCCCTTCAAATATCTTTATTTCTAAGTTTAGGGAGAAGAGAGAGACATTAATTGTTTAGAGGAGAAAATGATTTGTCAAGCGAACCAGTTTATTCTCGGATACTTAAGCAAGTTGTATGATTGTGTCAGAGTTTTACGTTTAAAGTAGTCATTTCTGGGAAATGTTCCGGGATTTCGTAGGTTTTCGCCCATTTCCGAAAAAAATCATACTTCTTTGCGAAAATGTTTCTTGAATTGATGCAAGTTGCATGAATGTCAACTTCTCACTATTATGAGGAACATTATTAGCTGTTTGGAATGTCTCTATCAATTTTTTCACCTTCAGTTCAAATACGGCCCCTTCAGATTAACTCTGCTACAAATAGGGCACTTGCGGTCTTTGGATACTGTAGCTTTGCAAGCAAATAAGCTCCTTAGCTATTCGTTTACAATTGGCTTATTTAGTTTTTGACCATAATTGCGAAACAGCTCTTGGAGCCTTCCTGGTAAAACAGAAGGTGCCAAACTGTTACCATAAACAAAGAAGCCCATGAGAGGACATGCTGGCCTACCCCAAGTAGCATCAACTCATCGGATTTTGCTCGGCCGATCAACAAACTCCTTGTAAACTGATCCTGTAACGCACGATGACATCGTTCCGATCAGTATCCGAGCACGGTTTTCGATGAGCTACTTTTCATCGGAAAGCGATATCCTTCCAATCAACTTTCCCGATGAAAAATAAGCCGAGCTATATTCCATCGGAAAACGATATCCTTCCGATCAAGTTTCCCGATGAAATTCCTCGGCACGGGACTGTTCTGCTCGTAAATTGCTCCAAATCTCATCGTATTCTCATCGGATTTTGCTGCTCGGATTCTACTTGACCGATGAGACATATTGGATCATCGGCCGATGAGAATTTCATCAGGTTTCGATGAATGGCCGATCATTGGCCGATGAGATGATGCTGCTAGGGACCCGACATTTTGTTTTCAAGCGATGTTTGGATCCAGCCTTGTTTGGAGCATTTTAAGACACAATATTATAATAACTCGTTGTTACGACGTAAAAAGCCCTCGATGAGAATTTTAGTAAAAGGCCATTTGGAGCAAATAACTAATTTTTGAAATCCAAAAATAGCTGATGGACTGAAATGGTGAAGCATCAATCAAGCAAATGTCTGAAACTTGAACCTCCAAATTCCCAATCCAAAAAAATACCTCTAGGGGTATTGGGAGCAGGGATTGCTCGGCTCCTGGTCAAGATAAAAAAAAAAGCAGAGCACTCTTCAGGGGCTCATCCAAGCGATTAAACCAAGTGCAGTGATAGGTACGAGGGAGCATGGAGTAAGTGTGTGAGCTTAGAAATCAGATTTCTTCTTCGCTATCCGACTTCTGTGCACATACTGATGTCACCACGTGTACTCTTTTTTAACCAAAATATTGGATAAGTCAATCCCCCTTATATTAGGGCTTTAAATAAACCCATCTAAGTTTTTTCTTTTTTTTTGGGGGGGGGGGGTCCTAATTTGTCGTAGTAACGTCAAAGTAACCTTGAAAAAAAAGAAACATTATTTATATTTATGGATATCCCCCAACCACTTTTCAAAAATGTAACTTTGCATGCACCCTTCACAAATATCTTCAACTGTCTCTGAAACTTCCTCCCGAAGAAAAATGCCACTTTTAGTGCAACACTATCCAGTTACAAATAGACAGTTAGTGCTTTAGCAAAGCAATCTATTGGAAAGACGACAAAGGGTTCATCCCCTGCAAACTGCTTACGAGGAAATTCGTCTTCCTCTCACATTCCACGGAGCATAATGGCTTCATTCTGCCGTTGCCGCCAATTTGCCAAACGTCCTGCCCAATTGAATCTACTGTTGCCACACTCTGTGTAAATACCGTCTGAAAGAATAATTGCATTGTCTCCGCCAAACTCGCTTGCATAGGCAAATAACTGACAAGGAAGAGCGGGGCAAGGGGGGGGGGAGGGGCATGGTATGGAATGTGCGAGTGTCGACGGGCGAACGTCCACCGTTTTATTTAGAGGGTGCTATTTCGGATAAAAGTAGTCAAAGAATGCCACAAATAAGAGAGTGGTGATTCGATGACAACGGTGATTAGACTTAACAACCTTTTTTGTGTTTTTATGAAAGCTTTTTTACATGCACGGATCTACAACCTCCTACTTTACAAAATACAAAAAAAAAAAAAAAGCGTAGCAGAAGTCCCGCTGATATTAATTTAGTATAATGAATCCTAAATAGCTGGAATAATGCTGAAGCATTTGAGTACCACTCCTTGCACTTCGCTGAGAGGCCGACAGATGGTATATGTGATCGGAAACGGTTTTCTTAGGGGTAGTTAGGCATAGACGGCCTTAGACCCCCGCAATTTTCATTTCCCCCCCCCCCCATTTGGTTTATATGTTTGATGTATTTTCTGCCAAGAATAAAAATTCTGTATTTTCTGCCAAATTTATATAAAAATTCATTTTTAAATTAATTTAGGACATAAAAGATTAAAACAATTGAAGGGCTTGGAAGATGAAAGGTCATGTAACAAAGTCTAAATTTAGAGTAATCAAAGGTCAAAGTTTTTTTGTTGCAGCCTATTTACTTCCTTTTACGAAGTAAAGGAAGCATTGTGATCGCGAAAAAAAGTTCCCTCAAATTTGGGTCTAAATTTTGATTTTGCTCACACCCGAATGAATGATGAATAGTTTTTTCGACCTGTCAGGCACGAGCATATGTACCTACCAACATATGAGCAGCCGAAAAATCCTTTTCAACCACCCTGAGTTAATTACAACGAGTTTTCTCGTGACGTCTGTATGTACGTATGTATGTGCGTATGTATGTCGCATAACTCAAAAAATGTATGCCGTAGAAGCTTCTACTTTGGTATGTAGGCTCTGAGGGGGTCTAGTTGTGCACCTCCCACTCTGGTTTCATTCGAATATTCCCAAGGGGGTCTTTTACCACTTTTCTGGGGAAAGTTAGTGTTAATTTTGATGAAGACTTTTGTAATATGAATTGGCGCGACAACTTGGCGACAAATCGCCAGTCGCCAAGCACTTTTGGCCAATTTGGCGACAAATTTGGCAATAAAAATTATTTTTTGAATTTGAGTTTAATTTGGCGCTATTGGCGATATTTTGCGAAAAATCCAATGAATGATGCTAAAATCGGCGATATTTAGAAAATGAATTCCATTGTAAAACAGCTTTTTGCATTGATTTGTGGTAAACAAGGGGCGTTTCTGTTTGAGTTGTTATCTTTCTTACTCAAAGGAACTATTTTAACGCCTAAAGCATCTATTATGAAATTTAAACCTAAAAAGAAGAAGTGTGGGGTCCACACCAGATTTTTTGTTTTCTGGTTTTGTTGTAAAGTGAGCGTGTGAAGTTGGTCTAATGACTATTTATTTTAGTTCCAAGTTTTACTTGCTTAACAGTATCCATTGCTTATTTTTCTCTAGATTGTATTTTCAAAAAATGTAGCATGGATCCTTCATCCTCCAAATCTTTCAATTTAGAATTGAAGAGGAATCAATTTATGATGTATGTTTAAAGAAATTTTAATTTGAGCATCCTACTTGCATGATATTCTATTTACAGTCATTTGTTTTGACATTTTAATTGCAAAAGGTATAATCAAACATAAAAAAATATTATAAATAAGGAAAGAAAGGGTGAAAACCTATTTTACCATGATTACACCAAAATCAGCTGACTCTACAATTTCGATAACTTTTATAACACATCATATTAAAACTCTTATGCGATATAAATTAATAAAAAGAGTAAATGCTTGCTTGTAAAAAAATTCTCCCAGAAATTTCCTTTCCAAAGAAGCAACAGTTGCATTTCTTACTTTTTCTTTCTCTGGGAAATTACAATTTAGAAAAAGTGATTACGATGTTATATATTTCTCCGCATTAGATATAGGGATCTATGAGTGCATTCTCATATTATATCAATCTATAAAATTCAAACTTTCCTTAAGAATTTCCGTCCTCTCGAAGTTTTCAGTTCGGCGGAAAAAATAAAAAACCAATTATGCATCAATCTAAAATATGCATATTTTTTTTTAATGAATTCTGCATGGACACCGGCAGAAGCATACGGAAAGGGCTGTACTCGAAATTTAAAAAAAAATGCTAGAAAAATTAGAAAAAAAAAATTCCCACAAAAATTTTTATCTAAAAAATTTCGCAAAAAAAAAAAATCCTTTTCTGCAAAAAAAAAAAAAGCAGAGAAACCTTTTCTACAAAATAATTGACAAAAAAATATTTGTTGCTAAGAGCATTATCAAAAAAATTAATCTTTCACTTAAAAATGAAAAAAAAAAAAAAATTACTAAAAAATTTCGCAAAAAAAGTTAGCAAATATTCAAAAAAAAACAATTGCAAAAGCAACTTTGCTTAAATAGTAATTGAAAGTAATTGACGAAAAATAATTTGTTCCTAAGAAAATCAGCAAAAATAAAATATCTTACTAAAAAATTTGCAAAACAATTTTTCAACTGAAAAATTTCGCAAAAAAAAGTTATCAAAAAAAGTGACAAAAATTTTTTTTTACAAAAAATTAGCAAAAAAAAATTGTACAAAAATAATTGTCAAAAAACTTAGAAAAAAAGTTGTCAAAAAAGTTAAAAAAAAAAAAAAAATTTTGTTCAAAAAAAAACGTTTTTGAAAAAAAATTGTAATTATTGTTGCTTTTTTTTTTTTTACAGAAAACCAATGTGGTGCAAATACCCCCTCCCCCCCCCCGCCTTTCGAGAGCCCACCACACCCTGTATACACAATCCCACCAATAAACGGTGACAAAAAGTAAAAAAAAAGGGCTGGTGGGGAACGAAAACAAAATCGAGATTGGGGCCCAAATACACAGAACACAAAAGCTGTGCCTTCGGAAACACCCTCTCACGAAGATGAGAGTGTAGTGCGTGACCTTGAGAGGGAAAACAGTACGTGGGTTTTCCCCAGCACGTGCAACACCTCCCGAACGCGTGCACTCGGAGGCTTTCAATTAATAGCATCGATGAGTACAGCGAACCGAAACCGGATTGTCGCCATCGACTGTTACGAGAGAGCGTTTACTCCTTGAATTGAGGCACCCAGTAAGGCCCTTATAGAAGCACTGGTAGAAGAATAGAAGTTAATAAGGAAGAAAGTTTTTTTACGTTCAGATGTGTTGCCTGACGATGTTTGACAAGTTTTGTTTTTTGAGGAAAAACATTGTGACCAGAAACAAGCGCAACATTTTAACTAGGGGTGCCCACCCCCCCACCCCCCAAATTTATGGCATAACCAAAATATTGCTGGGTCATCCCCCTTGTAAAAAATGTAAAAAAATAAAGTTCATAAATAAACGCGTCAAAAAGTAGTAACATCATTTGAAAACAAGCATTCTAAAAATTTCCATTTTGTTTCCTGCGATTTTTTTTTTTTTTTTTTTTTTTTGAAAAAAACATTTTGTAAACTTTGACTTGAAACAAGAGCAATGTGAAAATGGGCGAAATTACGGCAAACATTTCCCAATAAATTGTTTTATAATTAGAGAAGTAAGTCATCTTTCTAAATTTTCTTAATGTGGAGTTTTATTCAACTTAACTCTTCCAGGGCATCGGAAGAGCCGCGGTCGTAAAGTCGCAGTTGATCATTTTCCCTCCGAGCCCTAAACTATGCTAGAACTTCGGAGTGAGAGTCAGAGTCGAAAGTTCTAATTTTTCAGAAGTCGAAGTCAGAATCAATGGCTCTAAGATTTCAATAGTTGAAGTCAATCATTTTCCATCCAAATCCTTAAGGGTATGTCTGACCTATGTAGAGAATATCTAACCTTATCAATTTCTTTCCTAATTTCACAGAGCTATGACCGAACGGTTGACATTTACAGAAACTGACATTTAAAGCGTCCTTGTAGCAGAGAACGTGGGTAGTTCCGAGCGACGTGTTCTCAAAAAACAAGAAAGATTTCTTCGTTTGTTTATACTTTTTCAAGTTAAATAATCAGTCATTTCATCCAGGGTCAAGTATTTAGAATCTTGCTTCATTTGGTTACAGTTCCTCCACTTTTTTTTTTTTATATTCCTCTCTTTCTTTACTCGACTAACTCTCTTCTCCGTCGATTGCTGTTTATTCAGTTTTTTTTTTTTTCCTCTTGCCATCCAGAATCTGGCATTTCACCTTGTGTTGGCACCGACTTGGCGTTTTTTCTGGCGCCAATGTTCTGTAATCGTTCTTGGGGGCTGAGGCGGAAGTTGGAGTTGAAGAGCGAGATGAAGGAAAAGCTGACAATAACGGCGGGGATAATGAGTTTTTATTTTCCCTGGATAAAAATTGTTCATGTTTGCAAAGGGGTCTGGGACACAAAAAAAGTCAAATTTTGCAGTTTTTTTTTTTAATTTTTATTTCAAAAGATTCTCTGTTTTCTTCTCTTTACAATGACGTTTGAATCTTGTTTCTGTCTTAATTAGAACGAAGATATTGTAATTATAATGATTGATGAAAGGAAAATATAATAATTAACATAAAACTTAAAATACGTTTTTCGCCATGATGCAGTTTCCGGATTTTTTGAATTCAAATTCGTATAACTCAAGAACTAATAAAGATAAAATTCTAAAATTTGGAGAACATCCTTTTCAAGCAGTTTACTTTAATTTTTATTTGGCAAATTTAAAAAAAAAAATTGTTCAGAAAAGATGATTTTCTAAAAAAAAAAGTACCTTTGAATTTTTCAAAATTTTTACTCAATTATTTTCAATTTTTTTTTTAAATTATTATTTTTAAAATTACCGAATAAAAATTAAAGCTTATATATTTTCGTTCACATATATGAAAAAAAAATTAAAATTGATTAAGAATATTTTTAATTTTTGCAATTTAAAGCGACCCCACTTTTTTTGAAAAAAATTAAATAAAAAAAAATGTCATGTATGTTATGATTTTACGTATTAAACAAATGGTGAATCAGTGCAAAAAATTTCAAAATTCTAAACAGTTTAATGAAATGTTTTTTCAAAATGTGTCCCGAACCCCCTTAAGAAATACAAGAAAACAGAAAACATACTGTAGATTTCTTTATTTATTGACTTTATGTATTTTTTCTGAGCGAAATAAAATAAGGGGCTGTTTTTTTTTTTTTTTTTGTCGCACTTTTTTTCAAATTTTTCTACCCCCCTCCTATCCCCCGCATTTGTCAAAAAAGTGACTCTTTCCCCCTACCTCATTGTCACTTGTCACGCTTTTTTCATAAAAAAATTCTCAAAACAAATTGTGACCCCCTTTGGCAAAAGGGGTTCCCCACCTCTGTTGTATTGCATATGGTGATTTGGCATGGAATGACAAGCTTTCAAAAACCATAATTTAAATTCCAGATATCCTAATTCAACTGTACTCCGTCAACTAATCAGCAGTGTAGAAGACTGGGAGAGTAGCAAAAACTAAACCACTAGGAATTTTCGACTGTTTCGTCGGATTTAAAACAACGAGATATGAATAAGACTGCAGAGATAATTCGAAAGAGCCAATTGTTCTTACGATTTCAAGATACAACTCATTCAGAGTAGGTACAGTCATAGAAAAAAAAACGAAACACTCTGAATTATTCGGCTGCTATACTTGCCAAGAACAAAAAAAAGAAGTTTTCTGCCATGGATTAAAGTCTTCTTTAAAACTATTTGAGTAAAATTTTGATAAGGGGATATATACAAAGTGAAATGAACACAAAGTCTGAATTTTCAAATGGGAACCCCTACATTTGGTTACATAATTAGGTGCGGAGGGCAAAAAGTACGCTGGGTACCAAGCGGCATCACTTTAGGACCAGTAGAACAAAAGTTATGACCGACCAAAGATTTAGGGACCACCACCACATTTAAAAGGCTACTTTCAAGGTCGAAATTTACAAAGAGTAGACAAATCATATTTTTTCGATTAAATTACCTAAAGCTACTAACAATAATACATTTGCTTTTCGTAATTAATTAAAAATTCTCGGGTTTTGTTAAAGTAATAATATTTTTTTGAAATTTGGAAGAGAAAACCCTACTGTGTAGAGTTCAAGGGAAAAACGCAACATTCGATCTTTTTGATTAAACAAAGATTGATGCATATTTTTAGCTACGCACTAACCGTTGCAGCACACACCTTTTGGAGAGAAGTTACAACTTAAAAGTAACATCTTGTATTTATATAAACTACTGTATTAGGATTGGCAAAAATGTTAAAACCGTGGCTCAGAATTTAAAAAAACGTCTAATCTTTACAAATTATTCCAAATAACCTTGCGAGACACTACAGTTTTCCATGAAAATCAAGTGTCCACGGAAAAAGTTTTCTGAATTTGCTACATGTTGCATGAATGCAGACTTCTGACTAATGGACAAAAAATATGATTGTCTACCAATTTTAAAATATACTCAGCAGTTTTATTAGCGTTTCGCTTTCAACATATTATAACTGTTGAAAACTAAATACTATATAAAAACGCTGAGCATGTTCTGCAACTGGTGGATAAGCATATTCCTCTTTCTTTGCATAGAAATTCCCTGCTATTGTTTCAGTTTGCACAGTTGTATATGGTCCCTAAAAATGGTTCTTTTAGCATATCTCAAAAACTACTGGATATTTTGAGCTCCCATTTTGGATTCTCCTTTGAAACCCCTTCTAGATTGTTTCTCCATCAAAATATTATATGGTTCCAGATCATCATTTTTTCAAATATTAATTTCATAATTCATAAAAAATTCAAAATTTTATCTGAGAGGAAGTCAATGACGTTTTTATTGTTGGGTTGATTTATACTTTGATATAAAAAAACAAATTTTGCCGTACCTATCGTGGTTTAGGTATTATATGCCCAAGTATCAAAAATATTTTTAACATTACGGGACGGGTTTTTCTCAGTTCAATTGTGAAGCAACGGCTGGAGCAAATTTAAAACGATTTGGTACACCAAGTTAAATGATGTTGCTGATCACAAATATGCGATTAAAAAAGGGGGTTTTCATAGAAAATTTTAAAGTTGATGCCGATTTTTATATGAAGACGACCCTTGAACAACAATTTATCAATAGAAATTTACAGAACACATTATTCCTATAAAAAAAATAACATATTACACTTGTCTCTAGTGTTAACAGTCTTCGAATAAGAGCGAGTGTTTCGTTTTTTTTTTTTTCTATGACTGTACCTGAGTAGAAAAATTTTATATTTGTAAGTAAAATAAATATAAAAAAAACTGGTAGAAACAAAAATTCACAGTAAAGAATAATATTGAATATGTTAGAAATATGTTACAAGTTTTTAAGAATATGATGAGTAATTTTAGTACTTCAAGTGTTATAATGAAATAATTCATGAAGAGAAAAATAACATAGCAATTCCTCTGAAACAAATAAGATTCGGAAGTAAAGAGACTGATGAGCAGAAGAAGAAATTCCAGGGTAGTCAGTAGCTTCGCATATAGATGCCGCTACTGAAAGTACACACGAAGATACATTTCAAATTCTGCCATATAAAACCGACTAGGAATTTCGCTCACTGTATAAACTCTTTTTTTAATGCGCTTTTATTTGTTTCACATGTGGGTATGTCTGTATGTAACTCTGAATAAAAGATAAAATTCATGGTTCTTTACAAGTATTAAAGTAATACATTTAACACTATTATTAATGCTTAAGGCTAAACTATATTTATTACATGTTATAGTATTATAAGTGTTTGAGTTGTTTGCATATAACTCAGAATAAAAGATAAAATTCACGTTCTTTGCAAATGGGGTATTTCACGGTATTTATGACATGGGGTGTCCATTATAAAACTTTTTAAAAGTTTAAAATTTTTATATATATTGAAAAAGTATATTCTATGTATATTCTAAGTATATTCTATTCTTTATATTGTATTTGTAATTGCGCTCAGAATATTAAAAATGCAATTGTCACTGTTACGGGCTCTATATTTAATTTTTCTATAAATTCGGCTTAAACCGATTTTTAAGCCAAAGCTGGTACTTGAGACAGATAAATTAAAGGCTCACCTCTAATATAGCAAGCATTTTTAATCAAAAAGTGCGTTCTATAAAAAATTATGGAATGTGAAAATGATCACTGTAGAGTCCGTAACAGTGAAAATTGCATTTTAATGTTCTGAGTGCAATTACAAACATAATATAAAGTGAACCATGAAAACAATATGATATTCATATACTTTAGAATGCACATTTTCAACATATACAAAAATTTTAAACTTTTAAAAAGTTTTGTTACGGACACCCCTATGTCATAAATATCGTGAAACGCCCCAAATATAAAAGCAATACATTTAATACTATTATTAATACTAAAGGCTAAACTGTATTGCATGCTGATGGATTGATTATAAGTGCATGTAAACGTAGCGGATATTCAATAATTTTGAAAATCAGAGGGATATCAGTTAGAGTATCATGAAATATGGTTTAAAAGCGTAGTTTTTAGTTTTTAAACTATAATTTTAATTATTATTTCATGAGCTCTGTTTTTATTTTTATTTTTTTAAGTACTGATATAAATAAAAGATATGAAAGTCAATAGTTTCCGAGAAACTCGCTTAACTTTTATTTATTTATTTATTTATTTGAGATCTAAATATATTGTAGAAATGTTAAAATACATTGTAAAAGCCATGGGGTTTAAAGGGAGCAAATAGATCGATCCCGTTTTGAACCCCCGAGCGAAAAAAATGACGTGACTGGAAGGAAATGTTAACAAAGTTAATAAAAACAGCAAAATACGCTGCAATATCGTTTTTTAAGTCCAGTCGGGAATCAAGAACTGCAGACAGGTATTCAAGCTATGTTTCTATAAGTTTTGATGTTGCACCAATTTCAGTCTAGCTCTTCATATTTTTTATTCGATATCATATATATATATATATATATATATATATATATATATATATATATATATATATATATATATATATATATATATATATATATATATATATATATATATATATATATATATATATACAGGGTGTCCACTCCAATCGTGGACCAATAGCTAATTTCTAAACCGTTAGAGATAAGCATATAGTTTATTTAGGAAAAAATCTCTAAATTACGAAAGGAATTTTGAGTCTATTCAATGTTTTTCAAAAAATCAAATTTTGAAAGAGTTACGAAATTTAAATTTTTATACAGCCCCCCAGTCCTATCAATCATATTTAGTAAAACATTCTTGACACTGTAACGTTTAAAACTAAAAAAAAATCACTCTTCTACTACAAAAATTGACCGAGTTATGACGTTTTGAAAAATCAAGATTTTGAAGGATTTCGCATACGGTCCCTTAAGCGATCTCTCGATGACGTCATGAAACAATGCAAAATCTTGATTTTTCAAAACGTCATAACTCGGTCAATTTTTGTGGTAGAAGAGTGATTTTTTTTTAGTTTTAAATGTTACAGTGTCAAGAATGTTTTACTAAATATGATTGATAGGACTGGGGGGCTGTATAAAAATTTAAATTTCGTAACTCTTTCAAAATTTGATTTTTTGAAAAACATTGAATAGACCCAAAATTCCTTTCGTAATTTGGAGATTTTTTCCTAAATAAACTATATGCTTATCTCTAACGGTTTAGAAATTAGCTATTGGTCCACGATTGGAGTGGACACCCTGTATATATATATTCACTGCTCGACATTGAAAATGCAACACTAAGAAGGAGTGGTCAGAAATTCATGCAAATTTTACCGTAGACGCACGTCACTGAGTTATGCAAATGATATGAAATGCGCAGCTCTCCGACGCACGTGAAGTAAGATATAAGAGAATGAAGTTGAAAAGTGGGCTATGTTCATGTTGGTTTTTCTGCCAGACTAATTATAGGAGAAATTTGGTTTTTGTCTCGAAGGATACGTGTGATAGGAGGAAATGCCACGCCGTCCTCAACGAAGACACTTCCAGCATATAGACGACTTTACAAGGGATATGGTGATCGGACTGAGAAGGGGAGGTTGGTCCATACGTCAAATTGCAGCTGATACCCATATGGATGCAAGACCTAAGCGGAGATGGTTGGAAAGAGGAAATCTAACCACATTGAGGGGTGCAGGTGCAGCCAGAGTGACGTCAGACCGCTTGGATCGACGGATTCACCGACAAGCTGTGGCGGACCCGCAAGTCACTTGTCCGTCGATTCCGCAGCACGTGCAAGGTACCCTGGATGTTCCTGTGTCGACCAGAACCATTTTCCGTCGACTGGTTGCACGTGGCCTGCAATCACGGCGCCCGCTAAGAAGACTGCCATTGACCTCACAGCACAGACTCCAACGTTTGAAATGGTGCCGGACCAGAGCGACGTAGATGGCAGAATGGCAAACCGTAGTGTTCTCAGATGAATCCCGCTTCTGTTTTTCAGCGATAGTCATCGATTACGTGTGTGGCGTCGACGTGGAGAAAGATCGAATCCGGCAGTAACTGTGGAACGCCCCACAGCGCGACAACGTGGCATAATGGTTTGGGGCGCTATTACATACAATTCTGTATCACCTCTAGTTCGTATTCAGGGCACTATGACGGCTCAACGATATGTAGATAATGTACTGCGGACGGTGGCAATCCCCTACCTTCAGGGTCTACCAAATGCAATTTTTCAACGGGATAACGCCCGGCCTCACAGTGCTCGAATCAGCCAACATGCTCTACGAGGTGTACAGATGCTTTCCTGGCCACCATACTCTCCTGACTTGTCACTAATCGAACATGTGTGGGACGTGATTGGACGCCGTTTGCAGAACCTGTCACTGCCTCGTTCAGAGGACGAACTGTTGCAAATGGTTGGAAGGGAATGGAGTGCCATCCCTCAGGACACCATCTGCAGGCTTACTGACTCCATGCCTAGACGTGTTTCTTCGTGCATCGCTGTCCGCGGTGGTCCTACTTCTTACTGAGCCGACGCCGTCCTCGCTCTAAATTTTGCTTATTTATTTTGAAATAAATATCACTTATTGTTCCATGCTGTCTCTGTCTTCTTACCAAATTTCATCAATTTCTGACAATATAAAACTTACGTTAAGTAAAGCATATCAGATTATTTATTTAAATAAATTAAGGTATGTGTGCACACTTAGAATCTCGAAAACATAAAAAAAAAATTTCTTGTCTTAAAATGTTCTCCAACCTGTTAACTTTCAAACAATACTAAGATGTTGTCAGTATTTGAAATATTTCTCGAGTAAAAAAATCTATTTTCTCTAGAATCTTTATTGAGGCAGACTATATGAAGGGAAATATTAGGAATATTTTTTGACACAAATTGTGTTCCTAAACAAATTTGCTTTCAAGATATCGTGTCTAGAAAAATGTGTTAAATACATAATTAAATATAAATTAGTAAACTATTATTCATTTTTTTTTTTTTTTTTTAGATTTTTATGTCGAAAAAGTTTTAAACGTAACCAGTGATCTACTGTTGAAACTTTGGATTTTTAGAGTGAAAAAAAATGTCCAAGTGTATGTATACGTTAAAGAAATTCATCATTTTGCACTTTGAGTGAGGAAATTAACTTCAATATCAAAAAATCTGATATGAACTCCACACTGCTTCCTTTTACGTTTAAATTCCGTAATAGATGCCCTAAGTGTTAAAATAGTGCCTTAGAGTGAGCAAGATAACAATTCAAGCATTTACACTGCAGTTTGTCTCCAATCAATGCAAAATAATGTTTTACAATGTTTCATTTTCTAAATATCGCCGATTTTAACATGATTCAGTGAATTTTTCACAAAATATTGCCAAGAGCACCAAATTGAATCCAAATTCAAAAACATCATTTTTTCGCCAAATTTATTGCCAAATTAGCGGCAAACACCAACTAAAAGCTTGGCGATATATCGCCAAGCGGGAGCGCCAAATCATATCACTGAATCTGCATTGTAATTAATTCTGATTTTCCCCAAAAAAGGGGAAAAAGACCTCCTTGGGACTATTCAAATGCAACCACAAGGGGAGGTGCACAACTAGACACCCCTCAGAGCCTACATACCAAAGCAGAAGCTTCTACGGCATACAGTTTTTGAGTTATGCGACATACATACATACATACGCACATACATACATACGCACATACATACATACATGCGCGCATACATGCGTACAAACAGACATCACGAGAAAACTCGTCGTAATTTGCTCGGGGATGGTCGAAATGGATTTTTCGGCTGTTTGTATGTTGTTAGGTACATAAGCACGTGCTAATAGGTCGAAAAACTACACGACATTCATTCGGGGATGAGCAAAGTCAAAATTTAGACCGAAATTTGAGTGAAATTTTTCTCGTGATCACAATACTTCTTTTACTACGTAAAAGGAAGTAAAAACGTGGCTTTTCATGAAACTTACTACCTGGCCACAGGCAGCTAAAGAATTCTTCCAATTTTACCCCATGTGAGGGAATTGATAAAGTAATAAATATGAATGTCCAATGACGAAGCCTTCCTTTGTTTTAATGAAATTTTGCCAACTGTAACTTTCTCAGGGACTGATGCAAGGGTGCACTCACCTTGAAGGACTTTCCCCCGGTAATTTTTGATTGAAATTCAAAAAATTAAATCTTGGATTAGTTTTAATGATGTTAAATGAATAAGTTTTGGAGCTTTCCCCATAAATGTTTCAGAATTGAAGTCAGAAACCTTTGGGGTCAATATTTACTACCAGTATACAAAATAAAAAGCAAGCAATAAATATCGATTGCCTCTTTCAGACTAGTTGCTAGTTTTTCTCTTGAAATGAGTTTACGTCAAAGCTCTTTGAAAAGGGGAGCGCAGAACCACTGCTATCTGCACTCAAGTCGCATTGAAGAAAAGTGGAAGCTAAGCTTGAATTGTAGTTGCATAGATGATATTTAACGATTTTTGTCTATATGACAAAACATTTCATAAACTCAGGCTTAAAACAAGTGCAATATGAAAATTGACCCAGTTTCATTAAACATCTCCCAATAAACTGTTTTTAAATTTCCGAAATAAGTTATCTTTTTAAATTTACCTAATATGGTGCTTTATCCAACTAATCACAAGTTATTTTACGCCAGAGCAACCAGGTATAATATTAATGTGTTTCAAATACCTGTAACAATTCTGGATCCAAGAATGTCTTAAAACCAAATTGTCAGAAAGTTGGCCTGTCCGCTAAAGGCGTTCTAGTTCACGTTTTCTCTGCCCACTTTAAGATTCTAAATAATTACTAAACCCCAACTTTTTAGCTGATACTATACTCTCGTTCTGCAAATTGTTAAAAACGCGAAAATCTACAAGAGGCATAACAGACTGCTCAAAGAGTCTTGAAACTTGCAAAGAAAAAACTAAAAATAACTCTTTTCTTTCTAAACATTCAAACCTCATAATGGCGATGCAATCTAAATTCGTGTGCCACACGATTTATAGAACCACCATCAGACTCGTTCTTTATTTCTTATTATAAAAGAACATTATTGCGGTGAATGTTTTCGAATAATTCCTTCCCACAGATAAGAACTTCGAAACATATAAAGCCCATCCTTGTTGCTTATCGTTTTATAACTAGCATTTTTATCGGTTTATTTCCTCCGTTTAGTGAATTAAAGTTCAGCTTAAATTTATATTCTTTCCCTCTCAGTACATGACTCGGGAATGCAGGGTAATGTTGATTTCCTAGATAAGGATGATGCATTAGCCGGACTCTGGGGGCAGAAGTCTGGAATGGGAAAGGATTTCGGCGGTAGCAACGACTTTTCGAAGACAGAACATATTGGTTTGTGCTTTGCTCGCGGAACAGGACTGGCTTGTTGATTGGAACAGGATGCTAAGATGACAGCGTGTTGCTTACACATGAAAATTGAAAGACAGCACCATTGCTGTAATCAGGTTACAAACGTCCAGCTTGTTGATTGCTTTACTAATAGTTCATTGTTAATCGTAGTCTTTGTTGGAAAATACTTATATTTGAGTGTATAAAGTTTTATCAATTTGTAAGCTTAAAGGAGAATCTCTATTACTCTATATATTTAAAATTGGAAGAAATTGACCATTTTAAAACAAAAAATTTAAATTTTGAACTTTTTGGATTTCTTTTAAATTTCAAAACCCTCGCTTATGTGAATTCTAGTGCATCAAGGAACCTCTGTGCTAAGTTTGATGAAAAACCAACGAAAACTGGATTGTATAAGGAACAAAGATATATACATATATATATATATATATATATATATATATATATATATATATATATATATATATATATATATATATATATATATATATATATACATATATATATATATATATATATACATATATATACATATATATATATATATATATATATATATATATATATATATATATATATATATATATATATATATATATATATATATATATATATATATATATATATATATATATATATATATATATTAACACAAACAAAGTAGTTGAAGATTCATATAGAACAGGAAAATAAACTTCACCACACAGGTCAAAAGGCGCCTGTGGCAGCTCTTTGAAACTGGTAGCAGACATATTTTTAATTAGAAGTATAAAAATTTGCGAAAAAATTTTTTTGCGAAAAAATCTTGTTAAAAACAGAAGTAAAGAGAAAATTCCCAAAAGACCCTGGGACCTTCATCAGGGGGACTCCCCTAGGGTAGGGAAAAGTGGAGTGAGATGTTTCTAGCAAGTTGCAGGCAAGACGCCTAAAAAGATGCAACTTTTAGCCCCCGACATCTCACAAACAAACGTTAGGTCACTAGAAGTCCAATTCATTAATACATAAACATGAGAGAATACAATTCAAAATACACCATATATAATCAAAAAAATTCAAATAAAACTGACAACATGAAATTACACGAAATACAAAAACACAAACTCTTACTCAAGAACTACCAATCTAGGGCTTCTTCAGTGGTGCTACTGATAAGACTGTTTATCAAATTCAAGGGGGTAGCAGTTTTCAGTTAAAGTTACAATTAATTGTCTTATTGCTGAGTCTAGATTTGAATTAATGTTGCAAATTTTTTTGTATCGTGAAACTTGGGAAATGATAATGTTCTTGAAAACCTTTTTACTTAGACAACTGTGAAAATGGATAAGTGAGTGGACTTTGAAGTTGAAATCTTTACGTTTGTCATAGAGTGCAAGATTGACATCTTTATCTTCTAATTTAATATAAATGTCCAGAAAAGAAGCAGTGTTGTTAATATTTGGTACGTCCGATGGGTACGTCTTTTTCCAGTGCTTTTGCAAACGTTTTTCTTCATGTTTATGAGTCAAATTTTCTAATCGACAATGATCTTGAGGCCTTCAGGTACATTGATGACATTATAATTTTTAACAACAGTAACTTCCATTATCTCTACAAGGATATTTATCCAAAAGAAATTTTGCTTAAACAAACAAATATTAACAACACTGCTTCTTTTCTGGACATTTATATTAAATTAGAAGATAAAGATGTCAATCTTGCACTCTATGACAAACGTAAAGATTTCAACTTCAAAGTCCACTCACTTATCCATTTTCACAGTTGTCTAAGTAAAAAGGTTTTCAAGAGCATTATCATTTCCCAAGTTTCACGATACAAAAAAATTTGCAACATTAATTCAAATCTAGACTCATCAAGAAGACAATTAATTGTAACTTTAACTGAAAACTGCTACCCCGTGAATTTGATAAACAGTCTTATCAGTAGCACCACTGAAGAAGCCCTAGGTTGGTAGTTCTTGAGTAAGAGTTTGTGTTTTTGTATTTCGTGTAATTTCATGTTGTCAGTTTTATTTGAATTTTTTTGATTATATATGATGTCTTTTGAATTGTATTCTCTCATGTTTATGTCTTAATGAATTGGACTTCTAGTGACCTAATGCTTGTTTGTGAGATGTCGGGGGCTAAAAGTTGCATCTTTTTAGGCGTCTTGCCTGCAACTTGCTAGAAACATCTTGCTACTAGCGTCTAAAACACACGAATACGTTGAATCTCACAACACAAAATGTAAACAAACCGAAGTCGCTGCGCATGCTCGAACTCTCGCCTGTGCTAGCGAAACAAAATCTCTCGTCGAAAATAGCGATTACCCTAATCCCTTCAGCCCTTTTTTAGGAAGTTTTTCTCTTTTCTTTCATTGATGGTGTATTTATTTTACATAGACGACATTCAATCACGCTTCAAAATATTTATTTAGAAACAAGCCGAAAGCTTTCAACACAAAACGACCATTTTTTCACTTTTCATTTATATGCAAAAAATTTTTCAATTAATTGCAAAAATTATAACTAAAAATAATTTAAATTTAAAAAGGTTAAAATGTTCCTTAATAATTTTTTTGATGTGGCATTGCATTTCAAGTTATACTTTTAAACACATTTTTTATTTGAAAATTTCTTTTTTTTTATTGCCTTGTTGCACTTTATTTGTTTTATAATTAAAAAAGTAATCCAGGTTTTGATCCACTTATTCTTAATGAAATTTAATTTCAATTATATTTAAAAAAAACTTAAAAAATTTATTCAAAATGTAAAATTTTTGTCAAATTAATACTTTTTAAAAAACTTCTTGTTTTATTACAAAACTAAACTTATTCCAACCCTGAAATTCAAAACAAGTGTCTCACTTCCGAATGTGATGCTTTAAAACTATTTGTACAGTGTTAAATCTGAAGTTCACATTTTTACATGCGTTCAAACATTGTCCTAATTCAATATTTCGAAAGATCTGTTAAATCGTGTCAAAACTAAATATTTGTCTATGGACAGTATTGCTTTAAAAATCACTGATTTTTTAATAATTTCAGCTGGATATTTTTTACATAAATATGTTATTTCACTTGAAATTTATCATAAAAATGCTTATAATAGTGCATTATTAAAATTTGAAATTCAAGCGTAGTTATTTAAGATTATTGACAATGCGATAGTCTGGTAATCTTGTTCAGAATGTTTTGAAAGCTTCTTTTTTGAAACTTTTTTAGGTACTGGTCTTTGTGGCAAAATCCGCTTATTTGCAGGGGATATACTTAGGTCAATATCATGATTTTCTTGCAAATGTTTGTTTATGTTAATTTTAGAAATATTTTCTTCACACAGAGGACATTTTTGTAAAGAACTCGAATAATTTGTCTTCGCATGTATTTTTTTCATGTGTTCCCTTAAACACTTTTGCATTTTAAGACTTTTCTCACACAACCCACATTTAAAAGAACTATCATCGGTAGCACAGTTTTTTGGCAAGTCCTTGTCCAACACAGAATGAATTTTCTTCAAATGATATCGAAAATGATAAAAATTGTTAAATTTCTTTTTTCAATGAGAACAGTTATAAAGAAATGTCTTACATATCTGTTCCATTTTCGATGGAATCTCTTCACTATTAACAGTTGCACGGCGCGGCACACCCCCGTCAGAAAATTCTAACATAGCAATGATTTTGCTTTCATAAAAGCGGCTGAGGTGGTCCTGAAAATGGCCGTTTTTTTTATTTAAATTTGTGCAAGAAATCATAACAACCAAAACAATATGACAACCAGCTCATCGAAATTAGTCTCGGAACTGAACAGATCAAACTCCGCTCTCTGTAAGGATAGAATTGCGCATGCGCAAGCGAAAAAAATCTCGTTTTCAGTGCGAGGAATGACGAAAACTGTTTATCTTTCGCTTTGTGATGCCCAACGTATTCGTGCACTTTAGACGCTAGTCTTACTCCACTTTTCCCTACCCTAGGGGAGTCCCCCTGATGAAGGCCCCAGGGTCTTTTGGGAATTTTCTCTTTACTTCTGTTTTTAACAAGATTTTTTCGCAAATGTTTATACTTCTACTTAAAAAAAAAAAAAAAAAATATATATATATATATATATATATATATATATATATATATATATATATATATATATATATTATTAAATCTATTACACGCAATCATTTACTAAATTTAAAATAATGTAGTGAAAGAAAAAAAGGTTTAGATTTAGCAACCCCCTTAGTCAACAAGACAGTTTTAATAAACCGTATCTTTGTAATGCAGGAGAGCTACCAAAGTGCTTTGTTCTTTTGGAAGGGATGTGGGAAATTAAAAAAAAAAAAAAAAAAGAATTGAAAACTTGGGAGATGGCATGAAAATTTACGAAAAATCTTAAGCTCAAACTCTCCCGTTTCAGTTTCTGCTGCCCAATTTTAAGAAGCTAAAAAGGATATCAGTTGATCAACATTGTGTTCAACCTCTAAAACGAAAGCACTAATGAATAATGTTCAACACAAAATGACACCAAATTGATGAACTGACAATTTAAAGTTTTTCCGAACAAATAATGACTTTGTTTCTTATGATATTATGTGCATGATTCTAATCATTCTAAATGTTTTAGGGATAGACGTGGACTTCAGAAAACTGTTTACTGTATAACTTATTTATTACCCTAAAGACTTAAGTTTAGTTCCATCTCAACATAAAAGACATGTTTCCTTCAAATCTTTGATCTTGGCAGAGTTGTTCAAAGATTATTCGGTGGTTAAAAAAATAGACACTCAGACTGCGAGATTTTCCCGTTTCAGTTTCTGCTGTCCAATTTTAAGAAGCTGAAAAGTATCTCAATTAATCAACATTGTGTTCAACCACTAAAACAAAAACACTGGTGAATAACGTTTAATACCGGTCGACACTTGAGTTAAAAACAATTTTCAGTTAATCTCTCCAAATAATGACATCATTTCTAATGATGTTCATTAGGTGATTCTCATTATTATACGCGTTTTAGAGATGGATGTGGCGTCAGAAAACTGTTTACTGCTCAATTTATTTATTATCCTATAGATTCAAGTTCAGTTCTCCCAAAACAAAAAGACGACATTTTTTCTTTAAATATTTGACCTTGACACAACTTTACAAAAAAAAATATCCATGTAATTGAAAGTAATTACAGATTGCAATACTATATAGTTCTAGTTTCTGCTATTCATTCGAAGAAATTGGAAAATATCTCAGTTGACAAATACCATGTTCAACCTATAAAACAAAAGCACTCGTAAATAACGTTCAACCTCAGTTGGCCCTGAATTGAAAGAACAATTTAAAGTTAATCTGTCCAAATAATGACTTCATTTCTTATGATATCAAGCGGGCAAACCTGAAAAGAAAAGATAAGTAGTTTCAGGCGCGGTACTTGCTTGGCATTTGTCCCAACCTCTCAAAATCATTACATGAAGTCATAAATCATATTTCTGAGACATGGTTTATTCCATTGCTGACATTTGGTGTGTTTCTTCATTGTCTGTATATATATTTTTTTTTTTTTTTTTGTAATCGTTGTCTTCCATTTACTTTATAGTTAGTTGGCTATCATTGAAGCGTTACTGATTTCGGCTTCAGATATCGTAGAGTTTGACAGGGAGAGGCCCCTGTTTAGTGTGACACATGAGAACAGGTTGCTGTAGTGTTAAAAGGCTTCGAAATTTCACGGTCCGTGGAAAAGATATCATCAAATTATGTCCCAGACAATTGTCTACACTACAGTAGCCGAAAATAATGTTGCGAATGGGAAAATTCATTTTCAATTAAGGCTGTTTTCAGTACATTTTAATATCATTGAGCGAAAGTTATAAAGGTGTAAGCTATAAAAGATTACACAGTTCAAGGGAAAATGCTCGTTGAGGCAAAAAAAATTGGTACTTTTTGGGATCATTTTCCATTATTGATAGCGAAAGTTTTGAAGATATAAACTATAAAAGATTACAACGACTAGGTCCAGGTTGCCTATCCCCACCCCCTCGAGATGTAATGGCCCCCTCCCCCGAAGATCGAAAGTCTCCCTAAAAGAAACCGTTAATAACAGCCCTCCTCCCCTAAAAAGTTCAGTATCGTAGACCGCGCTATGACAAACAAAGCGTTTCAATTTTACTGAGCCTTATATGATGTGTACCATTAAGTGGTTCATTGATGGAGGGAGGCTGGTGGGTAACCTCGGCTTTGAGCTCCTAGTTTTAACATGTTTTTCCAGTCCTAACATTTTGGTTTAAATGCATGTGAAGACTCCTATGCCTATAGGTCCACATAGAGACACGGTGGGCCCCTTGTCAGTTTAGTATCTGCCCCTCCCCCTCCATATGAAGCTTATAGAAATTATACAACTCCGAACCCGACCCAGGACCCCCAAAGAGCCGGGCCCCTAGTTTACAACTAGGCTGATACGGCATTTATTATTATTTATTTATTTTTTATTTTTTGCTAAGGATTTGTGAACTATTAGTTAGCTTCAGATTAAGTTTACATTTTGCGCAACAATTCTGAACTAAAAAAATCAAAACAAATACGACTCATGTTGAAAGTTTTATGTTTTCTTCAATGAAGGAATTGTTCAAAACAATAAGAATAAGAATAATAACAATAAAATAATAATAAATACATAAATAGAAAAAGGACGAAGAAGAAAGAAAACTCTTCTACAAGAAATGTTATTTTTTAATTGGAAAATATGTTTTCTTAACTGTTCATAATTTTACGGGTATAGCTAGATTTTTCTACAAAAGCAGGGACGGATACAAGAGAGGGAGGAGAGAACCTCCCTTGAAAGACTCAGTTTTTCGATTTTGAAGTTCATAAATGACAATTTTACGGCCCCCGTCATTTAGGGGCGTCGGGTTTAATTGCCCTCCCACCCCCAGGCTTTGGGAAATCAATGTATTTGCATGTAAGTGGGCGTGGTTTTTTTTTTTCAAGAGCATAGGGAAAGACATTTTAGAGCCAGATGTCTTAAAGTTGTTGTTTTTTCCACCGTTGCTAGTTCTTGGACTATATCAGGAACGCAGCAAAGCGTTAGGGAGAAGTTGATAGTAAGAAAAAAGAACTTTGGAAAATTTACTTTTAGGCTATATTACCATGCCTGGAATGGTAATTATTTATAAAAGAAACATTACACACACACAACCAGCTTGCTTACCCCCTGATGAATGCCTTGAAAATAAGACAAGATCATCTTTTCCACCTCGAGGCGACAAAAGTTGAGTTTGGCAACAATAGAAAGAAATAATAAGATTTAAAAAAATTGATATGAAGTAGCTTGTAAAACTTTTTGGCCATTCCTGTAAGAATTTTCCTTCAAAATTAAATAGTGTCCATAAACCTTTTTTAATATAGCTCTTCATCTAAGATGTCATTTGCGCTTCAATATTTTAAAGATGCCGAGTAGACAATCGCCCACAAATTGATAAGAAAATGTGTTACGCAGATGTAACATTTGGCGCCCACGGGTGGGCCACTTCTACTCTCTAAAATGTCATCCGCTTCAATATTTTAAGGATACCGAGTAGATAACCGCCCAACAAATAGTAAGAAAAATGTGTCACACAGATGTAACACCCCTTATGGTTAATATAGGCAGAGATGCATTAAATAATTAACCGGAACTCGCATAATCTACTATTAGATTACTTTTATTTCATATGTTTCATTTCTTATTATTGAATGCGTAATTTTCCATCCAAAAAATTAACCTCAATTTTTAAAAAAATATTTTTTTTTACATATTTTAAAATTCAGTTTCCATTTTTCAATGGTCAAAATATTTCAGATAAATCCGAAACCAAAATAAGGAAATAATTTCTGTGCTGCCATCTGTTGGCTCAACAAATAGAATAAGGTGAAATTACAGTAGAAGCCCGTTTTAACATTTTAAGTCGGACCAGTGATTAAAAACGTACCAAGCGGGAAAACTTAAAATCGGGGTAAGGTTAAGAATCTAATTATATTGTTAAAACATTGACACTTGTCCAATGAGCTAGTGGGAAATACGTGCAATATTTATTTCCTTTTTGTTTGCAGATACGATTTTATTTATAACATGTTTTTCATTTGTTCACTTTCATTATTCATAACATTTTCAAATTTGCTTCTTGGTAAGCATTCGAAAAGATTAGGAAATGTTTTAGAGTTTTCATGGTTTGAATTGTTCGATCAGCTATGGAAACACATTCCATTATTTCTTCATCGTTTCATTAATATCATCGAAAGCGGGTATTACATCTGATGTGAGAAGAAAGGAGGGGGGGGGTGCGATAGATGTCAGTCAGTGTCACGAAGAGGGCAATAAGCTCAAAAAGGTTGGGAAACACTGTGATAGACGATCCATGTGATATTTATTTCTGGTAGAATTTCTACAAAGAGAGATAGAGAAGAGAGTCAGAAGCTTAGGTCCTCAGTTGTGAAGGAATGTCAGAGTGGACGACCGAATGAAGCCCCTTTTACCTAGATAGGTTCATGAAATGGAGCAAAAAGTATGCCAGAGTTTCTTTAACAGCAATGAAAGTACTTTATCTTTAAAAACATGTTTGTTTATCTTCTAGATGATTTTTTCTTTATTTCCTTTCCAAAGTTCGTCGAAAAACGTATTAAGCAGACTTTTTGAAAAAGAAAAGCGTAAAATCCAGAATCTTTTATCATTATCAATATAGCCTTTTTCAGAGACCTGTAGAAAATAACTTCAGAAGCAGGATAACGTACGAAACTGTGATTCTGTCGCTTCGGCTGATTCTCCCTTATAATAATTTATGTAGTAAATTTTCATTTCACAATAATAATTACACAAAATATTGTTCTTTAAGCTATACATAAATAAAAATTATAATAAAACTCAGAAGATAATTGTATTCAATTGAAATGATTGGGTGTATTGAACCCATGGAACCAGAATCTCTTCAATAATTAACATTATATTTTATTTTACTTGAAAACTTATTAATTAATTCATTTATTTTGTGAAAAAAATAAGTTAAATTTAATTACGTTTAGTCAATAATTATGTGAACACTTTAGTTGCTTTAAAGTGAAGCTAGTCAAATGTGGTTTTCTTTATACATTTCTAGTGCTGACATTTACAAAAAAAAAAAAAAAAAAATAGTAATTTTTTTCCATCTTCCCAACCTGATTTTTTTTTTAAAGCCATATGTAATTTAATAGAGTTTTTGTGAGAAATATAAGACTTCAGTTTTTCTTAAATTAATTTACATGGCAAAAAATGGATCTATTTTGCAGACATTAATCATGATTATTAAGGGATTATAAAATCTTAAGAGAATTTTAAAAATGTAAATTGAAGATGAATTTTTATCTATTTTTTATCAGGCAAAATACGAGGAAAATGCCCATTCCTTGCATACCCACATTTGAGGAAAGATATTAAGTTTCGATTTCATTTGTTACGCAAAAGAGAAAGCTCTTATTTTCATTTAATTATTCTTGTTTTCAACAGCTCCAAAATCAAACGTGTAAATATTTTATGTGAAATATAAATACTAAATGATAATAAAGAAAAACTACCATGTGTTGTGCATGGCTAGCCGCCTAGCTACCGCTTCAGATGAAAAAACAGGTAGTAGTCACTGGATGCTCGATCTGGGTTGCTTTTGCGCAAAATCTTCAATAATGATGGAAGGTCGACCACTCCATTCCTCGTTGTGCACATTAGAGTGGCCATCTTTGAACGCTACTACCCAAATCCTAACCATTCCATCGCTCATAATGGTTTCACCATATACTGAAGCAATCTCGCGATGAATATCGATAGCTTTTAACCCTTTTGCAGTTAAAAAAACGAATTACCGCACTTACCTAACAGTCGGCGGCTCTCTCAATCAATGGACGTTTTTTGAAGCTGATTGTACGATATAAGTGCCTTACATTTAATGGCAATTAATAGAATAATAGTTTCAGATATATGCTTTCATGTAAAAATACAATCGCACGGATATTTCTGCCTGTTTTTTATTTACATCTAAACGGTACTTACTTTAAAAATGCGCCTCGTATATATTCAGGGAAAAAATAGAATTACTTTTGAGTAGCATCAATACTTGAGCGCGTGACAAATCCAGAAGAGGGGCTATAAGGCTGCGTCAGCCCTAAAGCCCCTCTTCTTCTGTATCCCCTACACCCTTGATCCCACTACGTTCAAAAAGATTAGCTCGAATTTCGTTTTGGAGATTTTAATAACTTCAAATTGCGCGAAATTCTTCCAGATTTTACCTCTGCTTAAAATCATCCAAAATTTTGTGTTTGGAACAATTTCGAATATTTTTTGGGAGAGAGTCTCTGCACTTCAATATTTAAATCTACGTTGTTAAAGATGACCTCTAATTGCGTTGTGAGTTAGTTTTGAGAATATTCGGGGGATGAGTCCCCAAATCGAATCCAGTCCCTCCAACTTCATCAAAAGTCGCAGACAATTGGGATTTTAGGCTCTCAATTTCGAAAAGAAATTCTAGTAGAGTTCTTTCTGTCCCCCTCCAAGTAATTAAAGATCATCCAAACTTGTGTTTTTAGGAGTTAAATTTCAAAAGAAGTCTGGGGTAAAGTCTGAACATTTCCCCTCGTCATTAAACATAACTAACTGCTTTTTTTCTGTAGGGTTTGTGTTCTGCTTTAATTTTGTAAAAGGTCTGGAGAAGTACCCCTAACCCTTTCTCCCCACACATCTTTGAAACTGTTCAAAATTTTCGTTTTGAACTTTATTTTCTAAAATATTGGGAATTGGGGCAAGTTTGCGAATTCAAAACTTTTCCTTAACGTCGTCAAAAATGATCTAACTCTGTTTTTTTATAACTTAAATTTCAAAATTTTTTCCAATGGTGAATCACGAAACACATTTTCCCCCTAACGTCAACAAAGATGGTCTGTAACTGCTTTTTTTTAAGGACATTTAATTTTCGAATGTTTAGAGAGCTTCCCCTGTTGTCTCCTCACTCTTCTAAACGTCTAAACCAGGGGTGGCCAACCTTTTTAGGGAGAGTGCCACTATCTGGAGAGAAAAACTCAGCGTGCCACATTGTATTTTTCCAACAAATTGATTTTTTTTAAAGTTAAAAATAGATTTTATGCTGGCTGATTATGTAATTCTTACTCAAATGAAACATTTTTTCTCGAACATCTGAGTAATTTAAATCTAAATGATAATAAAAATAAAAAAAGTCCGAACTTAGAGGGTATCGTTAGTAAACATTTTTACAGATTCTGTCAGTAGGCTTATGCTTAAAATAGAAACAAATAACATCAAACATTATATTCTAAAAATTAAACAGTATGTACTTAATGTGGTTTTTGAGTCTGAATCTTTTCTACCAAGTCTTTAATTTTAGGATTAGTTCTTGAGAATCCTAAGAAATTTAACTGTTTTAAGTGCAATCAATTAATATTCAACGGTATTTCGATTTTTCCGCATTCATAACAAAAATATTTTTTAGAAGCGTATTTTTAACCAAATCTACAACAGCATCAGACGGCTAAAGTATGTAAATATGAAAAAAAAAATTGTTATAAGTTTCCAAATTTCTATACAACCTGAGTGACTTTCTGTTGAAGTAAGCTCTTATATTTGATTACCAATGCAAAAGGTCAGTAATTCTGATTTAGATTTCACAAAGGTAACAAGTAGTGTCTTGCAGAGAAATAAACAATGAATTTGAAAATATCAGCGTTTTTTTATGATCCTGAAAATCATCAAACCTAACACTGAATGAATACATAAAATCGGTGTAAAATTTTCTCCATATACCATTGGAAAATTATAAAAGTTCGGTTGATACTTTCAGTATTAACTTTTAATGTTTTATTCTTTTTTCTCCAAAGTAGAGAGAAAGAAACTGAAGTTTCATCATAAAAGAATGTGTATGGCCTCTACTGATTTAGGAAACTTTTTTTGTACAATCTTAAATTTAAATTACTTAAACGCAGTATATTAAGAGATGGCATAGCTAAACTAGTTCGCTATTCTCCATTTCTAAGTAGCAAGTCCTCATTGCTTTCCTTCCAGATATTTTGAAAACACATTCCCTAAATTTTAAAATCTTATGACTATTTCTCCTTTAAATAGCTATTGCACATTTTAATGAAGGAGTAACTTGCCATAAACTCCTCTTTCTCCTGGGAAAAGTTCACTTAACAATCTGAGCTCTAATTCGTAGTTTGTTAATACAGTTAACTCTACAGGGTCACCAACAGAGAAAAAGTCTCACTCCTTGGCAAGGAGCTTGTGAGAGATAATTCGATGACACTTTTGAAGTTTTTTTCCCAAATTATTTTCAAGCAATGTAACAAAAACAATTTAAGGGTATTCATTTGTGCAACCATGCCAAATTTTGTCCAATGTAGTTTCTTAATTTTAGCTGCACAGTTTTTTTTTTTTTCAATTTCATCACCCGTAGCTGAAACTATTGCAGATCAAGAATCCATTCTGCAGCATCGAAAGTTGTATTCGTGTCAAGCACAAATATACTTTACAAAGCATTGTCTGTAGCGTCACAGCTTCCGCTGGATGTCCGAAGCTAACGCAAAGTACTTTGCAATATTGTAATTCAGACAGTTTTTAAGTCAGCCTCCTGACACTTAATTGTCACAGTATTATGACATTTATCAGTTTAAGGGTTATAGTTTTTGTCAATATTTTTGAGATCGACATTTTTTCCTCAATTTTGGATTATTTCTAAAAGTCTTCGCGCGCCACTGTTACTGGTCTGTTGTGTCACAATGTGGCACGCGTGCATTGGTCTAGACCGTCATTCCTAGAATTTAAATTTATGGAAGTTTCTGAAGTAGTCTCCAAGAGCTCGAAATGTTCATACAATTCCATCAACTCCCTTTCTCCTAATATCACTATTGTTAGGGCAAACCTTATTTGGTAGCGTTGTAATCACAGTAAATAGGATCTGCATAGCTTATTCTATGCTGTCAAGGTTTACCTCAACAGTAGAGATCGTCTGAACTGCAAATTTACGAATAGAATTTTGAAACTTTTCCTGGTGGGAATATCGCGAATGTTATACTTACTACTTACAACTTATATTATTAATTTTCTTTCTTCTCTTATATATTATCTTTATTTGATGGTCCCACAAAAGCTGACTCTCTCTCTTACTATATTGTCGCTTTTGATCAAGTGGGGATGGATATCTTACTGTTACTGCTTGGATAAGATGTCATATATTCGTTTTAGGGCGACCATATGCGTATGTGTGAGAACAATTGAGTGGCTGCCAAATGCCAAACCCCAATTTATTGACCTTGCCACGGTCTTATTTAAAACTAGCAGTACCAGCACGGCTTGTGCTCGTGCAGCAAATGAAAAAAATTTCGAGAAAGAGTAATGTTTTCCATTACAAAACATTTAAGCGTAATCCCGAAAACTGCAAAGATCGAGTTAAGCATTGGCTAAGTTCACTTCGTATTGAAATCTCGAAGTCAATCTTTCCACGTTTGAACAAAATAGCAACGGCAATAAAAACTTGATTTTCCCAAACTTTAAGCGAGTGTAAGTCGTTTCTTCGTGATTTTTCAACATTCCCGTTCACAGCACCGTAGGTAGAAAATGTTCTAAAATAGGATTTTTCGTAATCTCTCCAACGAGACCAAGACCAAGACGATACGATAATTATTTCTCTAGACAGAGCCATTTTTGGGTCAAAAAATTAGATTTCGAATAAAAAAAGAACTATTGATCGATTTTTTTCTACCTGGTCTAACAACCTGCCTTGAGCTCACTAGCACCTACTGTAAAAATTAGAACGAAATCTGCCAGCTAGTTTTTGAGCTTATCCCGGACAGACATATTTTAGAGTTTGTGTCTTATATATTAAAGATAACGTCTTTATTCACACTGTGACATTTGGAGGCAGGAAGACGATATAAATTTTCTATCACCAGATCTCCTCCGAAAACTAAATCCTGTACTCGCCTTTGCTAGAGTGCAAGAGTTCTAAAAATGTCGAAATATATGTATGAAATTATAGTAAATGTCTCTTGCTAATTTCTGAAATCATTTTGTGTTACCCATTAAGCATAAATAAAATACCTCAATAACTTTAAGCTATCACGTAAAATAAGACCAATACCTGTTCACGCAATACCTCTATTTGAAAATAAATAACATTAATTATTACAAGTTCTTTCATATGTACTCAATAAAAATTAGAAATATAAATAGTTTATTTTCCCTTTACTTATGTACGTTTTAGCAAGTGGAGTAAAGGGAATTTATATTTCCCTATGCTTAACTCTTAAGCAACTTTTTCCAACATGTTTCATAAATTTCAATAGCTAATAAACATCTCTCTTGTTTTTAGGGGAGCTCAAACTAAACATTACACATATACTTTCAATTCTTTAAATTTACTAATCTTGCAATTCTTAATGAACAAGAACGCTTTATTTATTTCGATACGGATTTTCAGATACTTGTAATGGTACGTCTTTGACGTGACCAATTTCTCCAGTGCTAACTTGTATTTTCAAAATCAATATTTCTCACTCTTATTTGTAGAAAACATACCTTAACCTGTCCATTAGATTAATATTACCACCAAAATACGGATACCTTAAGCCAACCGAGACAAAGTAATTGCCCCGATACAAATTGCGTTTATGTACCGTTACTGTTGTCGTAGTAACGCTTCAACCTTAAAAAGACTTTTAATATCAAAGGATATTTTTGGTCTTAATTTTGCATGCATGAAGAATTGCGACAATCCCTAACGTAGGGAATTCAAAACAGTTATATAATGCATTTAGGGGAAAAGATGTAAATGCTTTTAAATGGATCAGATATAGCATATTTTAAGTTGTTTTAAGAATATGTGTGGTTTTAGGAAAGATGCAGAGCATTTTCTCTAAAAAAAACAGAAGTGAAAGTTACTTCTGAAGGGATCAAAGCTACACTGCAAATCTTCGGAGACTTTTCGAACACTTTGTCCTCTTTTTCGGAACACTTTGAAACTCATTTTTTAGTGTTCAAAACACTTTTAGGATTACTTTTCAGAACACTAATTTGGCTGAACACGCTTTTTATTCCTTTGGGAACGAATTTAAGAAACATCTTTTAACATTCATGTGTCGCCTTTCTCATAACACTGTAGCACACATATTGGAACATTTGCAAAACTCTCATCTTTTTTCAAATATGTTAACCCTTCTACGAATTTTACTGCAAGTTTTACAGCTATTTCACTCTGTCGGCGGACTGTTCATTGCCCATTCTTCTCCAAGGATGCCCGTCCTTTGAGTGAAGGTATTTTCAGCACCAATTATTGACATTTTGGTATTGACAGTAAAAAAAATCTATTAGCATCACATTAGAAGAAACTATTGACCAACAGTTAAAGAAAGCGGTTGAAATTGCATTTGTAAGAAGAAAGCGGTGTTTTCACAAGTGTGCCCAGATTTATTCTCAATATGTATTGTTTATGGCTGGTTCAGTTATGAGATTCAGATGGATTGAGCCCCAAATGAAGTTGAAAAGCAGCCTTTGGATACTGCAACTTTGCAAAAATTGCAGGCAAATAAGGTGGTAGCCATACTTGGTGTAATGCTTTTCGAGCTTTCCTGGCAAATCAGGATGGAGCCAAGCTATTACATAAACACAAATGAGTTTTTTCTCCCATGAAAAATTTCTAATTTCTTCCAGAAACTGGCTTTTCTTGGACATTTCATGACAAAAGTTACTGACTTTCAGCTAGAAACTTTACAGTTAATGTACCTCGCCAATCCTCGAACCTACCAAGGGCCAGATACAACAGAGGGGCGATCGCCCCTTTCTTGAGGGATTCATCACGAATAACTTATCAATTTTGAAGTTCAAAAAAGGTTTTTTTAGATTATCCTTCGTCATAGCAGAAGTCAGATTTAAGTCAGCTCTCTTTAGGGTACGTTTTGCAATTGAAGTCCAAAACGTATGAGGTCAACAATTTGTTAACCAAGATGTCTAGTAAAGCTTGCGTAATAAAATCAATCGCCCCTCCCATGAACCATTTCTTGATCCGCGCTTGGAACCAACTAATTTAATTGAATGTCACAGACAACCTTGGCAAGTTGGTGACATTCGTTATTTTACTGAAATCGAGGAAAGTCCTAGTATCCTGCTCCAGAGCCAATTACTAGTAACCTACTCCAGGACTTTTGGGCCCACGGATTTTTCGAGCACCTATTTTGAAAGTACTCGCTAGGTGTATGGTGGCGTCAGGTTTCGGGCCTGGAACCCTCGACTTTCTGGTTTTAGTGCAAATGTTTTCCGATGGTGCAGTATATCGATGACTTCCCCGAACACTCAAGAGTGATTCTAGAAATATTTCAAGGGGAGGAGCGATTAATATTATCACGTATCCTTTACTACACAACTTGATTTACAAATGTTGACTTCATATGTTTTATACTTCAATTGCAAAACGTATCCAGAGGAGATCCTTAAACCTTCCTTCCGACAGCGTCAAAGACAGTCCAAAACTGATTTTTTCGAACTTCAATGTGGAAAATTTAGCAGGGGCGTGTCCCTTGTATCCGTTTCCTCAAGCACTTAAGACACTTGAAGAAGTAATAATCAGAGACTACTGCAGCCGTTTCATTGCACAAACTACAGAACATATCTGCAATTTCGTTTTCCCCTTGCGACGTATGGTTAAAAAGAGGGAAACTATTTTTAAATTGTAAAAATATTTTAATTTTATTCATTAAACATTTCTATTTTTGTGGTGATAGTTTCAATCTTTTTTACTGTTTACGGGAGTTATATCTGCGATGCCATCAAATTTCGAAATTTTGAACAAAACTCAGGGACTTACAGAGAAAAAAGTATTTTCTTGTTTCATGAATTTTCAGCGAGAATTATTTTTTATTCCTTTTCCTGTGGAATCGAAGTATAGAGAGCGTTGATGCTCTCGATGACGATTGCGTATTGAGTGACAGATTAGAATTGTACGTTGCGATGTAGTGATTTATGTGTTGCGTTAGGTGTGATCTTAGAAATAAATCTGTGCTGTAGAAAATATTTACTTATCATTTATAGAGGCAATTTCGTAGATCACATGAACCAAGGAAATGGATAAATAGTCCAATTTAATATTTTTTTGGAAACTCTCAGTGTATTTCAAGACACCTTGAGCAAACTTAAGCCATTTTGATTGTTACAATGATTCGCACCTTTTCCGTTGTATCCCTTTTACATTACCTTTAAACTACCAGTTATACTTGATAACCTACTTGATAATTTAATTAGGAAAATCAATTATGTTATTCCGAGAGTATTGAGCATCGTTCTACTCGTGTAAAACCTCTGCAAAATAATGCAAGAGGCACCAAAGGGAAAGAAAAAAAGTGCATATTCGTGGAGGAGAGCTGTCCAATGAAATTAAAAGGAGATTTGAGTAGGAGTATTGCTTACAGCTGAGCAATAAAAATAAGTTATGGAGGCTAAGGCTCCAATGAAGGCATACCCCAAAATGATTTTAATCCCAAATGGCAGCTTTTCAAAATCGCAGCATGTGTTTTCATGGGCAGAGGAAGCTCAGATATTTTTCCCACGGAAAGCAAGAAGGAAAGAAAGAAAGAAAGAAAATATCTTGTCCTGAAATCAAATTCGTAATATGGGTGATAAGCAATTCAGAAAACACTGCAATAGCTGAAATTACGAGACCCGGTTAGTTGACACCCACTTAACTCGACATCTTTTCGTGGTCCCTTGGCGTGTCGAGTTATCGAGGTTCCACTGTGCTAATAAAAATGCTTAATGACTTTAAAATTTTATCTAAAGGTCGAGACTAGCGGTTGTCACTCGCCAGTGGCCACAGAAGAACCTTTTGGTGACCAGAAAATTTCATGCTTGTCGCCAAACTGGCGACCTTTAATTTATGCATTTAATTACATATTTATTTTCTTTAACAACTACAAAAAAATTTAACACCGTCGATTTAAAAAAAAAAACAACACCGGCATCTTTATTGGCGAGCGATGCCCATCGATATAATGAAACAAAAATATTTTTTTTCTGAAAAATGCTCAAAAGTGGCCTCCATTTTGTTAGGGGAAGGGGGGGGGGGGGCTTGCTGAAAACTGGTCACTTGCAATTTTTTTAATCTCAAGCTTTAATTTTCCCCAAAAAATCGCAAAATCACGTAAGGCATTTTCCCTCAATCAATACAGGAAAATTCCCTACCAGAGGGAAGAGTCAGCTGCTCGCTTGACCGTAACAGTTACGTAATTCGCCTTTTGCTTTTATTATAACAAGCTGATATTGCCGGGGGTGGTCAGTGTGTCGATCAGTTTCGAATCCCTCCTGAAGTAAGAAAAGCCTCTGGGGGAAATTAGGATGTGATAACGACTTAGTTTCGCGTTACATCTGAAGTAGCTCTTCTAGTCATGTATATATTGCTCTCATTTAAGGCTTATACATTGGTAAGTATATATTACTGCTCATTTTAACATACAGTATTATTACAGTAATTTGGGGGGATGGATATTTAAAAAAGATGGATGGATATTTTAAAAAGTGGGGAAAGATATTTTAAAGAGCCAGACGTCTTGAAATTGTTGTTTTTTCGACGTTGCTCTTGGACTATTAGTGTCTTTTATTAAGATGTTCTACTAGATTTTGAAAACCTTCATTGAAAAGCTTTCAAAATATAGTTTGAATTGTACTTGATCTCTTGTTGATTGGGCTAGTGGAACTAGTGTTTTTATCGATGTCAAAAACAGAAACAGATAATAGGTAGTTATTGGTACAGTTAGCAAAGAAGAGTAACCCCTCGTTATATCGATAAAGGCAACAAAAAAGAGTGATATATCCAAAAGAGCGATATAACAGGGATCATGGAAAGTAGCGATAAAATTAACAAACAAACAAATGACATGTGAACCTAGAAAATGATTAATTTATTACAATATCAGGAAGATTTTCTCCATAATGACAAGATAAAATTGTCTTATCAATTGCTCCTTTAAAATAAAATGAAAAAATATATTAAAAAATGTGTTTGCATTGATTTATTTGAGAATGTTAAACGAAAGTAGCAGCTTAAACTGCAAGGAATTCAAATGTATAGAAACAATACCAAGTTTGGTCATTGCTTTATAAAGACAAAAATACTTTTTATGTGAAATAAAACCCTTTTCCATGATCTCAAACGTAAAACAGAATTTTCTTTTAAAATGTGTGTTTTTTTAAAAAACAAAGGAGAGGCGTTATATATCCGCGCGAAATTATATTTATACCAAAATTGAAATTATTTATATCAATAATGAGAATTTTTTACTGACAAAACTATTTTAAAAGCCTCCATTAAATCATTTACGCCCAAGTTTTTTTTTTGAACATTTTTTTTTTTCAATTTTTATCAGCTTAAAACTCTTATTTGGAATGGTTTACATACATTTTAGGCTTAAAATAATTCGCCGTTGCCATATTTATTAAGTTATTTAATGTCCTGTTTATGGGATATTTTGCAAATATGTGAGCAAAATACGACCGTACTTGACTTTACTTTTGCAAAGTAACATTACAGAAGACATCTGTGATCAATTTTGAGCAAATCATGTTAAAATAGTTTAGTTTTATGGAAATTAAGTTCGCAAAAAAACTCACTTTCTGTGGCTTCCCATGCTGGATCGTTGCTTGACTGATTTGTCTGCAAATAGCTGTCAATAAATAAACTCTGATGTCCAAATAGTGGCTCTATCTGGTTTTCTCAAGAAGAAGGACTATTTAACTTGCGAAAAACAGCTACAGTAAAATGATATACCTATTACAGGTTTTTGTATGCAGTAACTAACAAGCGTCCCGTTTTTAGGCTACTGGGCATAAATGGGTTAAAAGATTTTGTTATTGTTGTTTTGTGCCAGCCAGGCTGGCAATTTGGGGTGCGCTGCTTCACTTTTGCAACTGTACCGTAATTTGGTGTGAAGTCCGACTTCCACAGTACACGCATGCCATAGGTACCCGTTTATAGGATAGGCAACCTTTCACAGCACAACACATTCACACAAAGAAAGGGCAAGGACAGGAGAGAGCAAGCAAATCCATGCCCAAGCCGGGACTCGAATCTGAGACCACACCATCCGTGGCTGACTGCTCTGACCTATCAGACAAGGTGGCCGGCAAAAGATTTTATTATTAGTTTTTATTACACTCGCTCTGTTGTTGGTGGGTTGTTGTGACCAGCTTTTTAATCGATGTCAAAAACAACAAGAAGTTCTGTCAAGAACTAAACGAGACTACTTTCCCGTACATCGACATCGGCATTCCAGCATTTGATCAATGTTCTCTTAATTATCTGAGACTGAAATTTATGTCAAACATACCTTTTTAGCACTTAAAGCTGATTTCTAAAAGCAAAATGTACCCCTCTCATCAGATAAAATAGACACGTAAAAAGTATATAAACGGATAAATAAAGTTTTGTCGTACCTTTAAAGAATGTAACTGTCAAAGTTCTTCCGTAGAAAAATTCCTCAGTCGTTTTCAAAAAAAAAGTAAATAAAAGTACAAAGAACATCAAAACACATTTTATCAAAGAAAAAAAGAAAAAAAAAACTCGTTCGTTAATAAAATATCTTGAATTTCATTTTTAATCCGTTGCCAGTTGTTAAATATGAATAAAGAATAAAATTCTCTCGTGAATGAAACATTTTTGTTACAAAAAAATCGTCTGCCAAAAAAAAAAAAAAAATTAAAAAATAAAATAAAACACATAAATAAACAAAAAGTCGTCTACACAGCCAGTCATTTTTTTCTGAACTTGCATTTTCGCCATGTTTGCGGAGTCAGAGTCGGAATCAGAGTCCTCACAGAAGATTATTCAGAAACGTACTTTACAATACATTATTTTTCAAAACCGTTTTCATACAAAGTCAGTTTAAAGGAAATCCGCCTGTAAGTTCAGGATTAACATTCAACTTAAAAATTTCCCCGTTGGCACTAATGTTAAGTTTTTTTTCTGAACGGTTCAACATTGAACGTAAAATGGTTCAAATCAAAAAGCGAATTATGGGAATGAGCCTCTCCGAGACCTTTCGAATAAAAAAAAGTTTATTCAATTCGGACGGTTCACTTATAAGTTATTAGGTGGGGAAATATCACTTGAACGGTTCAATGTTGAACAAAAAAAATGTTAAAATTGAAAATTAAATACGGTAATAAAGTATCCTTGCCGAGATCCTTCAAACGAAAAAAAAATCGTTTAAATTGGACTATTCACTCAAAAGTTATTAGGGGTGACAGCTTGTTTAAACGGTTCAATGTTGAACGAAAAATTGTTCAAATCGGAAATATAAATACGGGAATGAAGTATCCTTGATAAGATCTTTCGAACAAAAAAAAGTTTGTTCAAATCGGACTGTTCATTCAAAAGTTAGCATCGCGGGACAGGTTGTTTGAACGGTTCAAAGTTGAACCAAAAATTGTGCAAATCGAAAAATCAAATATGGGAATGAGCTGTACTCGACGAGATCTTTCTAACAAAAAAAAGTCTGTCCAAATCGGAATGTTCATTCAAAAGTTATTAGGGGGGGACAGACTGACCGACCGACTGACAGACTGACCGACCGACCGACAGACCGACCGACACACAAATTCCCATCTCAGTACCCTACTTTCAAATTTTTAATTTTTCGATATTCATTTTACCTTTTTTATTTTTTTAACTTGGCGATATTTTTTGGACTTGGCTATAATTTTTTAACTTGGCGATATTTTTTGGACTTGGCGATATTTTTTAGATGCATTAAGCTACTTTTAATACTTTTTGAGTCTTTCTTTTATTTTTAACGGGAAAGTAGGCTAAAAAGGGATGACAGGTGGTCATTAATAAAGTTAACATAACAATTTTGACACTGAACCTAAGCGACCATAAAAATTGGGGGATAATGGACATTTGGAACTTTGAAAACTTTTCAAGAAACCCAGATTTTTATACATTTTTTGAAATAAATGATGTTATATACTATGTGTTGAATTAATCCGCCTAAATTATATTTGTATCAAAAATGATTTTTTTAATCAACAAGCGATTTCTAATTACAAAACTGAAAGCCAATATTAAAACTTTTTATTGTGTTACGCTGTAAAAAATGACTGTTGTTTTCACAGTATAGCTTAGCTAATTTTACAGTAATAAACTGTAAAACTGGTAATTTCGCAGTAGTAAACTAAAATTGCTAGTTTACAGTGAACAGTAATAAACTGTAAAATTGCTTGTTTCACAGTTTATTACTGTGCATTTTGCAACTTCTGCTGCCAGTATTACACTGTTGTTTTTACAGTACAATACAGCTAATTTTATTTTAATAAACTGCAGCATTGTTAATTTTACAGAAAAAAACTAAAATTGCTAGTTTTACAGTGATAACAGTGAAATTTCTATACTACACAGCAACGTTTCTTGACAAAAACGTCAGCGTGACGTTGGCATGACGTTAGCCTATGAAAAACGAGCAAGATATAACGTCACAGCCTACTTGGCGAATTAGAGGAGATCGCTGACTGCTTGTGAGCTCTTATTGGCTCCGCCCGTAGTGACGTTCAGTGTCAAGTTAAGTGTCTGTCTAGTATAGTTTTACAATTTATTACAGCGCTTTTACAGTCTTAAACAGATACCTCTGCTTTCAGTATTATACTGTAAAAGCAACAACTTACTTTTTGCAGTGTAGCTTTAATTATACTCGCTCTGTTGTCGGTGGGTTGGTGGGACTCTCCTGTGACCTCTCATCGGGGCCTTCCTAAATGTACCACCAGGATACCGCGAATTCTAAAGTGTGCCATGAGATAGAAAAAGGTTGAGAAGCACTGGTCTTACGTAATGGTGGCTTTTGAGCATTGCTTATCTGAGTTGATGAACTGTTTTTTCACCTGAGTTTTGAAAAATAAAATAAGCTTTATGGTAAGAGATCCGGCTGCAGTATTTCTACACCCATCGAGTATAGTCATCATTTGTATATCAAAAGAAAGTTAATTTTTTTCTGAACGTGAAAAACTAAGGTTGCCTATGTAAAATTGGCCGCAAATTGTAGTAGTATTTCTACACCCATGGTACCTGTTGTCGACAGGCTGCGAACAGGTTGCGGACAATTTTACATAGGCAACCTTAGCTTTTCACGTTCAGAAAAAAATTAGCTTTCGTTTGATACATAAATGATGACTATAGGGTCATTCATTCCATGTGAAATCAACAAGCCTCAAAACTTGACCATCACCAATTTAAAAAAAAATTATAGGGTTGATTACCTCTATAAAGTGATACAAAAAACTGATTTTTAAATTTTTTTTTCAGCTGTTAGTTTTTTGTGTGAGACCGCTTAAAAAACGTAAAAATTGGAAAAAAGTGAAATTTTGAACATACAAAGATTCAATTTTCTCAGCTTGTATTGCAGCTAGAGTCTTTTGTTATATGTCATTGTAAAGCTCTTTAAACATGCTTTTAAATGATATATAATTTGACAAAGTTTCGTGATGTTAATATTTCAAGGTCACCAAAAGCATTATTTGACCTTGAATATTTCAAAAAGTGCATTTTTTAAAAATCTGAAAAAAAATATATATATATTACTTCCTAATGTAGTGTATATGTGGTCAAATTTGCAGAATGGGACAGCAATGGGATCTGGATGAAAAATGGAATCGACTTTTTACACTCTTACCACTTTATTGCAATGCCTATGGTTCCTGAGGATATATAATACAGAAATATTGCAAACTGCGAAATGTTATTTACAAGTGACGGTTGGCTTATTCCACCTCTTGTTTTGAGAGGTTATAAATAATTCCTTTTCCGTTTCTACTAGGGCTAGAACTAGTAATTAGTAGCTAGAACTTTAGGGTCTACTTTCGAAATAATAGCACTTATAGGCACATTGACAACATTTTCAAAGTCTGGATAGCAGATAGAATTTGAGGGTCCATGAGACTGCAACAGCTTGATTTTCTTCATCTGTGTCTAAGACGCACCTTAGCCACCAATATCCATTATACCTGCAGATCAAGAATCCAACCATTTCTGGGCAATCAAGATCTGCTTCCTGTTTATAATGTTAAATTGTGCAATATTGAAAATGAATTGATTTGATATGGAAGAAGAGGCTTTGAAATCCAGAAAAATGATGGCAAGAACAACACCAGGCACTCAGAGTCTTCATTGTGTAATGCCATTAAACAGGAATCAGATGCAAGTGAATGCATATTCATTTTCAACACTATAAGGATCGAACGTGCTACAACTGTCAAAGGCGATCTTGATTGCCCAGAAATGGTTGGATTCTTGATCTGCAAGTATAATGGATATTGGTGGCTAAGGTGCGTCTTAGACACAGATGAAGAAAATCAAGCTGTTGCAGTCTCACGGACCCTCAAATTCTATCTACTATCCAGACTTTGAAAATGTTGTCAATGTGCCTATAAGTGCTATTATTTCGAAAGTAGACCCTAGTAGAAACGGAAAAGGAATTATTTATAACCTCTCAAAACAAGAGGTGGAATAAGCCAACCGTCACTTGTAAATAACATTTCGCAGTTTGCAATATTTCTGTATTATATATCCTCAGGAGCCATAGGCATTGCAATAAAGTGGTAAGAGTGTAAAAAGTCGATTCCATTTTTCATCCAGATCCCATTGCTGTCCCATTCTGCAAATTTTACCACATATACACTATATTAGGAAGTAATATATATATTTTTTTCAGGTTTTTAAAAAAATGCACTTTTTGAAATATTCAAGGTCAAATAATGCTTTTGGTGACCTTGAAATATTAACATCACGAAACCTTGTCAAATTACATATCATTTTAAAGCTTGTTTAAAGAGCTTTACAATGGCATATAACAAAAGACTCTAGCTGCAATACAAGCTGAGAAGATTGAATCTTTGTATGTTCAAAATTTCACTTTTTTCCATTTTTTGCGTTTTTTAAGCGGTCTCACACAAAAAACTAACAGCTGAAAAAAATTTTAAAAATCAGTTTTTTGTATCACTTTATAGAGTTAATCAACCCTATAATTTTTTTTGAAATTGGTGATGGTCAAGTTTTGAGGCTTGTTGATTTCACATGGAATGACCCTATACTCGATGGAGAGCGACCATCTTTTTTGTGTCCTTCTGTTATTTTAGGATCAGTAAGTAAAATGTCTCAACTCATAGCAAACCAAAAAAAAAAAAAGCTCAAATTAGTCGAGTTACTGAAATTTCACTGCAAATGTAAAAGACGTACTATCGAAAGAAATTTAAACGATGCTTTGATGTATTTTAACCGCGGTCAAATTGGAGAGCGACCATACTTTTTGTGTCTTTCTATTGTTTAAATATCAGTAATTAAAATATCTCAACTTATAGCGAACCAAAGAATGAAACTCTATTTAGCAATGTAACGAATTCTTCAAACTCGTTTTCTTTATTTGCCGAAAAGGTCCAGCTCAATGCAGCTGTTTCTCAAAATGATTAATTCATCAACTCATACGGGCACAAAATGACAAGTACGCTGTGTTCGCGACCCCAAAAACAAGTAGTTTCCGGAAATGTGATCATGAAACAAAGATGAACCCTCTTCTTTTTACATCACGACAACTGTTTTAAGATTCTCAACAACAGAAAACAGCCTCAGTTTCTGTCTTTGACAACATGATTATTTATCCATCAGTGATTGAGTGTCTTCTTCTTAGAAGGGTTTTACATGACATTGATCAGCTGAACGGGCTAATGCATCACCTTCAATACCTGCCGGTGGCAGCTTGTTGGTGCAGTTTTAAGTATGTAATCAATAATAATTTCTGATGTGCTACTAGGAGCGACTAGGCGTCAGAGCTTCGAATAAGTTTTTGTTATAATGCTTGTTTGAAATGCTGAGGTTAAAAATGTCATGTTTAAAGCTCACGGCTATTTATATTAGGGGTATTAGTGGGAACAAAAAAGTACTTTAATTCAGTGAGGAAGCGTTGTACGCAAAATGTTCTGTTTATTTAACTCTTATTACAACTTTAAAAATTAAAAAGAATAGATGTATATTTTTTTAAATAATTTTCACATCTTTCATTCAAATTAGGTTTTTCGTAATGTCGAATTGCAATAGGTCCGTGTGTTAATAGAGAATTGTTAAGAATATTGGGTGTTCCTTAAGTAATCCCCAAACATAAATATGAATTTCATTATTATAGCTTTCCTATAAGACATATGAACCTGCATTGTTAAAACTAAAGGGTGCACGAGGTACCTTTAAGGGTTGAATGTTGTAGCACCAGCGGTATCCCCTGAAGGGATGCCCATGGCACCCTTAAAGGGTCCATTTGACTCCCTGTGGCACCCCTGGGGTGGCATGGGCACACGTGGAATGTTATGAAGCACCCATGGGGTACCACATGGAGTCAAATAGCACCTTCAAGAGTGCCATACACTGTTGAAACTTCTAGAAACTTTTATGGTAAATGTCACTGTAAAACGTAGCGTTGACAGTACAGAAAATTTTTCAACTGCAAAAAAATAAACTGCTATTTTTACAGTATAATACTAGCAGCAAAGGTTCCAGTTTAAAACTGCAAAATGAACAGTAATAAACTGTAAAACTAGCAATTTTACTGTTCATTAATGTAAAGTAGCAAATTAGTTTGTTACCACAATTTTAGTTTTTTACCACAAAATTAGCTGTATTATACTGTAAAAACAACAGTATAATACTGGAAGAAGAAGTTCCAGTTTAAAACTAAATTGCACAGTAATAAACTGCAAAACTATAAATTTTACAGTTTGTTACTGTGAAATTAGCAATTTTTAGTTTATTACTGTTTAATTAGCTGTATTATACTATAATAACGACATTTTTTTACAGTGTACAGTAAATTGTACCAAAAAAAAATACTATTCCATCGCCAATTGATCACCACGTGAATTACTGTGCGATGCAGATGACACCCTATTTCTGTTCGCCCGATGTGTCTCATTTATTATCGTGGATAGCAAAGCGGTTTGTAAAAGATGGGTGACGGGTTCTATCTAGGGGTGCGACATCGAAGGTAAAACATCGATGTTTCAAGACATCGATGTTTCGAAATTAAGACATCGATGGTATTGATACATCGACCAAAAAACATCGATGTTTTCAAACATCGATGTTGCAAAACATCGATCTTTTTTTGTAAAAAATACTTATACATTTAAATGTTTAGTAATACAGTAACTTCCCAATCAATTTCGCCTTTTATATCACTCAATTAGATTTATCTTTTGTGTCCTGAAAAACATCAACCGTATGATATCGATGTCAATTGAATCGAGCATAAACAACGTAAGTCCAGAACTTCAAATTATTCAGGTGAGAGAAAAAACATCTTAGTTCTAGCGTTGTTTCTGCGGTCAACATTCAAATAACAGGCCCCGTATCTTTCGAATTAGTAAAATGACTGACGTGATTTTTGACCTCAACACGTATCTCGCCTCCAACAGCTTGTTTCCAATAAAAAGGAATTTTCGAATTTTTGTGACTGGTGTTGTTTTTGCACTTACCGATTCAATTACAGAAAACTTTTTTGGCGAGACAGATACTGCAACTGTTGATTAACTGTAAAATGTTTATTTATTGCATATTTTTATGAAACTTTTTTTGTTGAAATGTAAAACACCGTTATCGAAAAAAATTTTAAAGCAAAGCAAAAACAACGATGTTTAAAAATCGTTGATCGTAAATCATCGGTAGTAATTTAAAAAATAAAAACTATTTCAATGCGATAGATATTGCAACTGTTAAAGATGAATCTTTTTTACTGTATATTTTTATTGCTTTTTGCTGAAGTGTAAAACAGACATCGAAAGAAAAAAAAACATCGAACGCGAAACAGTGATCATTAAAAGACATCGACCTTAAAACATCGATGGTAACTATCAACAACGTCTTCTAACGAGATTGATAGTGTAAAACGGATGATTAACAATATAACTTTTGGCCGTATCTTGATGATTTTTTTTTTTGTTGAAATATAAAACATTCAAGAATAATAATGAAATAAATAAAATTAAAAAAAAATGTCGAAAGCAAATTAGAAATGTTTTAGAAACATCGAGAGCAAAACATCGATAACAATCATAGAAAATGTTTTCTAATGAGATTAATACTGAAACTTCTGATTAAGGAAGAAAACTTCTTAATGCGTCTGCATATCGCATATTTTTATCAAATTTTTTTCGCTGGATTATGAAACATCGACATCGAAAAAACATCGAACCCAAAACATCGATGTTAGGAAAACATCGACCCTCAAACATCGATGGTAAAAACATCGATGTTTTAGCAAAAACATCGATGTTTCCAAAACATCGACATCGATGTCGCAGCCCTAGTTCTATCCTTGTCGTTCGCATCTCACGCTTTTTGACTCTCGTTTACTCTACCGTAAAATTTTACAGTTAAAAAAGATTTTGCGGTCAAAGTTACTGGCAACATGGATGCCAGTAACTTTTACCGTAAAATTTCAGAATTTTTTAAAACATTTTTTAGCCTTCTAAGCTTCGCTTTAATTTTTCAAAACCTTCCGGGGTGAGGGGGAGGGGCATTAAGCGCCTTCATTTCCTGGCCGCCTCTACATCACGGGCCCACATTTGCATTACTTTTTGGAGTTTACATTACAATGTATTAAGATCGCTCGATTTTTAATTTGCAAAATAAACGAACTAGATAACGATGCATGCAGGGTGTGGTTCACATTCGCTCTGACGTCACAGCAACCATCAAGTTGATTGGCAGTCAAAACGTTTAGCGGAATGAAATGGATTCAGCAAGCCGTGAAAAATCTGGTGTTTTAAGATTCATTACATCTTCCACCGAAGTCATTGCGTGTGTTGCCAAACGGGGTGATCGAGAATTAATTTATTTAGATGGAACGAGGATTTTTTATTTTCTCCTCCGTGAAGGTCACTGCAACCGCAGTCATTTTAACCATCGATTTACTATTTAGTTACGCTTTGGCGTGCTCCGAAATCGGAATCTGATTCCATCCATTTAATAACAACGAATGATATATGTTGTTGCAGTGTGCTAAGAAAAAGCGGCTGAGAGATCAATTTCGAAAATGTAATGAGCCATTTTTTTTTCTATCTAGACAACTTTTTGTCTGTTTATGTACTGAAGCGTTTCTGATAAATGTTGTTTTTTGTTGGAAAGATAGGAATGAAATATGCATCGCATTTACTTAAAGGTATCAGGTAAACAAAACATGCATCACAGCCTCATAACAGTCAAGAATTTTTAATCAATGTTTGTGGTGGCATGAACTGACTTATTACAGCATTTTCTGCTTATGGTAGCGAAGTTTTTGCTATTGTTCCAGATGTATGTCAACTTCCATATTATTCTTAATTTCATTCAAAAATCTATGTACAGTCACAGAAATAAAAACGAAACACTCTGAATTTTTCGGCTGCTATACTTGCAAAGAACAAAAGAAAGATGGCTTCTGACATGAATTAGGGCGTTCTTTAACATTACGTGAGTAAAATTTTGATAACGGGCCACATAAAAGGTGAAATGAACACAAAGTCTGAATTTTCAAAGGGGAACCCCTACATTTGGTTACATAATTGGGCGCGGAGAGCCAAAAGTAAGCTGGGTACCAAGCGGTAATACTCTAGGACCAGTAGAACAAAAGTTGTGACCGTCTAAAGATTTAGGAACCACCACCTCGTTTAAAATGCTACTTTCTAGGTCAAAGTTTGCAAAGAATAGACAAATCATAATTTTCAAAGAAATTTTCTAAAGCTGATTGAGAAATACGTTTGCTTTTTGAAATGAATTAAAAATTCTCTGGTTTTGTTAAAGTTATAATATTTTTTGAAACTTGGAAGAGAAAACCCTACTGTGTAGAGTTCAAGGGTAAAATGCAACATTCTATCTTTTTGATTAAACAAAGATAGATGCATACTTTTAGCTACGCACTAACCCATGCAGCATATACCTTCTGGAGAGAGGTTACAATTTAAAAGTCTTTGTATTTGTGAAAACTACTGTACTAGGATTAGCAATAATGTTAAAACCGTGGTTCAGAATTTTAAAAAAGTCTAATCGTCACAGATTATTCCGAATAACCTTCCGAGATACCAGATTTCTTTGAAATTCAAGCATCCGTGTAAAAAGTTTTCTGAATTGTTACATGTTGTATGAAAGCAGACTTCTTACTAATGGACAAAAAAAAATCGATTGTCTACCAGTTTTAAAATATATTTAGCCGTTTCATTAACCGTTTCGCTCTCAATGTTTACATACTGTTGAAAACTAAATACAGTCGACGCTCGTTATAACGACCATCCTAATATAACGACCGGTGAGAAAACCCCCAACTGTATCCCAATATACTCTATGTTCTACCTCTTATAGCGACCACTCGTTACAAGGACCGTTTTCTGTAGGACGGAGATGGTCGTTATATCGAGCGTCGACTGTACTACATAAAAACACCTAGCATATTCTGCAACTGATGGATCAGCATATTTCTCTTTCCTTCCATAGAAATACCCTACTGTTGTTTCAGTTTGCATAGTTGATATGGTCCCTAAAAATGGTTCTTTAACCTTTTGGATCCGGGCTGTTTTCGAGAAATTTTTCTTTCGACCCAGATAGTACGACAGTTGAACCACATATTTCTTTTCCATTGAAAAGAGAAGGTATAAACTGTCGTACCAGACGTATGAAACCTTGAAAAAATCCTCCAAAGGGTTCGAGTGAAAATCTCAACCCCGTCCTTTAAAAAAAAAGACTTACGGTACATTTCATTTCACACCTCCAGGGTCCCCCGTACCTACCACAGCTTCGTGGTTTAACCGGGATAGGGCCCTGAAGGGCGCTCTGTTCTTAATTTTGAACCAGAACCTAGGGTCGAGCAAACCCTAGGCCCAGCACCCCCAGAGGTATCGTTTCACTTGGAAGACTTTGTGACCATGACATTTTTAACGCCTCCCAGCCACCATTAATCAAGGCGGTGGATCTTTGATCGGCTGGGATCGAGCCCGGGTCCCTCCGGACACGAGTCCGATGCCTTACCGATCGGGCCACCACGGCCCCAGACTTACGGTACAGCATGTGTACCGCCCGGCTCCTAAAGGTTAAGCATATCTTAAAAACTACTGGACATTTTGAGCTCCCATTTTGGATTCTCCTTTGAAACCCCTTCTAGATTGTACCTCCATCAAAATATTCTATGGTCATCATTTTTTCAAATATTAATTTCATAATTCATAAAAAATTCAAAATTTTATCGGAGAGGAAGTAAATAACGTTTTTTCTTGTTGGGTTAGTTCATACTTTATTATAAAAAAACAAACTTTGCCGTACCTATCGTGGTTTAGGTATTATATGCCCAAGTATCAAAAATATTTTTAACATTACGGGACGCTTTTTTCTCAGTTCAATTGTGAAGCAACGGCTGGAGAAAATTTAAAACGATTTGGAATACAAAGTTAAATGATGTTGCTGATCACAAATACGCAATAAAAAAGGGGGGGGGGGTCATAGAACATTTTTAAGTTGATGCCGTTTTTAATATGAAGACTACCCCTTAACAACACTGTACCAATAGAAATTTGTAGAGCACATTATTCCTGAAAAAATAACAGATTATACGTATCTATGGTTTTTTTTTTTTTTTTTTTTTTTTTTTTTTTTTTTTGTCTTTGAATACTTGCGAGTGTTTCGTTTTTTTTTTTTTTTTTTTTTTTTTTTTTTTTTTTTTTTTTCTATGACTGTACACAAACCAAGAAACTGAGCGGATTTTATTCAAAGAGAAATTGGACAAGTAATTCATTAATTAGGAGACTGAATGAGTAGGCGATGATACATGGCCCAAAGGCGCGTGCTTGGAGGTGCAGCAGTCCTTCAAGAGCGCCCTAAATTGTATCTCTAGCCCGAATTGTACCTTAAGCTGCGACGCGTCTGCCATCTTGCGGCCAATAGTCGCTTTCTTCGTGTGTCTGTTGTAAAGAAGTACCGGGTTCGACTTCTTAAATACGAATTCTTTGTAACTTAAAGTTAATCCGCAATTAAGAAGTACCACAAGCAAGAAGAAAAACACGCCTCAAAAACCCCTAAATCGTTCCTTAAATAGCGATTTTTAGCCCCATCTTGGGGCTAAAAGTCGCTTTCTTCCTATGTCTGTTCTGATAAAGTAGCGGGTTGGACTTCTTAATTGTGGATTCTTTAACTTTATATTAATCCGGAATTAAAAAGTACCACAAGCAAGAAGAAAAACACACAACAAAAAACCCTGACACGGTCACCATCTTGGGGCTTAAAGTTGGATTCTTCCTATGCCTGTTGCGATGAAGTAGAGTGTTGGCCTTCTTAATTTTTGGCATCGTAGTAACTTCATGCTAATCCAAAATCAAGAAGCAAAACATACGATACTTCATCACAGCAGACATAAAAAGAAAGCGGCTCTTAGCCCAAAAATGGCGGACGTGTTGCTATTTAAAATACGGTTTATGGCTTAGTAGCGTGTTTTACTTATTGGTTGTGATGTCTGAATTACGGATTCCCATAGAGTTACTAGAAGACTACAATTAAAAAATTAAAACACGCTACTTCATCACAACAGATTTAACCCTCTCGGCACCCTGGACCTCATATGAGGCTCCTACTTTTGAACTCAATTTTGGAAGAAGTAAACACTTAAAATGATTTTTCTTTCACTTAGGAGCCTCATATGTGATCTACATGAATAGGTGGAGTCACTGACGGAAAAAAAATCATTTTAAGTGTTTACTTATTCCAAAATTGAGTTCAAAAGTAGGAGCCTCATATGAGGTCCAGGGTGCCGAGAGGGTTAGGTTGAAAGCAGCTTTTAGCCCAAAGATGGCGGATGTCTCTATTTAAAATACGATTTATGGCTTATAATAGTTGCGTGTTATACTTCTTACTTGAGATACTTGTTAATTGCGGATTAACTTGGAGTTACTGAAAAACCACAATCGTACAACCAACCTTATCCTTGTCTAAGAACAGTATTCGTATGAATAAAACTTTAATAAATAGCCTTGCATGTTAAAAATAAATCCAAACAAGGCGACGGGCACGTTTACGCATTAACAACGGATACATTTACGCAAGTTCTTAAAGCGTAAACCTGCCCTTGAGCTTTTTTGCACCGTACTGTGTCAAACCTTTTTGGTATTTTCTGGCTATTATTTAGTTTTTCAAATCATTATTTAAGGTTCAATTGAGTAAGAACTTCGTTTCTAGTAGCTTATAATCATAGTTAAGTCTTCATGCCTACTCTGGTTTAATTTTATAGACTATTCTGCCTATTATACGAGTAAATGCTCTTTTTTTTATTTGTAGGTGGTAAGACATTGTGCACAAAAAACTAACATAACTAAGTTAGATCTCAAAACAATGAAAAAATACCGTTCTGTAAGCGAGATAGGTCAGTAAATGAGACTGCCCCGGGTACGGACCATGTTTACGCAACAGCATTAACCTAATAAACTCTTTTTTGGCTCTTCAATACTGAAACAGGGCAAAAACTGAATGCATAAACTTATAAACTTTAACTTTATTAACTGCTTTATAAGACCACAACGTCTGAAATTTCCTAAATTGGAACATAAGAATTAGAAAATTCATTGAAAAAAATCCGCTTAAACGTGCCCCGGTGTATTCTGAACTTCTTGATAGATAGTATAATCAAAAATAACAATTGTACTTGTATCCAAAAATGCATATTACAAAAGTTATCTAGTCAAGATACATACTAATTTTGTGCACACTTTGTTTTTCAGATTCTGATTACAATTCAGTTAAAAAGTAAGTAACTTTTCTTTTTCTTTATTGAATGAAGAAATATTGATATTTAATATGATTTATTTATAGAAAGTATGTATATTTCTTTACTTCAAATAATAGCTGCAATATGAAATACTCCCTTAAAAATTATATTTACCGGTATGTTTTATATATTTCTTAGTTGATAACTATCACTTTATCATCGCCCTTTTCCCCACTTTAATCCACAGTTTATCTTAGTAGTCCTTCAGAAGCTCATATTAGATTGGCTTTCATTGCCTTTATGGAAAGGCAAAATCGCCAATTGGAAACTATCTCATCAACTACATTTTAGAAATTTTGTTTTAATCCTAATGAAACATAAAAAAAAAACTTGCAAGACTAACATCCCCACTGAAACACAAAATCATAAACACTCTAATATTGTAGTAAGTGACAGCCCAAGCCAGGGCTAAGACAGAAACATCCCAGGTAGCACAAAAAACGTTTGAGCGTTTTATAAACGTTTTTAATCCGGTGTCACAACGTTAATAACCATTTTACAACCTTTAAAAAACGAACTGTGCTACTTGGTATGCAATCGTTTATTCCATTCATAGACTGCAACTTCCATACCGTACCAAGTGCGGTCAATCGCTGGTGTTCTAATTTTACATAAGCTGATTTTTTTTCTTTTGACTCTCTTTGTTCTATAAGAGGATTTCTGCCTCCAGCTCGTTTAATTCCTATTCCACGCTGACGAGTGCCAAAAAGGACGAAACTGCATTCCATGGATGGAATAAAAGAGTTGGTGGCGTATTGCACTCTAAAATTGCTTTCTGGATTATTACGTAATACCCTATTCCTTAATTGCAGCATAAGTGCAAGAATATTGTCTGCCCTGTTGATGTTGTAAGTAACCAGAACAATTTTTAGGATCAAATTTGAAAAAAAAAAAGTTTCATTAGCAAGGAGGGTTTTTTTGCTTATTTTTACTTTTGTTTTTAAGACAAATGATACTTACAGTCAGTGGCGAGTACGGTTGTCACCCAGTAATTTGTGGTGTCACTACTCTCCCCCCCCCCAAAAAAAATCATTTATAAACGTGTTGCCCACATAATTTTTAAAAATAATTCTTTTTTATATCTGTGGTGCAAAGACAGCTTAAGTTAGCGGATGTACTTTAAAAAGCTAATAGGAACTATGAACACTTTTCATGTAAATTTTGCCTTTGATTCATATGTAGCCCCTCCCCGTAATATGGAACTCCATTATCTTTGAAAACAATTTTCCACAGTTTTTTTATTTATTTCTATTTAGTTAGAATAAGTTTGAGGATATTTCATACCGTTTTTTTCTTCTCAAACGAAAGAAAAAAGGTACGCATCGCTTGACTTCTAGCATACCATAAGTATGCAAGCACTCCTAACAATTCGCAGAGCAGTAATGAAATACTTGCTTCAGACATTCTGACTACATCGAATGACGCGAATCAATAGTGAGACATCCTTTACATCAATAAGCTCTAATTTTGCGCATTGAAAAATCCTTGTAACGCCAAAACACGTGTCTAAAGTGTTTCTGATCATTTGTGCTTTTTGACGTAGCAGTACTTGCTTAAACTTCTTATTATTTATTTATTTATTTATGAGCTTATTACCCGGCGTTGCCCGGGTGCTTATTAATACCACATAGCTAATTATAATTGTATTTAACAAATTTTTTATACTAAAATGAAATAGGTGAGCCTAAAATTGATAATTCACTATCAATTGTAATCGTTGTTGGAAAATACTCATATTTAAATATGTTAAATTTGATCGATTTGTATGCTTAAAGGCTTATCTCTATTACTCTATACATTCAAAATTGAAAGAAAAAGGCCATTTTGCGGCAAAAAAAAAAAAAATTAACTTTGAGCTTTTTAGATTTTTTTTTTCCAAAAACCCCTTCTATGTGTATTCTAGTGCATCAAGGATTCTAGTACCAAGTTTGATGAAAAACTGACCAAAACTGTGGATTTGTATAATTAACAAACATACAAATATACATATATACATGCATCTATTTATATATAAATGGATAGATAGATATCTTCGCTCTTTCAGATGTACTTGCCGTGGAAGATGGAGAATGCATCTACCTGAATGGTGCTGAATACTTCCACTACTCACCGGGTGGCTATGACCCTGGTAGTCACTTGATGACCGATGCTGACTGCAAAGCCGCATGCGGTTCATACTTCTTGCCATATTCTGGAATCCTAAGGCAGAAATTATGTCTTTGTGCGAAAGACAAAAGAGGTGAGTATCCAAAGTTTGAACGTTCTTTCAGGATTCTGTACTTACCTTGGAACCCGAGCACTGTAAAACAATTTGCATACTAAAGACACCATCTAAAATTTAAATTTTTGTATCGCAGGGAAACATGTCATTCAATTCAAAGTAAGATATCGCACTTACGGTGCTATAACGTCACTTATGAAAATGATCTAATATTACAGGGGCAGCATTGATTCTCCCAGTGGCATCCAAATTCGCGCCAAAACCATAACGACACTACTACCCTTACGCGGAAAGTATGCGAACTACACAAGTGACATTAATATACCAAGTAAAGAGGTAGATTAGGTGTATTTTCTCATACTCAGTTCAGTTTTGGCAAAAATTGCATAAGTGACGTTATAGCACCGTATGTGCGACACGTAGATTCAACGGCTTAAGTTGCTTTTCGACGGGACTCCTTGTACTTTGCTGAGAGGCCAACAGGTGGTACAGTCATTGAAAAAAAAACGAAACACTCGCTCGTATTCGAGGACTATTAACACTAGAGACACGTGTAATATGTTATTTTTTCAGGAATAATGTAATCTACAAATTTCTATTGGTAAAGTTGTTAAGGGGTCGTCTTCATATAAAAATCGGCGTCAACTTTAAAATTTTCTACAAAAACCCCACTTTTTTGTCACATATTTGTGATCAGCAACATCACTTTTCTTTGTATACCAAATCGTTTTAAATTTGCTCCTGTCGTTGCTTCACAATTGAACTGAGAAAAAACCGTCCCGTAATGTTAAAATATTTTTGATACTTGGGCATATAATACCTAAACCACGATAGGTACGGCAAAGTTTGTTTTTTTATAATAAAGGTGAACTAACCCAACAAGAAAACACGTCATTTACTTCCTCTCCGATAAAATTTTGAATATTTTATGAATTATGAAATTAATATTTGAAAAAATGACGATCTGGAACCATATAATATTTTAATGGAGAAACAATCTAGAAGGGGTTTCAAAGGAGAATTCAAAATAGGAGTGCAAAATATCCAGTAGTTTTTAAGATATGCTAAAAGAACCATTTTTAGGGACCATATACAACTGTGAAAACTGAAACAATAGCAGGGAATTTCTATGAAAAGAAAGAGGAATATGCTTATCCACCAGTTGCTGAAAATAGTCAGCATTTTTATATAGTATTGAGTTTTCAAGTTATGATATGTTGAAAGCGAAACGGTTAAAAAAACTGCTGAGTGTATTTTAAAACTGGAAGACAATCCAATTTTTTATCCATTACTGAGAAGTCGGCTTTTATGCAACATGTAGCAATTCAGAAAATTTTTACGTGGTTACTTGATTTTCATAGAAAACTGTGGTATTTCGGAAGGTTGTTCGGAATTATCTGACGATTAGACGCTTTTTTTTAATTCTGAGCCACAGCTTTAACATTATGAGATTAGTTTTTAAATTGTAACCTCTCTCCAGAAGGCATATGCTGCATGGGTTAGTGCGTAGCTAAAAGTAGGCATCTATCTTTATTTAATCAAAAAGATAAAATGTTACATTTTTCCCTTGAACTCTACACAGTAGGGTTTTCTCTTCCAAGTCTCAAAAAATATTATAACTTTAACAAAACCCGAGAATTTTTAATTAATTAGGAAAAGCAAACGAATTATAGCGAGGTCTTTGAATTAATTTAATCGAAAACATATGATTTGTCTACATTTTGTAAATTTCGATCTTGAAAGTAGCATTTTAAATGTGGTGGTGGTCCCTAATCTTTGGTCGGTCATAACTTTTGTTCTACTGGGCCTAAAATAATGCCATTTGGTATCTAGCTTACTTTTCACCCTCTGCGCCTAAATGTAGGGGTTCCCATTTGAAAATTCAGACTTTGTGTTCATTTCACTTTGTATATGGCCCCTTATCAAAATTTTACTTATTTAGTTTTAAAGAACACTTTAATCCATTTCAGATGACTTCTTTCTTTTGTTCTTTGCAAGTATAGCAGCCCAATAATTCAGAGTGTTTCGTTTTTTTTTTTCTGTGACTGTACATGTGATCAGAAGCAGTTTTCTTAGAGTTCCTAATTCGTAGGGGGACTTAGACTCCCGATATTTTCAAAATTTTTATACTCAGTATTTTTGTTGTTTGATGTATTTTCAACTGAAAAAACCAAATATTTTTATAAATTTATTGTTAAATTAATTTGAGACATAAAGGGTTAAGTCACACTAATTAAGAGGTTCTTTGTAACTCTGACACACGAGTCTGAAATTGTAATTAAGAGTCATTTTTTTAAAGTTGGACAAGGTCCACGCGAGCCTGCCAGTTGATAACTTTAATTTCCCTGAAACTTTCAGAATGTATTAATCCTTTAACTGTCAAGTTATTTTGATGATTTGGATGCACAAATTGTCAAATTTTTTTATTGCAAAAATCCAATGTTTAGTACAAAATAAAATATACTTAGTCGTTAAAAATTTATATTTTGTAGCACATGAGTAAAATATTCAAAGTTTCGTAGCCACTGCATATTTGCTTGAGACGGCTGCCACTTATCATGGCAGTTGTAAAGTTCGCTTATAGTGGAGCATTATTTTCTAAAAATGAAAAATAATTAATTATTTTCTAAAAAATTTATAAATGAAAAAAATAAATAAATAAAAGTGAATACCTTTCAGTAATTTAGTCTTGTGTGGTATAACTGGAAACACTTTTCCAAGCACAAACCCGAGAAACAGTCGGGTTTGACAAAGAGACAGAGCCGAAATAAACGTCTCCCGATATATATTCGGGTATAACAATACGATGCACTCAAAAAAAAAATACCCCGAGTGATACTCGGGCGTGACATTTTCGAACACCAGTGCTGTGCCCGAGATTATCTCGGGCATGACAGTAAAAAGGTTAGTAGTATTCAGGGCTGGATTATTGAATAGGTCAACTTGGCCGTGGCCTGGAGCTCCCTCTTCTTAGGGCCCCCAAATGGCTAAAATTACTTCAGTCTGTGACTAAAATTGTTTAAACCAAAGGTTAAAATTATAAAATTTGAATTTAGGGGGCCCCTAAAAAGTACTTGGCCTAGGGTGCCGGGATGCATTTAAGCATACTAAGGCGGAGAGAGGGGGGCTGACTGATCCGACATTTTGGTTCCAAATCGGTGGGCGTGGAACCACTGGTATCTGTACTCAAGTCGCATTGAAGAAAAGTGGAAGCTAAGCTTGAATTGTAGCTGCATTTGACTATGTCTATATAACCAGAGCCGGATTACTAAATAGGCAGAGTAGGCAACGGCCTAGGGGCCCCGAGCTTCTCAGGAGCCCCGTCCTTTGGACTTTTTTTTTATTTTTTTTTTTTATTTAGGAAATTAGTTTACGCCGTTGAATAATTTAGGATTCGATAAAAGTTACAGCTTCCAACCTCTTCTTCCCTTTGGCAGTCAAACAAGTTTTCAACACTCACTGAACACAAAAGGGAATGTTTTACTACCTGCAGCAAGGACAAACAAGGGTAAATTCCAAAAGCCCCCAAAGCCCAAATGGATTCAAGGAAACAGGGTGGGGGAAGGGGTGTCAACGGCGTTATTTTAGTATTTTGCAAATGCACTGGACGGAAAGCTTAGACACACGTGGCTCGTGGGAATTCGCAGTTCCTTAGATAAAAGAATGAATAGATACTCAATGTGCGAGCATCATGGCGATATGAGTACTTTTATTGAGGGTATCATTAAAAATGATTGACTACCTAAATTGTCTCATACTATTCCAGTTATTAGGTACTGTATTTTGTCGTTGCGCAGCACCTGGGGTGGAAATGTATCATTTACACCTCCATATGATTAGGTTTAAGCTACGAACAGGGCCCGACTAGGACTATAATGTGATTATTAAGAAAAACTCTAGTGGTTACTCACTAAAATAATAAATCTTAGTTAGTAAGAAAATTATGCAATTGGTCAGTAAAACTGTATTTAAAAAAAAGTCCTAAGCACAATAAAACGCTTTGGTGCAACATTATTTGATGCAATTTGCAATGCGACTTAAGTGAATGCGTGTACTTAAGCTTAATTCAGATTCAACATTGAAAAAATAGTATTATTGTGCGAAGTATGATCAGTTAATCAAAACAATTACATAAAGCAATTAAGTAATTATTCATAATTATTATTAATTCACTTATAATAATTATTAATTCATTTACAAAATTATGATTAATATAAATTATTGACGATATTAATATTACACGTGATTAGCAAATTTCAAATGGGAGGGGGCCCCGTCTCTTGTCCTGCCTATGGGACCCCAAATCTTTAATCCGGCCCTGTATATAACAGAAACATTTCATAAACTCAGGCTTAAAACAAGTGCAATATGAAAATAGACCTAATTTCATGAAACATTTCCCAATAAACTGTTTTGAAATTCGAGAAATAAGTTATCTTTTTAAATCTACCTAATATGGTGCTTTATCCAACTAATTATAAGTTATTTTACGCCACATCAACCAGGTATAATATTAATGTGTTTCAAATACTGAGATACAGCCTGTATGAATTCGCCCAGCTCTCCATAAAAATAAAAGACAAGTATTTACTTAAAATTTTCATAATTTCGTGGTAGAAAATGTTAAAAGCATTTTTATAACAAGCAACATCAAGTTCAATAATAGTCTTCGAATAGGAGCGAGTGTTTCGTTTTTTTTTTTTTTTTTTTTTTTCTGTGACTGTACACAGCTTACTTTTTGCCTTCCGCACCAAATTGTGTGCCCAAATGTAGGGAGTAACAATCGAAAATTCAGACTTAGTGATCATTTCACTTTGTATACGGCCCCTCATCAATCATTTTCTTTTTCTTTCTTAAGTAGCATTGAAGAAGACTTTTTTTCATGTCACAACACACCTTTCTTTGCTCTTGCAAGTTTAATAGCTGAATAATTCAGAGTGATTCGTTTTTATATTCTCTGACTGCACATCAAATACGATAATAGGATTGGTAATATTTTTCAAAATACGTATTAAGATCTGAATATCCCCCCCCCCCCATCCGCTGGAAAATGCCCCCGGTTTTGGGCATTTAGTAAGTGCACAGTACCCAAATAAACTGTATCAGAATGTTCATCTACTTTGGCAACCAGTTTTTTAACGTTTTAAAAGAATATAATTAAAGTAACATTCATTCGTCGTTGTAAATTCCGTAAATATGCTCATCTCGATCGACTGTCTCTCCTAACACGTAGAGGGGTGGAAATAAGTTGTGTGAAGCAGTCGTGTCGGACATGGACTGTTGTTAAGCGGAATGCATTAAGGCAAACCGTACTCGGTTTTGGACATGCGAAAAGATTCGCGCTATCATTGGGCTTGTAACGACTTATAGATAGATCTCCTTTTGACGCCAAAACAAAGTCCATGCTATTCTGAGATACAGCCTGTATGAATTCGTCCAACTCTCCATAAAAATAAAATACGAGTATTTACTTAAATTTTCATAATTTCGTGGTAGAAAATGGTAAAAGCCTTTTTATAACAAGCAACATTAAGTTCATGACGGACAAACTTCTTTGCTATAGAATTTGAAAAGGAAACAAATAGCAATGGATCAAAAGAAATTCGTGCCCATCACGTTAAAAAAATTGCTCGTTGTTAATTTTTTTAATGGTTTATTTTAATTATAAATGCTTTTTCAAAAAAATTTTGACGTTCTATTTATTAGCTTATAAATTAAATTGTGCCACTGTTATGTTTTCTGTAAAATGTGATTTCTAAAAATGATTAACAGGTAATTATTTATAAGGATAACTAAAAGTTTTTTTTTTTTTTTTTTTTGTATTTCAAAGTAAACTTTTTAAGCTATTAAAACTTGAATTTATCGGTTACTTTAATGTGCATTAAATCTTTTAATGTATACGTTATACTTTTTTTTGTTATTAGCGCTAAAATATTAGAAAATATAATTGAATCAATTGTAAAATATATTATTTAGCAAAGAGAGGGGCTGTTATACATCAGTACAGCTTTTAACAAGGTTATAAAAATTTGGAAATTATAGCTGTCGATTTTTGTAAGTTCGCTGAATTTAATATTATTTTCAAGCGTGTGAATTTAATAGATCTAAATATTACATTTCGTTTCCTACTCTGGTTAATCGTTAGATACATAATTTGTTCTTCTGCTTGTCTTGCATTCTTTTTACTCCATGAATGTTTGATGTAACTGAAAATTAAAAGAGGGAACAAATTCATACTTTAAGGGAGCACTAAGTACTCGACACTAAACTTTTTTTTCATTTTTTTAATTAGACGCGATGTTAAACGAAACCCAATAAATATGGTTTTTTAGGGGACTAAATCATTTAATTTCTTCATTTAAAATTTATGTACCTTGTCCGCACGACATACTTTATCAGGGCAAGTAATCAGGAAATTTTCTTCATTAATAATTAGTCGGATAATCACTAAAAACGTTTTATAGAAATTCCTGTTTAAAGAAAATGTATATGAGCATTCTTAACTGTCTAATGATTAATAATACTTACACTGATAAAAAAGATGCTAATACATATACATTGTACACATATCGCATGAAGAGTAATAATAAAAGAATATCTGTACCTTAAACCTCAAACATTTCAGTAAAAATTTAATATTTTCCCCCTTTTACTTAAAATAAATTTCTAAGATACTATCTTGTTTGTAAAAAAATCAAAAATCTGTAAAAATATAAAATATAGTATTTTTGCAGCACTTTCAGAACTGTTTTAGAAGGGCGAGAACATTCATTTTTGCTATTAATCAAGAACAGTAATCCAATTCATTTGGAGCACTGGTTAAAAGAAAATTGCATTTCCATAAATTGCTTTCCGTGTTTACATATAGATGGCACTACTACGTGTTTTGGCATGAATATGCATAGAAGTTATTTCTATGTTTATTTTTGTAATAAAACAGTTTTTAACTTGATTCTAACAATTTTAAATGTTTATTTATTTTACGGTGTCGAGACAGTTATTACCTATTCCCCCACCCCTCCTAGCACGATTTTTACACTCTGCTCTGACATTTTTCTTCCACTTACCGTGCTTTCCGAACCTATGGGCGGCCTTAGGCGATTGATTGACACGCAATTCGTCAAATGAAAGCGCGCATCTTTTCGCATGTCCAAAATCGAGTCTTAAGTGCCCCCAGGATATCCTAATAGGGACCTGGTAGTGTTGCCATAAGAAAGAGTGAAGCTTCTTTCCTCTCAAATTTAACTTGTTGGCCCTTGAGTAGAGGTTAAAGTTTAAGGTCTTGAATATATGATACTAAATTTAAGATCGCTTTGCTCCATAAGAAATGAATGACCCATGCCATTTTTTTTTAAATATTGATACTATAATTCAACTTCGCAGAGACATCCTATGACTCCTCCTTTTTTCAGGATTGTCCATTTTTAGGAAGGGGTGATACGCAGATGAAAATTGAGGAATGGGATTCACAATTCCGGCATTGCTTATAAAGCTTGAATACGTCACCTTGCTTACCTTTAATTAGTCTCCCAATTTGAGAAATTAGCCAAAGAGGAAAATATTTTAATTTTTGCACAATCGAGAAAGATTTCTCATTGGATACAAGAAAGTAGGTGGGTCTTGGTTTTATATATTTCCGCAGCCATTGGTCATTGACGCCTCCAACTGTTCATTTAAATTTAAAAACAAAATGGTAACATAAGGGTTGCAATAAAGAAAGCAAAGACTTCCTCGCCAAATGCAGTTGTGGCTGCATTAAATAGTGTAAGTAAGTGCAATAAATGTTACAGACGATAAATTTCAAATGGTTTGCTATAAAGCTCGAAGAATTATTTAATATTTCATAAAATTTATCACTTCGCCAAAATGTCGCTAAACTTGCAAATATGGCACACTGGAGTTTCTTCCTTCTCTACCTATTTTAAGGAATGGACTCGTTTTCTCATTTGATTGACACCGGCCATCTCGTCGCGGTTGAATAATACTTGATGCCAGGTACATATTCTCTGAATCTTTCCCATGCTAAATGGCTACACAAAGTACACTTGAAGTAGAATTTGCTCCCCTTCGACTTCCAATAGAGGTCCCACAGTTCAGGCCTCCACGGCTCTCGAAATCGAAGTAGCCAAGCCGGTGGATCTCGTGATAAAAACAAGATGGCTGCGCGCTGATCTCCCACGAGACAGAATCGTTGTTCGCGTCATTATTTCGTAAACTAGCGGAAGTAAATCTGAAATCACGCGGGGATGCCGCTTTTCTACTGTGTAATGGAGAAACCTGTATAATTTGGGGAAACCGTATTTTCATTATTAGTTTGACGAAAAATGAGAGATGCGTAGCGCAGCTTATCATTTTCTAAAATCGCCTACACTAGTAATGTGTCGAATCTGTTTAAATAAGTCAGTTCTTTCACTCTCCTCATACCTAACCTTCTTCTCGACTTTTTTCTAGTTCATGCCCCCTCTCTTGTACCCTCACCCCCTCTCCATTTCGCCCAGTAAAGTGGAGCAAGCATGCCAGATTACATTACAGTAGTAGTTGTGAATCAGTCGATCCAATTCACTCACGACACCAAGGGGTTTTGGCCATTTAATTTCTAGCACACCGGCGTTTTTTTTTTAAATTATGGACCACGGTTTTAACATTATTACCAATCCTAATTTTATGTAAATACAAAGACTTTTATAAAACGTAGCCTCTCTCCAGAAGGTATGTACTGCCTGAGTTAGGGCGTAGATAAAAATATGCATCTATCTTTGGTGAATCAGAAAGATAGAATGTTCCATTTTTTCCGTGGAACTAACAGTAGGATTTTTGCTCCTAAGTTGCAAAAAATGTTATAACTTAAACAAAACCCGAGAATTTTTAATCAATTACGAAAACAAACGTATTATAGAGATTAGTTAAGTTACTTTCTTCAAAAACAAATGATTTGTCGACGCTTTGTAAACTTTGGCTTTGAAAGTAGCACTTTACATGTGGTGGTGGTCCCTAAATCTTTGTTCGCTCCTAACTTTCGTTCTATTGGTCCTAAAGTAATGCCGCTTGGGACATAGCTTTCTTTTTTCCGTCTGCACCTAATTATGTAACCAAATGTAGCAATTCCCATTCGAAAATTCAGACTTTGCGATCATTTCACTTTGTATATGGCCCCTTATCAATTTTTTTCACATAGTCTTAAAGAAGACTTTAATCCATCTCAGAACACACCTTTCTTTTCTTCTTTGCAAGTACAACAGCCGTAGTAAATGCACAGTACCCAAATAAACTATGTAAGTATGTTTATATGCTTTGACTAACAGTTGCTTAATGTTTAAAAAGAATATAATTAAAATAGCATTTATATATAATATGTATCTGGATCACGCCCAGTTAAATCCGCTCTCTTTTTTACAATCAACTGTTTCTCCTATCTTGTAGATTGGCGGAACTAAGTTGGAAGGAGGACTCTATTATCTTGCTGCGATAAAAATGGTATTACCAAGTAATATGAATACATCTTCTCATGTAACGCGAAATTTGGGAAAGGAAATAGTTCAGTATCTCACGATCAACCGCCTCTCCTACCGCGTAGATCGGCGGAAAAAAGTTGAATAGAAGACTCTTTTATCTTGCTTCGCTAAATGATATTGGCAAGCAATATGAATAAATTTTCTCATGTAACGCGAAATTTTGGGAAAGGAAACGCTTCGCATAAGCATTGACCAGGTAATAGCATGGATTTAATATTAGTTTCGTGACAGACTTTGATCCATTTAGCACCACTGAAAAGGCGGAAGTTCGCAAAAGAATAAAATAATAAGTAGGTTAATAAAAAATCCTTATTCATACATTCGGACTTCCGCAAGGAGTTTTGGAACGTATCCCTCGGGGATCGACTATTTCTAAATTAAATCGCTCGGTGCACGTGGCTTCTCGCAACGGCAGCGTGCATTTTCTCTGAGTCTTTAACATGCAGAATGACTAAACAAAATGTACTTTAGGTAGAATTCGCTCCACTTCGACTTCCATCAGAGGGGTCCCACAGTTCAGGCCTCCACGGCTTGCGAAATCGAAGTAGCCAAGCCGGTGAAACTCGTGATAAAACAAGATGGCTGCGCGCTGATCTCCGACGAGACGGAATCTTTGTTCCCTTAATTATTTTGCAAACTAACGGAAGTATCTGAAATCAAGCGGGGATGCCGCTTTTCTACTGTTTAATGGTGAAACCGTATTTTCTTCATTAGTTTGACGAAAAATGTGAGATGCGTCGCGCAGCTTATCATTTTCTAAAGTCGCCTACACAATAAGTCAATTCTTTCAGTCTCCTCATACCTAACCTTCGTGCTTTTTAGCCTACTTTCACGTTAAAAATAAAAGAAAGACGAAAAAAGTAAAAAAGTAGCTTAATGCATCTAAAAAATATCGCCAAGTCCAAAAAATATCGCCAAGTCCAAAAAATATCGCCAAATTAAAAAAATATCGCCAAGTCCAAAAAATTTCGCCAAGTTAAAAAAATAATAAGGTAAAATAATATCGAAAAATTAAAAATTTGAAAGTAGGGTATTGAGATGGGGAATTTGTGTGTCTGTCGGTCGGTCGGTCGGTCGGTCTGTCTGTCCCCCCCTAATAACTTTTGAATGAACATTCCGATTTGGACAAACTTTTTTTCGTTGGAAAGATCTCGGCGAGTACAGCTCATTCCCATATTTGATTTTTCGATTTGAACAATCTTTGGTTCAATTTTGAACCGTTCAAACAACCTGTCCCGCGATGCTAACTTTTGAGTGAACAGTCCGATTTGAACAAACTTTCTTTTGTTCGAAAGATCTTATTAAGGATACTTCATTCCAGTATTTACATTTCCGATTTGAACAATTTTTCGTTCAACATTGAACCGCTCAAGCAACCTTTCCCCACCTAATGACTTCTGAGTGAACCATCCGGATCCTGAACTTAAAGTCGGATTTCCTTCAAACTAACTTTGTAAGAAAATGGTTTTGATAAATAATGTTTGTAAAGTACTTTTCTGAATAATCTTCTGTGAGGACTCTGATTCCGACACCGACTCCGCAAACATGGCGGAAATGCAGGCTCAGAAAAAAAATGACTGACTGTGCAGACGATTTTTTGTTTATTTATTCATTTGTTTTGTTTTATTTATTTGTTATTAACATTATTATCATTATTATTTTTGGCAGACGATTTTTTTTTGTAAAAAAATGTTTCATTCACGAGTACATTTTATTCTTTATTTATATTTAACAACTGGCAACGAATTAAAAGTGAAATTCGAGACACTTTATCAACGGACGAGTTTTTTTTTTTTTTTTTTCCTGTTTTTTTTCTTTCTTTGATAAAATGTATTTTGATGTACTTTGTACTTTTAATTTTTTTTTTTTTTTTGAAAACAATTGAAGAATTTTTCTACGGAAGAACTGTAACAGTTACATTCTTCAAAAGGTGCGGCAAAATTTTATTTATTCATTTATTTACTTTTTATGTGTCTATTTCATCTGATGAGAGGGGTATATTTTGCTTTTAGAAATCAGCTTTAAGTGCTAAAAAGGTATGTTTGACATAATTTTTAGTCTCAGATAATCAAGAGAATAATGATCAGATGCTAGAATGCCGATGTCGATGTACGGGAAAGTAGGCTCGTTTAGTTCTTGACAGAACTTCTTTTTAAATTTCCGATTTGAACATTTTTTCGTTCAACATTGAACCGTTCAAGCAACCTTTCCCACCTAATAACTTTTAAGTGAACGGTCCGAATTGAATAAACTTTTTTTTGTTCGAAAGATCTCGGAGAGACTCATTCCCATACTTCACTTTTCAATTAGAACCATTTTTCGTTCAATGATGAACCGTTCAGAAAGTTTTTTAACATGAGCTCCTACTGGGAAATTTAAATTGAATGTTGATTCTGAACTTAAAGGCGGATTTCCTTCAAACTAACTTTGTAAGAAAATGGTTTTGATAAAATATGTATATAAAGTACTTTTCCGAAAAATCTTCTGTGAGGACTCTGATTCCGACTCCGACTCCGCAAACATGGCGGAAATGCAGGCTCAGAAAAGAATGACTGACTGGGAAGACGATTTTTTGTTTATTTATTTATTTATTTATTTTTGTTTAATTTATTATTTTTTTATTTTTCGGCAGAAGAATTTTTTTCTTTGTTTACAAAAATTTTTCATTCACGAGAGCATTTTCTTTATTTATATTTAACAACTGGCAACGGATTAAAAATAAAATTCGAGACATTTTATTAACGAACGAGGTTTTTTTTTTTCTTTCTTTGATAAAATGTGTTTTGATGTTCTTTTATTTTATTTATTATTTTTTTTTCTTTTGAAAACGATTGTGGGATTTTTCTACAGAAGAACTGTAACAGTTACATTCTTTAAAAGGTGCGACAAAACTTTATTTACTCGTTTATTTAATTTTTACGTGTCCATTTCATCTGATGAGAGGGGTATATTTTGCTTTTAGAAATCAGCTTTAAGTGCTATAAAGGTATGTTTGACATAATTTTCAGTTTCAGATATTCAAGAGAATATTGATCAGATGTTACAATGCCGATGTCGATGTACGGGAAAGTAGGCTCGTTTAGTTCTTGACAGAACTTCTTGTTTTCCCTTCATTGCCCCTGTCTTGTACAGTCATAGAATAAAAAAATCTGTTGTGAACGCAACACTACTTCCTTTTACGTTTAAATTCCATAATAGATGCCTTAAGTGTTAAAATAGTGTTAAAATGGTGCCTTAGTGTGACAAACAATTTAAACATTAACAATTTAAACATTTACTCCAGTTTGTCACCAATCAATGCAAAATAATGTTTTACAAAGTTTCATTTTCTAAATATCGCCAATTTTAGTGAATTGTGTGCCAATTCAGTGAATTTTTCACACAATATCGCTAAGAGCGCCAAATTGCATCTAAATTCAAAAACATCATTTTTCGCCAAATTTTTCGCCAACTTGGCGATATGTCGCCAACTAAACAAAAACTAAAGTCGCAAACGCCGACTAAAAGCTTGGCGATATATCGCCAAGCGGTAGCGCCAACACTTAATCTGCATTGAAATTAACATTGGTTTACCTCAAAAAAAAGAGTAAAAGACCCCCTCGGGATTATTCAAATGCAACCACAAGGAGAGGTGCACAACTAGACCCCCTTCGTAGCCTACATACGAAACCAGAAGCTTCTACGGCATATAGTTTTTGAATTATGCGACACTCATACATACGGACATACATACAGACAACCACGAGAAAACTCGTCGTAATTTACTCGGGGATGGTCGAAATGGATTTTTCGGCTATTTATATGTTGGTAGGTACATATGCACGTGCTGATAGGTCGAAAAAAACTACACGACATTCATTCGGGGGTGAGCAAAGTCAACATTTAAACCGAAATTTTAGTGAAATTGTTTTCGTGATCACAATACTTCCTTTACTACGTAAAAGAAAGTAAAAACGAAACACTCGCTCTAAGGCTAACTCGCTCGTATTCGAAGACTTTTAAACCTAGAGACACGTGTAACATGGTTTTTTTTTTTTTCAGGAATAATGTGCTCTTCAATTTTCCATTGGGAAATTGTTGCTAAGGGGTCGTCTTCATACAAAATCGGCATCAACTTTAATATTTTCTATGAACCCCCCCCCCTCTTTTTTTATATTTGTGATCAACATCATCCTTTCACTTTGTATGCCAAACGTTGCGAATTTGCTCCGGCAGTTGCTACACAATTGAACTGAGAAAAAACCACATCATAATGTTAAAAATATTTTTAATACTTGTGCATGTAATACCTAAACCACGTTGGATACAGCAAAGATTTTTTTTTTACATCAAAGTATGAACCAACCCAACAATAAAAACGTCCTTCATTTCAACTCAGATGAAATTTTGTATATTTTATTATGAAATTAATATTTGAAAAATTGATGATCTGGAACCATTTAATATTTTGACGGAGAAACAATCTAGAAGTGATATCAAAGGAGTATCCACAATGGGAGCTCAAAATATTCAGTAGTTTTTAAGACATGCTAAAAGATCCATCTTTCGTCCAATTTAGGGACCGTATACAATTGCTAAAACTGAATTAACAACAGTAAATTTTTATTTAAAGAAAGGGAATATGCGTATCCAGCAGTTTTGGAACACACTCGGTGTTTTTAAAGTTTTGTTTTTAACATCAGCCATACGTTACACCAAGAAGATTAAAGAGGAGGAGCTAAATTTCTGCTATCTGAAAGTGGCAACGAATTCTCACCGCCACCAGAGGACACTGCTTACCAAACCCTCCCTATTTCCTAAAGGAATCAATGTAAATGATACTGAATCTGTCATCTTTTTAAATGCTGCTATGAGAAAAAAAAAAAATTTTTTTCGACTGGATTTTGGTGTAAATCTTCGATTGACATTATGAACTAAATATGGTTTTCATCCCACGAAAATAGGTGCCGTATTCTTTGAGAAATAGGTTTAATCGAATGCACTTACCAACTTGCCAAATCTGACAGAATCTGTCATTTTTTAAAGAATGCTTTTGGCAAGATTATTTTTTTTTTTTTTATGGAAATTTGCTCAAACCATCGATTAACATTATGAACTAAATATATTTAAACTAATTATTATTTTGTCTAGTAAATATATTTAATTAGTAACAAAATTAAATACTGACATAATTAATTTTTTGCCACATGCTTAATTTATCAACAATTTAGAGAAATGATTCTCAGCAAAAATAACATCGTACAATGCAAAGAAAAGTCGCATATATGTCAAATTTGGCAAGTAGCTTGATGCGGTCGATTAAACGCCTTTCTTAAAAGATACAGCAAAATTTCAGAGGGATCAAAGTCATATTTAGTTCATAATGTTAATCGATGATTTACACCAAAATCCAGTTGAAAAAAAAATTTTTCTTTCCCATAGCAACATTTAAAAAGATGACAGATTCAGTATCATTCACATTGATTTTTTTTAGGAAATAGGGAGGGTTAGGTAAGTAGTGTCCCCTGGCGGCGGTGAGAATTCGTTGCCACTTTCAAACTAGCGCCCATCCGTAAAACATTTCTCTTCTTCTTTCAACTCCGTGCGTTACACATACAGATGGTGAGAAAATAAATGCGATAGAGCTACGCTCTTTTTCGCTGTTTGGGTGAGAGAAAGAACATGATTGAGCTGACATGAATCAAATGGAAGGACTGGGTAAAATGTACGTGCAAAATTATTACAGAACAAAGTGTAGGAAATAGCAGAGCGCTGTGTACTCACTTCGCGCCGGAAGTGGGCAAAAGTGGAAAACGAGACAGATATTATAAATTTGTTGAATTTATTTAAAAACTGGGAGACAATACAATTTTTTGTTAAATAATGCTTTCATGTAACATGCACCAATTCAGAAAACTGTTATAGTGGATATTTGATTGACACAGGAAAATGTGGCTTCTGGGACGTTGATTCGGAATATTTTGTGAAAATTCGGCGTTTTTTTGAATTATGCCAATCCTAATACAGTAGTTTGGATGAATACAAAGACTTTTAAAACTTAACCTCTCTTTAGAAGGTTCTGAGCTGCCTTAGTTAATGCGTAGATAAAAGTATGCATCTATCTTTGTTTAATCAAAAAAATAGAATGTTGCATATTTTCCCTTGAACTCAAACAGAAGATATTTTTGATTGAGATGTTGATTTAAATATTATAACTTTAACAAAACCCTAGAATTTTTTAAAAAATTCAAAAAGCAAATGTGTTATCGTGAGTTCCGTTAGTTAATTTCTTAGAAAAAATAAAATTTGTCGTCTCTTTGTAAACTTTGACCTTGAAAGTAGCATTTAAAATGTGATGGTGGTCCCTAAATCTTTGTTCGTTCCTAGATTTTGTTCTACTGATCCTAAAATAATGTCGCTTGGTACACAGCTTCCTTTTTGCCGTCTGCACCTAAAATGGAACCAAATGGTGGGATTCCCATTCGAACATTCAGACTTTATGATCATTCCACTTTGTAAAAGGCCCCTTATCAAATTTTTGTTGCATTGTCTTGAAGAAGAGTTTAATCCATTTCCCCCCTCTCAGAACACACCTCTAAGCTAGTATAACAGCCGAATAATTCAGAGTGATTCGTTTTTTTTTCCATGGATGGAAATCAAATACTATAATAGGATTGATAATATTTTTTAAAATACATATTAAGATCTGACCAACCTCCCTCCTCCCCCATCCGTGGTTCCTGCCTCCAGCTATGCATTTAGTGAATGCACAGTACACAAACTATGTCAGTATATTCATCTCCTTTGACTCCCAGTTTTTTTTTAAATTTCAGTAGGATATAATTAAAATAACACTAATCTTTCAGATATCCTGTAGTCGTTTATTTTTCCCCAGCAATCGCTCGTCCGAATTGGGGTCCCTTCACGCAACGTCACAGGTCGCGTTCGGTCACGTGTCAACTGGGAAGCCGATGTAACTAGAGCCGCTATATAAACAGGCCGACGCATCAAGATTAAGTTTCACCACTTTGGATCCAATTCCTTAACTTTTACTTTCAAATTTTCATTGTTGCGGAGTAGGGTTAACAGAAAAAAGTTTTGGCACATTGCTAAGCTTTGCCAAACCACGTGCCACTAATAATTGCTCATAGTGAAAAATTACCAAAACGCTATTACTGGCCAGAAAAGACAACCACTCAAACGCACAAACACGAGCTGGATCCAAAGTGGTGAAACTTAATCTTGATGCGCCGGCTCGTATATATAGGGGCCTTAGATGTAACCAACGGGGATGAAGCGTTATTGAAAGCATTACTGAAGAACCGTTCTTTTTCTTAACAAAATGTGCTGCTTGTGGATGCACTAAGGTTGCAATTGAAGTCAATTGCAAGGAGAAGTTATTTTTCATATTTCCTCATGTAAATAAAGATCATTTAAAAGTTTTGTTCATAAAAATAAAATGAGAAAACTTACGGCCAAAAAACATTGTTTTGCAAATGACTTCGATGAAGAATGCTTTAAGTGTCAAAATTTCACCGAAAGATTACTAATAAAACAAGGCGCGATCTCTACAAAATTATTTTTTTTGAAAGAAAAGAAAAGGAAAGCTTTAAAGTGTTTAAATGCTTCATCGAGTCAAAGTGCTGTTTTTTTTTTTTTTTTGGAAAATTAAATTGTTTACCCAAACGTTTTCATAAATTTACATAACATTGAAATATATGAAATCCCCAGCTAATGCAAATCAACCAACGAAGCTCTACAGATAAGTTGTAGATTAATAAAATTGTTTTTTTTTTTTCTAAATGTCGATGTAAGTTTACAAAAGTTTCTTTTCTTCTTCTTGCAAAAAAAAAAAAAAAAAAAAGAAATCAATATAGCATTTTTAATTCGTACAACTTTTCCTAACAGGTACATAAATATACAACGCAGAATAGAAGTTTTTCGAAAATTATATGGAAGAAAGAGTTCACGTAGTTTATTGTCTTTATTTATAACTATTATTATTTGTTATTATTTTTATATTAATTTAATTCTTTTACATTTCATTAAAAAAGAGCATATTTCAGCCCAATCTTCATTTTACTACTTCCTTTACTACTTAAAATTTATAGATATAAACATGTAGCATAAATGAATTATTTAGTGTATATGAATATTTCTATGGCCAATATTTAAAAGACCTGGGTCTTACTGTTGCTCTGCGGAGAAAATATACTTTGGTTAATATAAGTTGAAAAAAAGAATATAAATCTTCTGTTTCAAAGAAAACTAATTATTTCAACTGTTATTTTGAATATTAATTTTGAAGCATTCATTTTGCTATTAACCACTCTAACAAAATATTTTTTCTTGTAAAGCAATTACATGTTGAGAAACTGGAAATTTATTTAGTAATGTTTTCATCCCATTAATATGCTAACATTTTTCTCATCAGTAACGTACATAGACTTCGGTGCGCCCCCCTCGCAAGATCTGTACATGTCCCTTCTCACCCCCCCCCCCCTCTTTTTTTCGATCAACAAAAAAAAAAATCCGTGTAGTGTTATTTTTCCGTATTGCATGCCCGAAACTTGTGTGCCCCCCCTCCCGTGCCGAAGGGCGCTATGTACTCTACTGTTTCTCTGTATACATATAATAAAAAGTTTTAAAAGCACAAACCTGTTGTATATCGTTGGAAAAAAAATCTTTATCGAAGAATTCAAGAAGCAAATAGCTGAAAAATATACATATATTGCTAAAACGTACAGTTGTAATTTAATCACAAATTATTGGTATTAATTAACAAAACTTTTACTGCTTTATCCAGTACTAGTTTATTACTAAGTATAAAATGCATTTGATTAAAAATTTTGGTAGCGTGAAACATCACTTAGATACCACTTAACATTTACACTATTTCATTGGATGGTACTGAATCTGAATATCCTTAGTTTCGTAATGGCAGAGTTAAAATTTCTTAAAAATATATTACATAAATATATGACTGAGTATATATTTAATGGTTCTACACTATACAAAGAAAACAAATTATAAAGCTCATTTGATAAGTGAAAAAAAAAAGAAAGAAAAGAAAGAAAGCAAAACAGAAGTTTCACATTACGTCCTATATTTTTTCTCACAAAACCATGGGTTTAATTGTATTTGCACAATGTATTCACATACAAAATAATGTTTATAGAAATGCATATATTTTAGAAAAAGTCAATTTCAATTTAGCAGAAAGTCATTTTACTATACAAGGAGAAATTTAAAATATGTATTCATTACAAAGAACATTTTTTTAAAATAAATTAAAAACAACTTTTTATGCTGTTTTTAGACTCTTAACTGACACTTACAATTTTTTTTTTCTAAAATTACCTCTCTCATGCTAAAAAAAATTCAGAGAGAAATAAACTAATAACAAATATTACGAAGTAAAAAACATTAAAAGTCAACTCTAAATAAGAGATTAAAACTAAATCAATCTGACCTAAATCATAATTAAAAAGATTAAACTAAATGTAAGTACTATATTATTAATTACAAAAATAACGTAAATAGCCAAAGCAAACTAATTTTGATCGGCCATCTCCAGTTAAAACTCAATACGAAAGCATACTAACAGAGCAGCGATCCCAGCCGACACGTGACATCCACTTAGCGGCCCTCTAGCGGTGAAGGGACTCCATAGTTATCTTGGGCAGGATGCATTGGGAGAGGTTCCAGATGATATCCCGAATCACTTGAAGCGGAGCCTACATGGACATTTTAGGCAGCCCATGACAATCGAGATATGTAAATCTGCGAACCGGAATGTTGACGCTCCAAGGGCTCGTTGTCCACATCCTTTCATGATTATTTGGAAGAGGAATTTATTGCCAAGTCAATCATTTCGAATTTTTCCAGTGTGGGGGGGGGGGGGGAGAGTGCATACTCAACGTAAATTGCACCAAATAACAGCAAAACCAAGCCCATCTTGATTGTTTTTCTTTTTTTTCAAAGGTCAGTTCATATTTTTTTTTTTAAGTTGATGTCCATTTTGATATGAAGACGACCCCTTTACAACAATTTAACAACAGAAGCTTGTAAAACACATTATTCTTGAAAAAATAACACCTCAGTCGTGTCTCAAGTTTTAATAGTCTTCGAATACGAACAAATGTTTCGTTTTTTTTTTTTTTTTTTTTCTATGACTGTACCTAGCAACAAGTAGTATCCATATTTAAGAAAATTGGTATGGGCCACTCATTGTTTTTGGAACAAAGCTATCATATATTTAGTATCATATATTCACGACCTTAAACATTAACCTCTACTCAAGGACAAGCAAATCCGATTTATAAAAAAAAGAAACTTCACTTTTTCTTATTATATGTAAATCTACAAACACAGCTTGTAATTTTTGGAAAAATTTACAGAATGAACTGTCAAAAGTGTTCAACTTTTAAAAACCTGACTCTTAATATGTGATCTTTTACTATAATTGTTTATACTAGTAGTAGTTAACTCTTAAATATCAGCATAAATGTAGTAGAGTGCCGAATCACAAACACAACATATTCTGTGTATCAATTTTTATGGGGGGGGGGGGGGGGACGATTTTTAAAACAAAATAACTGGTGGATCCTAAAGTAATGCCACTTGGTACACAGCTTACTTTTTGCCTTACGCACCTCCAAATGTGTGCCCAAATGTAGGAAGTAACATTCGAAAATTCAGACTTCGTCATCATTTCACTTTGTATATGGCCCCTTATCATTTTTTTTCATTTTTTTTTTTTTACGCAGACTTGAAGAAGACTTTTTTCCATGTCAGAGCACACCTTTCTTTGCTCTTAGCAAGTATAACAGCCGAATAATTCAGAGTAATTCGTTTTGACATTCTCTGATTGCACATCAAATACGATAATAGGATTGGTAATATATTTTAAAATACGTATTATGATTTGAAATCTCCCTTTCCCCCCCCCCCCATCCGCTGGAAACTGCCCCCGGTTTTGGGCATTTAGTAAGTGCACAGTAGCCAAATTAACTACGTCAGTATGTTCATCTATGTTGGCAACCAGTTGTTTAACGTTTTAAACAGGTATTACTGAAATAACATTCATTCGTCGTTCAAAGTCCATGAAAAAATATCCCGAACGACTGCCATTCCATATGCGTAGAGTGGCGGAACTAACTTGAGTAAAGCAGTCGCGTTATGTAGGTAAATGAAGATGTTCGGATTCGTTAGATTTGGGAGCCTTCATGGGGATTTAAGGCACCAAATGACGTTCGAGCCATTTGAATCTGCGAACCGGAAGCTGGACGCACCAAAGGCTCGTTTTCCACATCCTTTGATAATTATTTGAATGATTTGTTTTTTGCATGCTCCGGCCAAGCCCATCATTTAAAATTTTTCTACTGTAGACGGGGATAGGAACAAAGAGTGCGTACTCAATATAAATTGTGCCGAATAACCGCAAAACCAAGTCTACTCTGATGTGTTTTTCATTTTGTAAGTCACCACAACTCCGGAATGAAGTTGAAATACACATTTATTGACACTTACTACACATATCACACGAACACAACACATATTAAGACTTCACACATTCAAAACATTACAGCAGTCTCTCAGACGCCCGGCGTCCTTCTCGCTTTCGCTTCTCTGCTCTCTCTAGATGGCGCTAGCTTAGTTTACTTAACAAAATAGGGAAGGTGGCGTTACAGTTTTTTTTTTTTTTTTTTTTATGTATCTCAGTGCAAAAATGAGTTGGAATTTAATAAGTAAATTCGTAATTTTTTTCATGGTCCTCATTATGATTAAATTTTTTCGGTAAAAAATGGGAAATGTATAGAGATTTCTTTGTAATGAAATCTTTGACATTTAAAAACGCCCATTCTTTAATTACCTTCTTTAACCCTTACTTAATGAATGCTTAAGTAATATTAAAATAAGCAATTTAAAATGACCCCTTTTTTATTCATGCATTTTTTACTTGTGCTTCATGTTACTATAAAGTACTCCTTGTTGTCGTATTTGATTTTGCCAAGGGAACGTTGCTGCTTAAAAAAATACATTTTATGTAAAAAAAGTCAACTCTTGTCTGTACTTATTTATTTAATTAAAATAATTATGTCATATTTTTCTGATGCAGAAAAATTAGGGCTTTCTATCGATATATAATAATAATTTTTTCAAGCATTTTTTTCAAACTCTTTTAGAGAATTAATGCAAAAATGCTGCTTCAAATTAGAGGAAATAATTTAATAATTGATGGATTATAATTGATTTGATTATATAATATTGCATTGTCATCGGTTTTGAAATCGCATACAGAAATTGAAAAGAACACAGGATGAAAATTGAGATGCAAAATGGCATTACAGAGATATTAGTGAAGTTAATAAAAGCGTGTAAAAGAAAGCTTTTTTTTTTAAACACCGACCAGTTAACTGTTTCTGCATAGCTTAATGAAGACAGCAGAAAGTTTTTTTTTTTTTTTCAAAAGACCGCATACTAAGCATTGACCTGATCTCAAAAAAAAATCTTCAGAAAAAAAAATTTAATCTAAAACTAACTTGATATAATTATAAAACACTATGAAAGCTGCAAAATTTTATGTTAAACAAAATATGAAGTAACGACTCAAATTATGTTACTGAAATAAATTGCGAAGTTTAAAAAAAGGTCAACATTTTTTTTAACATTTGAAATATATAATCTGCAACGTTCCCTTACCAAATATAATAATAAGGAACAATTAATAGTAATTTAAAGCACAAATTAAAAAGCATGAACTAAAAAGAGACGATTTTAAAGTACTTATTTTAGTATCACGTAAGCATTCATCAAGTGAGGGCTTAAGCAAGTAATTAAAGAATAGACCTTTTTTAAAGGGCAATGATTACTCATTTGTTACTGAAAAATTTTAAACATTTTCAGGACCGTGAAAAAAAGGACGAATTTGCCCGAATAAACTATGTCAGTATGTTCATCTATGTTGGCAACCAGTTGTTTAACATTTTAAAAAGGTATAACTGAGATAACATTCATTCGTCGGTAAATGTCCACAATTAACATTTCCCGATCGACTGCCATTCCATGGGTGTAGAGTGGCGGGAATAATTTGAGTAATACAGCCGCATTACATTGGTAAATGAAGATGTCCGGTATCATTAGATTTGGGAGCCTGCATGGCGATTTAAGGCACCCATTACGTTCGAGCCATTTGAGTCTGCGAACCGGAATCTGGACGCACCAAAGGCTCGTTTTCCACATCCTTTGATAATTATTTGAATGATTTGTTTTTTGCATGCTCCGGCCAAGCCTATCGTTTTGAATTTTTCTACTGTAGACGGGGATAGGAACAAAGAATGCGTACTCAATATAAATTGTGCCGAATAACCGTAAAACCAAGTCTACTCTGATGTTTTTTTCGTTTTGTAAGTCACCACAACTCCAGGATGAAGTTGAAATACACATTTATTGACACTTACTACACATATCACACGAACACAACACATATTAAGACTTCACACATTCAAAACATTACAGCAGTCTCGCAGACGCCCGGCGCGTCCTTCTCGCTTTCGCTTCTCTGCTCTCTCTAGATGGCGCTAGCTTAGTTTACTTAACAAAATAGGGAAGGTGGTGTTAGTTTTTTTTTTTTTTTTTTTTTTTTTTTTTTTTGAGTCAGAAAAGTTGAAAAGTCAGTTAACTCTTCCCCCCCCCTAAACACCCCTAAAGGATGAACCAGGCTTTGGCCACCCGAATCATCTTAATATGCGTGAGATAATTTTCCTGTCTAGAAAGGCGTATTTTGTAACGCCTCTGCAAACATTTTAGTCCACTATAATTAAAAATGAAGTTGTATGCAAAAACTTTCAGGGTTATTATTATTATTATTTTTCGTTTTCTAACAGCTCTTTATTTTGTGCAATTTTTGAAGTATAAATCTGAAACTTGGCAGGATTACTTATCTTGTCATTTGTGTCCTTCACATAAATTTTCGCTAAAATCTTAAATGGTGATTTCGAAAACTTTTTTTTTCATTATTGAATTTACATGGAATTGCACAAAAATGACTTTAAAATCTTTTTTTTTTTTTTTTTTCCAATACATGTATGATGCGGAGAAAAAAAGCAACCACTCTCGGAAACCAAACACCTGGCAGGCAGCTTTAAAGAGCATAGTAAAAAATATATTAAAGAGCCAGACGGTCTTAAAATTGTTGTTTTTTCGACGACTCTAGGAAAAAAAATTCCTTAAAAAAACATTAATCCGCTCTGCATTTGTTATGTATCGCCAAATCTCACGAAGTGTGTTATTTTTTTCCAGTTTTTTAACCTGATAATGTTACTATAAAATAAGTAAAAAAAAATGTCACAAACTTTAAATCGGAATTCAGATTAAGTAAGGGGGGGGGGACACCAAGGGAACACTCTCAGCCCTCTGATTCGCGGATAGGATATCGTCACTGTAATGACACTCTACTGACATTCACATCCAGAATCGTATATTTCTTGCTTATACAACCTTCAACTGAAAACAAATTAGCATCTGAGACTTAAAATCTCTAACTGAATAACGAATGTAGTTAATGAAAATATCTTTGATATTTCCAACTGGCATAATCCTTTATAAAACAAATAATAATGCTCCATTAAAAAACGACTTTTAAACCAAAAGAACTGGTGGCGCTATCTTGGATAAAATACGAAAAACTGCACAATTAATAAATCATTGAAAATTAAATTAGAGTCAATTTACAAATGTATCTCAGTGCAAAAATGAGTTGGAATTTAATAAGTAAATTCGTAATTTTTTTCATGGTCCTCATTATGATTAAATTTTTTCGGTAAAAAATGGGAAATGTATAGAGATTTCTTTGTAATTAAATCTTTGACATTTAAAACGCCCATTCTTTAATTACCTTCTTTAACCCTTACTTAATGAATGCTTAAGTAATATTAAAATAAGCAATTTAAAATGGCCCCTTTTTTATTCATGCATTTTTTAATTGTGCTTCATGTTACTATAAAGTACTCCTTGTTGTCGTATTTGATTTTGCCAAGGGAACGTTGCTGCTTAAAAAAATACATTTTATGTAAAAAAAGTCAACTCTTGTCTGTACTTATTTATTTAATTAAAATAATTATGTCATATTTTTCTGATGCAGAAAAATTAGGGCTTTCTATCGATATATAATAATAATTTTTTCAAGCATTTTTTTCAAACTCTTTTAGAGAATTAATGCAAAAATGCTGCTTCAAATTAGAGGAAATAATTTAATAATTGATGGATTATAATTGATTTGATTATATAATATTGCATTGTCATCGGTTTTGAAATCGCATACAGAAATTGAAAAGAACACAGGATGAAAATTGAGATGCAAGATGGCATTACAGAGATATTAGTGAAGTTAATAAAAGCGTGTAAAAGAAAGCTTTTTTTTTTAAACACCGACCAGTTAACTGTTTCTGCATAGCTTAATGAAGACAGCAGAAAGTTTTTTTTTTTTTTTTTCAAAAGATCGCATACTAAGCATTAACCTGATCTCAAAAAAAAATCTTCAGAAAAAAAAATTTAATCTAAAACTAACTTGATATAATTATAAAACACTATGAAAGCTGCAAAATTTTATGTTAAACAAAATATGAAGTAACGACTCAAATTATGTTACTGAAATAAATTGCGAAGTTTAAAAAAAGGTCAACATTTTTTTTAACATTTGAAATATATAATCTGCAACGTTCCCTTACCAAATATAATAATAAGGAACAATTAATAGTAATTTAAAGCACAAATAAAAAAGCATGAACTAAAAAGAGACGATTTTAAAGTACTTATTTTAGTATCACGTAAGCATTCATCAAGTGAGGGCTTAAGCAAGTAATTAAAGAATAGACCTTTTTTAAAGGGCAATGATTACTCATTTGTTACTGAAAAATTTTAAACATTTTCAGGACCGTGAAAAAAAGGACGAATTTGCCCGAATAAACTATGTCAGTATGTTCATCTATGTTGGCAACCAGTTGTTTAACATTTTAAAAAGGTATAACTGAGATAACATTCATTCGACGGTAAATGTCCACAATTAACATTTCCCAATCGACTGCCATTCCATGGGTGTAGAGTGGCGGAAATAATTTGAGTAATACAGCCGCATTACATTGGTAAATGAAGATGTCCGGTATCATTAGATTTGGGAGCCTGCATGGCGATTTAAGGCACCCATTCACAACTCCAGGATGAAGTTGAAATACACATTTATTGACACTTACTACACATATCACACGAACACAACACATATTAAGACTTCACACATTCAAAACATTACAGCAGTCTCGCAGACGCCCGGCGCGTCCTTCTCGCTTTCGCTTCTCTGCTCTCTCTAGATGGCGCTAGCTTAGTTTACTTAACAAAATAGGGAAGGTGGCGTTAGTTTTTTTTTTTTTTTTTTTTGAGTCGGAAAAGTTGAAAAGTCAGTTAACTCTTCAACCCCCCCTAAACACCCCTAAAGGATGAACCAGGCTTTGGCCACCCGAATCATCTTAATATGCGTGAGATAATTTTCCTGTCTAGAAAGGCGTATTTTGTAACGCCTCTGCAAACATTTTAGTCCACTATAATTAAAAATGAAGTTGTATGCAAAAACTTTCAGGGTTATTATTATTATTATTTTTTGTTTTTTAACAGCTCTTTATTTTGTGCAATTTTTGAAGTATAAATCTGAAACTTGGCAGGATTACTTATCTTGTCATTTGTGTCCTTCACATAAATTTTCGCTAAAATCTTAAATGGTGATTTCGAAAACTTTTTTTTTCATTATTGAATTTACATGGAATTGCACAAAAATGACTTTAAAATCTTTTTTTTTTTTTTTTTTTCCAATACATGTATGATGCGGAGAAAAAAAGCAACCACTCTCGGCAACCAAACACCTGGCAGGCAGCTTTAAAGAGCATAGTAAAAAATATATTAAAGAGCCAGACGGTCTTAAAATTGTTGTTTTTTCGACGACTCTAGGAAAAAAAATTCCTTAAAAAAACATTAATCCGCTCTGCATTTGTTATGTATCGCCAAATCTCACGAAGTGTGTTATTTTTTTCCAGTTTTTTAACCTGATAATGTTACTATAAAATAAGTAAAAAAAAATGTCACAAACTTTAAATCGGAATTCAGATTAAGTAAGGGGGGGGGGGACACCAAGGGAACACTCTCAGCCCTCTGATTCGCGGATAGGATATCGTCACTGTAATGACACTCTACTAACATTCACATCCAGAATCGTATATTTCTTGCTTATACAACCTTCAACTGAAAACAAATTAGCATCTGAGACTTAAAATCTCTAACTGAATAACGAATGTAGTTAATGAAAATATCTTTGATATTTCCAACTGGCATAATCCTTTATAAAACAAATAATAATGCTCCATTAAAAAACGACTTTTAAACCAAAAGAACTGGTGGCGCTATCTTGGATAAAATACGAAAAACTGCACAATTAATAAATCATTGAAAATTAAATTAGAGTCAATTTACAAATGTATCTCAGTGCAAAAATGAGTTGGAATTTAATAAGTAAATTCGTAATTTTTTTCATGGTCCTCATTATGATTAAATTTTTTCAGTAAAAAATGGGAAATGTATAGAGATTTCTTTGTAATTAAATCTTTGACATTTAAAAACGCCCATTCTTTAATTACCTTCTTTAACCCTTACTTAATGAATGCTTAAGTAATATTAAAATAAGCAATTTAAAATGGCCCCTTTTTTATTCATGCATTTTTTAATTGTGCTTCATGTTACTATAAAGTACTCCTTGTTGTCGTATTTGATTTTGCCAAGGGAACGTTGCTGCTTAAAAAAATACATTTTATGTAAAAAAAAGTCAACTCTTGTCTGTACTTATTTATTTAATTAAAATAATTATGTCATATTTTTCTGATGCAGAAAAATTAGGGCTTTCTATCGATATATAATAATAATTTTTTCAAGCATTTTTTTCAAACTCTTTTAGAAAATTAATGCAAAAATGCTGCTTCAAATTAGAGGAAATAATTTAATAATTGATGGATCATTAATTAATTTGATTATATAATATTGCATTGTCATCGGTTTTGAAATCGCATACAGAAATTGAAAAGAACACAGGATGAAAATTGAGATGCAAAATGGCATTACAGAGATATTAGTGAAGTTAATAAAAGCGTGTAAAAGAAAGCTTTTTTTTTTAAACACCGACCAGATAACTGTTTCTGCATAGCTTAATGAAGACAGCAGAAAGTTTTTTTTTTTCAAAAGATCGCATACTAAGCATTGACTTGATCTCAAAAAAAATCTTCAGAAAAAAAAATTTAATCTAAAACTAACTTGATATAATTATAAAACACTATGAAAGCTGCAAAATTTTATGTTAAACAAAATATGAAGAAACGACTCAAATTATGTTACTGAAATAAATTGCGAAGTTTAAAAATATGTCAACTTTTTTTTTAACATTTGAAATATATAATCTGCAACGTTCCCTTACCAAATATAATAATAAGGAACAATTAATAGTAATTTAAAGCACAAATAAAAAAGCATGAACTAAAAAGAGACGATTTTAAAGTACTTATTTTAGTATCACGTAAGCATTCATCAAGTGAGGGCTTAAGCAAGTAATTAAAGAATAGACCTTTTTTAAAGGGCAATGATTACTCATTTGTTACTGAAAAATTTTAAACATTTTCAGGACCGTGAAAAAAAGGACGAATTTGCTTATTAAACTACAAAATAATTTTTCTCTTAGACACACATTTGAAAATTGATTATGATTTAGTTTTCAATGATTTTTTTAAATGCGTAGTTTTTTATATTTTCTCCGAGTTGGCGCCATCAGTTATTTTAATTCTATAATCGTTTTCAACTAGACTATTTTTGTCTTTAAGAAGAAATTATTTTGTTAACTCATGCTTGAAACAAATGGAAGACTCTTTTATCTTTCTTCGATAAACGATATTGGCAAGCAATATGAATACATCTTCGCAATTTTTGGAAAAGAAATGCTTTGCGTAAGCATTGACCAGGTAATAGTATAGATTAATTATTAGTTTCGTGAAAAACTTTGAACCATTTAGCACCACTGAAAAGGCGGAAGTTCGCAAATGGCTAAAATAATGAGTATGTTAATAAAATATCTTTATTCATACATTCGGACTTACGCGAGGAGTTTTGGAACGAGTCCCTCGCGGAAGTCGGGGATCGACTATTTCTAAATTCAATCGCTCGGTGTACTTGGCTTTTCGCAACGGCAGCGTCCGTTTTCTCTTAGATTTTCTCATGCTGAATGACTTAACAAAGTGCACATTAGGTAGGATTCACTCCTCTTCGACTTCCACCAGAGGGGTCCCACAGTTCAGACCTCCACCGATCGCGAAATCACAGTAGCCAAACCGGTGAACCTCGTGATAAAAACAAGATGGCTGCGCGTTATTTATCTTTCTAAACTAACCGAAGTAAATCTGAAATCACGCGGGGATGCCACTTTTCTACTGTGTAAATGGAAACTTTTGTAATTTGGGGATACCATATTTTCATTATTAGTTTGACGAAAAATGAGAGAGGCTTTGAGCAGCTTATCAATTTCAAAAGCCGCCTACACTAGTGATTCCGTTGAATCTATTTAAATAGTCAATTTTAAGTCAATTATTCTTTCACTCTCTCCTCATGCCTAACCTTCTTGACTTTTTTCCCCTTCATGTCCCTTTTCTTGTACAGTCATAGAATAAAAAAACGAAACACTCGCTCGTATTCGAAGACATTTAACACTAGAGACACGTGCAACGTGTTATTTTTTCAGGAATAATGTGCTCTTCAAATTTCTATTGGTAAATTGATGTTAAGGAGTCGTCTTCATATAAAAATCTGCATCAACTTTAAAATTTTCTATGAAAACCCCACTCTTTTTATCTTTTTTTTTTTTTTTTTTGTGATCAACATCATCCTTTCACTTTATATACCAAATCATTTTGGATTCGCTCCAGCAGTTGCTGCACAAATGAACTGAGAGAAAACCACACCGTAATGTTAAAAATAATTTTGATACTTGTGCATGTAATACCTAAACCACGTTGGATACAGCAAAGATTTTTTTTTACACCAAAGTATGAACCAACCGAACAATAAAAACTTCCTTTATTTCATCTCAGATGAAATTTTGAATTTTTTATGAATTATGAAATTAATATTTGAAAAATTGATGATCTAGAACCATTTAATACTTTGATGGAGAAACAATCTAGACGTGCTTTCAGAGGAGTATCCACAATGGGAGCTCAAACTATTCAGTAGATCTTAAGATCTGCTAAGAGATCAATTTTTCGTCCAATTTAGGGACCATATACAATTGCTAAAACTGAAACAACAGTGAATTTCTATTTCACGAAAGGGGAATATGCTCATCCACCAATTGTGGAACACAATCAGCATTTTCAAAATTTCGTTTTCAACAGTAGCCATGCGTTGAAACAGTAAACAAAATTGCTGAGTATATTTTAAAACTGGTATTTTTTGTCAAATAATGACAAATCTGTATCATGTCACAAGCAGCAATGCAGAGTACTGTTATCATAGATATTTGTTTTTCATACGAAAATGTGGCTTCTCGGATGTTTATTTGGAATAATCTGTAAATGTTCGGCGTTTTTTTAAATTCTGGGCCACGGTTTTAACCTTATTGACAATCCTAATACAGTAGTTGATGTAAATACAAAGACTTTTAAAACGTAACCTCTCTTCAAAAGGTTATGAGTTGCCTGAGTTCATGCGAAGATAAAAGTACGCATTTATCTTGTATATATCTTGTCTTGTTTTTATTGTTTTATCAAAAAGATAGAACGTTGCATTTTTTCCCTTGAACTCTAGCAGTACGATTTTTTCTCCTAAATTGATAAAAAGTTATCACTTTAGCAAAACCCGGAAATTTTTAATTCATTTCAAAAAGCAAACCAAATTGTACTGAGTAGCTTTAGTTAATTTCTTCGAAAAAACATGATTTGTCTACTCTTTGCAAACTTTGACCTTGAAAGTAGCATTTAAAATGTTGTGGTGATCTCTAAATCTTTGTTCGTTCCTAACTTTTGTTCTACTTATCCTAAAGTAATGCCGCTTGGTACACAGCTTACTTTTTGCCGTCTGCACCTGATAATGTAACCAAATGTTGGGACTCCCATTCGAAAATCAAATTTTGTTACATTGTCTTCAAGAATACTTTAACCCATGTCAGAGCAGTTTCTCAGCAGAAGAATTCAGAGTAATACTTTTTCTCCCATGGATAGATATCAAAATCGTTAATAAGATTGATAACTTTTTTTTAAATACGTATTAAGATTTGACTATCCCCCCCCCCCCTCATCCGCAGTTCCTGCCCCCGGTTGTGTGCATTTAGTAAATGCACAATACCCAAATAAACTATATCAGTAAGTTCATCTACTTTGACAACCAGTTGTTTAACATTTTAAATGGATATAATTAAAATAACATTCATTCTTCGTTTGTTGTTCTTTTAATTTGCTTCTCGATCGACTGCCTCTCCTAACGCGTAGAAGGCGGAAATTAGTTGAGTGAAACAATCGTGTAGAACAGGGACATGTTGAATTTTAAACGTTTCAAAAAGATATAAGTAAAATAACATTAAATTTCAATAAATCTTACGCTAATTGTTTGAAGTTAACATAGCTTTCGCCATGCAGACGTTCGATTATTGTTTACTTTTCTCTTCTTTAATGCTTATAGTAGACTTGAGCAGTTACGTTGTGAGAGGGTCAAGATGATGTCCAGAATCATTTGAATCGGCGCCGACATGTACAGTCATAGAAAAAAAAAAGAAACACTCTGAATTATTCGGCTGCTATACTTGCCAAGAACAAAAGAAAGGTGTCTTCTGACATGGATTAAAGTCTTCTTTAAAACTATGTGAGTAAAATTTTGATAAGCGGCTATATACAAAGTGAAAATGAACTCAAAGTCTGAATTTTCAAAGGGAACCCCTACATTTGGTTAGATAATTAGGTGCGGAGGACCAAAAGTACGCTGGGTACCAAGCGGCATCACTTTAGGACCAGTAGAACAAAAGTTATGACCGACCAAAGATTTAGGGACCACAACCACATTTAAAAGGCTACTTTCAAGGTCGAAATTTACAAAGAGTAGACAAATCATATTTTTTCGATTAAATTACCTAAAGCTACTCGCAATAATACGTTTGCTTTTCGTAATTAATTAAAAATTCTCGGGTTTTGTTAAAGTTATAATATTTTTTTGAAATTTGGAAGAGAAAATCCTACTGTGTAGAGTCGTAGCCTACGAAGATCGCGCTCCGCTTTACACCAGCCTGTAATTTTCCCTCAAAAAGCGAGGGACAGGGGCAAGGAATTTCGCCGCCAGATGTCGCGTTAACCGGGGCAAACAAAGCGCTTTTATAATGAAACCCTACGGGATTTTGAGTGTCGGACTTGGTAGATTTTTCAAAAATTATGGGCATTTTTTTTCAAAATTTCAATTCACTAGCATTGTAACAACTTAGGTTGATCTCCAAAAGCTACTGAAAAGAAATTTTTTTGCTTGGAAATTAAATTAACGCTAGATGAACACGACTCTGTCAGTAATTGCGCTTCAGATTAAAAAATGAACAAGTTACTTTTGAAAAAGCAAAAAAATGTATCTTTTTTTTATTAAAACATTTTTTCTAGGATTTTCAATCCTACGTGAAGTTATCAGCTGCCATTTAGCTGTTTCTGCGTTTTGCTAAATGCATTTTAAAATTTTAGGACGCAATAAAAATACTTCAAAAACTAATAATGCATCACAAAAAAATATTATTTTCCTATACATATACATGAGTGCAGCAGCAAACAAGTCTTTTGCACTTTCACCCCATGATTTTTTTTAAAAGTAAGTTATTTTTAAAAAGTTATATTAATTTAATACCTTTTTTAATATTTTTAACTTTATTTTTTAAAAAGAATTATGAATTTAAATTTAAAAAATTGAAAAAACATTTTATTCAGAGAAATAAACTTGTTAAATAAAAAAATAAACGAAAATTAAAGAATAATGAAAATGAAAAAATAAATAAATAAATAAATAAAGATTTAAAAAATCATAATTTTTAACTCTGAAATTTGGGGGGGGGGGCACTAAGGATGGATCCTTTACTTTTGAAAGTGAGAGAGCAGTCATCCTCTTTATCCCCTGTACGAGCCGCCTATGCTTCGAATGTCCCCCCCCCCGCCCCCCAAAAAAGCCCGAGACCCCACCAGAAAGTGAAAGAGAGAATCTTTAAAGCTTTTCCTCGTAACAGTTTAGGGGACGGCATTATTTCAACTTGGCCCATCCGCCATCCCTCAAGCACCTCCGTAAACGAGACTCCCTCAAAATGATATAAAAAATGAACAAACAATTAAAACTAATATTAGCTTGCCTAAAAAACAACAATAACGCAATCGGCGCCAGGAACAGTCCCCTCCCCCCCCCCCCGTTAGTCCCACATTGATATGAGTTCTTTCAAGGCCAAACATGTTTGTATCGGGGCACACTATACAAGTAGGTGAATGAGGAGCAAAGTGAAATACAGGGGCAAAGTGAAATGGTGAAATATTTTCAGTCTGCAGCGCCACGTTTCAAGCAATATTTTAACTAAGTTCCTGAACATTTTGTTGATTCCTGTCAAGAACTAAATACTTCTGGAGATCAACAAAAAAACTATACAAGTGGTTTTTAGAATTTGATTCACTTATTGTAATATTTGGAGGTTTCGAAAAATATTTATTGTTATGGTAAAATTCTTGTACTTATAGTTTTAAGTGCTAATTAGGATCTACTATTATCCAGTCAGTACTTATTTAGTTCATGTTAAGCATTTTTTGAATTTAAATGCTCAATGCAATTCGTCAAATGCTCGCTGGGCAAGGTGGATGGGGCGAAGTGAAATAGCCCATTCAGTTTACTTATTCATTTATGTTTTTTTTTTTTTTTTTCACACTCATTGTTTTACACTAATCTATTATTTGCATGATAAATATTTCATTTACATAAGATGTGTGAAAGTAAACATTATAAAATAACAAGAAACATATCGCTGTGGAAAATGACAAAATTTTAATCTCATGAATAAATTAAGAAAAAAAAGTGTGGCACTTAATATCTTAAACTAGCTTATATTTAAAAAGAGTGCAAGTTGCTCGGGATAAAAATCTTATGTGCTTCGCCCGTTGGCCCCGTTATCAATATTGTTGGTATTAGATAATGATAAAAATACCATCGAATGAATCGGAATGAATTTCATATCAGTTTCAGAGAAGCCTTATCATTCAAAATTCTCATTAAGATTATTATTAAAACAAGCTGCGTGGCCTGGCGTTGCACGGGCTACCTTAGAAATGAAAGCGATGTCAAGTGACACATCCGCTTTCGGCAGAGCAACAAACTCGCCGCCACGGCGGCTCGCTATGGCCAGCGCCCTCTACACACAGTGACAGTTGCCAAAACAATATTTTTAACAAACGCCATGTCTCGAGAAGAGCGAATTTGAAGATTTTTTTAAATTTCTTCCGATATCTTTTATCAAACCTTATGTTAATTAAAACTAATGAGGCCTGAAAAATTATGATCGATCGGTACCTGGTTCGACGTTCAGCTCATTGGCATTCAGGAGAAAGAAACAGGACATAGATACATAGAAAGATACTCAGTTTTCAAAAAAGTAGAGTACTGTTCATAGCAACCATATACAACTATTCTCAGGAAATACTGGTTCGAATTAAAAATTCTTTTTGTGTTGAATAGCCCATTTTATCAGGAAGGCTTTAGGCTAACTAACATTGCACTATGTGTAAGGAGTTATTATTTTAGTTTAGAAATAATTCTGGTTGAAAAGCACGAGCGGATTAGTTTCCACTCTCCTCGAGAGATGGCATGCATTGGAAGTATTGTTTTGGCAACTGTGTGTAGAGGTTGCTGGCCGCAGCGAGTCGCCGTGGCGGTGAGTTTTAACGGACTCCGTAATAAATTAGTAATTATTGCAAAAGTTATAAAAACGCAAAAAACATTGCTGAAATTTTATTGAAAGTCACAAAAATTGTTGACGCCATCACTTTTGGGTGCGACCCCTGGGCCTTTTGGTAGTAAAATTTCTCTTTTTCCGAATTGAAAGTAACTCTCTCAAGGTCATGCATATTGTTGCAGAGCCATACTAAAAACACTAAGTTATGTTTTTCAGACAAAAATATATGTTTCTGTGAAAAAATTTCTGAAATTGTACAATTTTTCTACACAACACAACATCTTTCTGTATTGATAAAGGTGTTTCTTGTAGCTCCAAAACAGGTGTAAGGGATACATACTTTTTGGCAAATTTGCACTTTAAAAACATTTTTAAAATCTGTCTTACACAAAAATGAAAAATTTACTACAGTTAATCGATTTATCAATAACTTCAGTTAATAAGATAATAATCCATCGTTTAGGGGGGTCAGAAATGAACGATTCCTCCCTCGATTCTAGGAAATAAGTGTTTTTTTTTTTTTTTTTTTTTTTTTTTTCAGTTTGTATGGTTTTTTGTCACTTTTCGATATAATATGAATTGAGTATTTCGCCCCCTTTCCCATTTGAAAAAATTTGCTTTGTATCCATAATTTAAAAATTTTCTTGCTTTTTCTGTTTTAGAGAAAAAATAGAATTGAAATTATCTAAAAGTGCCTTTAAAAAAGTAAAAATTTTTTTAGTGAAAAGTGAAATGAGATTTCACGAATATACACGTCATCAATCAGCAATCAGTTTTTCGAAATCAGCAATTCACAACCAGGGCCGCCGTTTGGGGGGGAATACTGGACCTCCAGTACCAGGCCCGGAGCTTTGGGGGGCCCGTAAGGTTATGAACATGTTTTTCCAGTAATAGTGTCAATAATTTCATCAAAAAAAATCTCGCTTTCGATTGCCGATTGTCAATATGAAACAATTGCTAGTACAAACACTAATGAATGAAACGCGATTGCGCAAAGGAAAATGTACCGCTTTTTAAGATCATCTGGCGATACAAATAACGTGAAAATAAAATCAGATGCACACTTTCGTAACTAAAAAAAAGTTTTTCCAAAAAAAAATTTTTTTTTCTTTTTTCTTTTTTTTTTACAATTGCAAATGTGCTGAAACGATGGCATGAAAATATGCAATTGGGGGGGGGGGGGTGCAGGGGGCCCCGCAATAAAATTGGTACCGGGCCCCATCGCTGGTAGCGGCGGCCCTGTTCACAACTAGTGGTCCAGTAAACCGCTGCCGGTCAGCACAAAAATTAACCGGTATCCATTATTTTTTCTAGTCTAAGCTTGAAAAAAATTCCTTACTCAGGTTTTTTGAAAGGTAAATTAACACAATAATTCTGATAATATCATGGACATCTTTTATGTAAATTTTGTATTCCATTTTTGTGACTTTCAATAAAATTTCAGCAATGTTTTTTGCGCATATATAACTTTTGCAATAATAACTAATTTTTTACGGAGTCCGTTAAAACTCACCGCCACGGCGGCTCGCTGCGGCCAGCGACCTCTACACACAGTTGCCAAAACAATGCCTCCAATGAACGCCATCTCTCGAGGAGAATGGGAACTAATCCGCTCGTGCTTTTCGACCATTATTATTTCTAAACTAAAATAATAATTTCTTACATACAGTGCAATGTTATATAGTCTAAAGCCTTCCTTATTAAATGGGCTGTTCAACACAAAAAGAATTTTTAATTCGAACCAGTATTTCCTGAGAATAGTTGTATACGGTTGCTATGAACAGTACTCTACTTTTTTGAAAACCGAGTTTCTTTCTATGTATCTATGTCCTGTTTGTTTCTCCTGAATGCCAATGAGCTGAACGTCGAACCAGGTACCGATCGATTGTAATTTTTCAGGCCTCATTAGTTTTAATTAACATAAGGTTTGATAAAGGAATTCGGAAGAAATTAAAAAAAAATCTTCAAATTCGCTCTTCTCGAGACATGGCGTTTGTTAAAAATATTGTTTTGGCAACTGTCACTGTGTGTAGAGGGCGCTGGCCATAGCGAGCCGCCGTGGCGGCGAGTTTGTTGCTCTGCCGAAAGCGGATGTGTCACTTGACATCGCTTTCATTTGTAAGGTAGCCCGTGCAACGCCAGGCCACGCAGCTTGTTTTAATAATAATCTTAATGAGAATTTTGAATGATAAGGCTTCTCTGAAACCGATATGAAATTTATTCCGATTCATTCGATGGTATTTTTATCTTTATCTAATACCAACAATATTGATAACGGGGCCAACGGGTAAAGCACATGAGATTTTTATTCCGAGCAACTTGCACTCTTTTTAAATATAAGCTAGTTTAAGGTATTTAGTGCCACACTTTTTTTTTCTTAATTTATTCATGAGATTAAAATTTTGTCATTTTTCACAGCGATATGTTTTTTGTTATTTTATAATGTTTACTTTCACACATCTTATGTAAATGAAATATTTATCAATCAAATAATAGAGTAATGTAAATGAGTGTGAAAAAAAAAAAAAAAAAAAAACGTAAATGAATAAGTAAACAAAATGAGCTATTTCACTTTGCATCATCCACTTTGCCCACCCAACATCTTGACGAATTGCATTGAGCATTTAAATTCAAAAAATGCTTAACATGAACTAAATAAGTACTGACTGGATATTAGTAGATCCTAATTAGCACTTAAAACGATAAATACAAGAATTTTAATGATAATAAATATTTTTCGAAACCTCCGAATATTACAATAAGTGAATCAAATTCTAAAAACCACTTGTATAGTTTTTTCGTCTATCTCCAGAAGTATTTAGTTCTTGACAGGAATCAACAAAATGTTCAGGAACTTAGTTAAAATATTGCTTGAAACGTGGCGCTGCAAACTGAAAATATTTCACCATTTCACTTTGCCCCTTTATTTCACTTTGCTCCTCATTCACCTACTTGTATAGTGTGCCCGATACAAAAATGTTTGGCCTTGAAAGAACTCATTTCAATGTGGGACTAACGGGGTGTACTAACGGGGGGGGGGGGGGAGTGTTCCTGGCGCCGATTGCGTTATTGCTGTTTTTTAGGCAAGCTAATATTAGTTTTAATTGTTTGTTCATTTTTTATATCATTTTGAGGGAGTCTCGTTTACGGAGGTGCTTGAGGGATGGCGGATGGGCCAAGGGGAAATATTGCCGTCCCTTAAACTGTTACGGGGAAAAGCTTTAAAGATTTTCTCTTTCACTTTCTGGTGGGGTCTCGGGCTTTTTTGGGGGGCGGGGGGGGGACATTCGAAGCATAGGCGGCTCGTACAGGGGATAAAGAGGATGACTGCTCTCTCACTTTCAAAAGTAAAGGATCCATCCTTAGTGCCCCCCCCCCCCCCCCAAATTTCAGAGCTAAAAATTATGATTTTTTAAATCTTTTATTTATTTATTTATTTATTTTTTCATTTTCATTATTCTTTCATTTTCGTTTATTTTTTTATTTAACAAGTTTATTTCTCTGAATAAAATGTTTTTTCAATTTTTTAAATTTAAATTCATAATTCTTTTTAAAAAATAAAGTTAAAAATATTAAAAACGGTTTTTAATTAATATAACTTTTTAAAAATAACTTACTTAAAAAAAAAATCATGAGGTGAAAGTGCATAAGACTTGTTTGCTGCTGCACTCATGTATATGTATGGGAAAATAATATTTTTTTGTGATGCATTATTAGTTTTTAAAGTATTTTTATTGCGCCCTAAAGTTTTAAAATGCATTTAGCAAAACGCAGAAACAGCTAAGTGGCAGCTGATAACTTCACGTAGGATTGAAAATCCTAGAAAAAATGTTTTAATAAAAAAAAGATACATTTTTTTGCTTTTTCAAAAGTAACTTGTTCATTTTTTAATCTGAAGCGCAATTACTGACAGAGTCCGTGTTCATCTATCGTTAATTTAATTTCCAAGCAAAAAAATTTCTTTTCAGTAGCTTTTGGAGATCAACCTGAGTTGTTACAATGCTAGTGAGTTGAAATTTTGAAAAAAAATGCCCAGAATTTTTGAAAAATCTACCAAGTCCGACACTCAAAATCCCGTAGAAATTTCATTATAAATGCGCTTTGAGCCGACAGATGGCGCGTTTACGGTACTAATTTTTTCATCCCCTTTTAGCTTCAGAAATTGGTCGAAAATTACAGGCTGGTGTAAAGCGGAGCGCCCATCCACGTAGGCTACGGCTCGGGTAGCTTGGTTAGGTTTTTCAACCACGCGTGGTTAAGGAAAGTCGACGGCGCGTAGTTAAAGTTGACGGTGAATATGGAACTTGCGTTAACTCCGGGTTAAGACCGGTTTTAACCGCGCGTGGTTGACTGTGAATAAGGCGGTAAAACGTTTCGTCCACGTTTGTTATTATTGGTTGATAGATTCACTAAATCATTTGTTGGGAAGGGAAATCGAGCAAGAACGGAAGGCGGTAGTTTCCCCCTTTTGAATTCATATGAAAAACAGAAACATTAAAAACAGCTTCTGCAATTGATATTTTCTTTAAGCATTTAAAAGTACAGTACCGTGAACAAAGCGGTTTTTCAAATTATTATCTGAGAATTTGTGATTTGTAAAATGTGTGACACACATAATTCTGAAAAAAAAAAGAAAAAAAAACAGCTCATAGCTTTAGTACATAGCTTTAGCTAAATTTTCATTATTTTTTATCTCCTCCCCCCCCTCTCGGAGGGGGCCTCTCCTCATCAGAGTAATTCAAAATGCAGATTTGTTTTCAAAATGAAATTAGCGAGTAGCTAATGCAACGAGATTGTTGTGCTGCCATCTATTGGGAGACAGGAATAAGAATAAGTTTTGATTTCTCTCCTATGTATTCAAATATATACTAGTGGATATGCCCGACGTCGCTCAGGTTAAAATGCCACATGCGAAATCCAAGAAAGTATTTTCAAAAAAAGAGAAAAAAAAAACGCGAAAACCTTGTCCACTTACATGTAAATACGTTAATTTTCAAATGCCAAGGGGAGCGGTCAGACATTTCGAATTTTAACCGGAGGAGGGAGCAAAACATGGGCGCCCATAAGGGGGGGCAAGAGGAGGCTCGAGCCCCCCCTTGGAGATTAGTTTTTTTTTTTTTTTAGTACTATTTATTCGGAAAACATTTTTTCTTCACCAATTAATGAATAAGTTATTAAAAATGCCAAATTTTAATAACTCTAATCTGCACTGAAATCGCTTTCAGAATTTTAACATTTTGTGTCTCTTCCTACATTCTTCAATAAAGAAACCAAGGCAGATTCATGGGTCAACCGACGCCGCATTTGCATGGAGAAACTCTCCCATGTCTGCGGACTAACGGTCAAGATAAAGAGTGGGCTGATCCGAGGATGGCAAGATAACTCGGTATTTTTTTGGCACATAGAATTTGGAAAAAAAGAAAACTTTTTTTCTATTTTACATTACAAAGCATTTAGGGTTTCGGGGGGAGGGGGGCACGGGCAGGCATGTACTAAAGCCTTTGAAAATCATTAAATACCTTTTTGAAATTCCTTAAAAAGTGCTTCAATTGTATCCTATCAAATAAATAAACTATGAATTCACTGAATGGCTGCAATATTACTCTTTCGTTAATTATTTTTTAAATCTCTACACTGTCTCTTTTAAAGGATTTTATGCGTTTTATACTATTGGTCATTTTATACTATTAAGTGCTGTTTCTGTCGGTGAGTTCGAAAACTGATCAAAAACTACTATGTAACTTTTCTGAAAATCAATGTAAGCAAGTGATGAGTGTTTATCTTTTCTTTTCCCTTGTTCTTTCTCTGTCGATTAAGAGCCATTATTTTGAAATTCAGACAAGGTGTGGCAGTGGCATTTTTTCATTTTCCTCATATTTTTGTACATGAAAGTAGGTCATGAGAAGTGAATATTCTGATGTTTTTAGCCCACCCCCCTCCCCCAAAATTTTGTTCGTTCGGTAAAAATTCCCAAAGTTTGATGTTTCGCAGCTCTTTTTTGGTAAAACGATTGAAAGGCGCATTTCAGTGAGCTATAGTTTTTACAGAAACACCACCTCAAATTTATGTTCACTTATTGATTGCATAGTGTCTGGTTATGAGGAAGCCATAGTTATTTGGGTTGGGGTTGTTGCTTTCTTTACTTAAGCCGACGCAAAATATGGTTTTTAGTCCACTTCCCCCAAAAAGCAACCCCCCGAAATTTTTTCAACATATACTGAAAATTTATACTATGAAGAGATCCCACGCTTCTTTCTTTTTCACGCAATTCGACACATTTGTAGGTTTCATAATCCATAAAAGCTATTTTTTTCTAGAGTTGCTGTTTTGAGTTAAATGCGATCAAAAAAACCACAAATTTTGAAAATTTGTAAAAATATCAGTCTTTTTCTAATCAAAGCAATGAAATATTCAACAATTTTCGTTCCACATATTCTCTTCATAGTATAAATTTTCAGTATATGTTAAAAAAATTTCGAGGATTTGCTTTTTGGGGGAAATAACGCAGTTTTAAGTTGAGCGAAAGTGAACTAAAAATCATACTTTGCGGCCGCTTAACTAAAGAAAACAACCCCCAACCCAAATAACTATGAAGTCATCATAACCAGACACTGCACAATCAATAAATGTAAACATAAATTTGAGGTGGCGTTTCTGTAAAAAACTACAGCGCACTGAAATGCGTCTTTCAATCGTTTTATCAAAAAAAGCTGCGAAACATCAGACTTTGGGAATTTTTACTGAGAGAACAAATTTTTTTTTTTTGGGGGGGGGGGGGGTTAAAACTTCAGATAGTCCATTTTTATTGACCTATTTTCACATTTTAAAAAAATGAGGAAAATCAAAAATTGTCACTGCCAAAACTTCCGTTTTTTGTCTGATTTTCAAAATAATGGCTCTTAATGTCAATCGTTTGTTAAACTACAAAAAAAAAAAAAAATATATTTTAATTGATCTTAATTTGCAAATGAATGCGCAGAACATTTATAAATGTTTTGTTTGCCTGTTTTCCAACATAGTTTTGAAGTCCCAACTGCCCCATACAAGGCCTCAAAATGCAGAATTTGAAAACTTTTTTTTCAAAAATTTCCCCGAGGAAGAATTCCCCGGACCCCCCAAAATTACGAATATTCTACCTCACTTAAAAGAGTCCATTGCATCTCTCTTTTGATACTCCAACCCCAATAAAGGTCAGTCAAAACCATTAACAACAAAAATAAAATTAAAACACACACGAGAAATAGCAGGGAGTTGGATCAGCAAGAAAAAGACTCATAACACACAAAAATGTGTGTTTTTGGTCAATGTGCGAAATGTCACCCCCCGCCCCCGAAATTTTTTTCTGGATACGGCCTTCAGATGCACACTACATGCATTATCTGTAAGCGGTCAAAATCTAAACGAGTCTAGTACTTTCATATTCTTAGTGAATCAAAGAAACACACATATATATCTGTCAACTGTAAACTCTGAGGAAACTCTGAGACCCCCTTAAAATTTCCCATATGGGCGCCCATGGAGCAAAATGTTTTTTCTCAGTGCAAATCAAAAGAACCATGTAACTACGTACATTGTTTTCTTAAAGTCAGCGGGTGTAAAAATTGAGGGGGAGTGACTGAACCTCCTGACCTAACTTTCCTTGATGACGGGACTGCTTCTTAAAAAGAATAAAACAGCAATGGCAACATGAGTGGCACAAGTTGATCCTGAAGATATTCCGAAGTCTCGGATCATGTCCCAGGGATATTCCAAAAATTGGTTCGATTCCCCGATGACAACCTTAGAAGATTGAATGCAGGGTTCTCCAAATGGGGCCCGGCCCGAAGTAACCCGTACGGATTTTTTGGGGTAGTAACACTTGAAAAAACCTACTATCTCGGAAACTTGGATCGTTTCAGAATTTACAACATATTGAAAACTTTTGCTCTAGAAACGAAATAAATACAACACAGTGAAGGAGGTACAATTGGTCACTTTACCCCATGAAATAAGTAACTGTTAAGTCTAGACTTAGATAAAAATTAAAATACAGTGAACTCTCACTTATACACCGCCTCATTTATGCGTTTTTTCACTTATACGACGATTTTAAATGCTCCCAGCACATTTCATAGCAAAATAATGATAATGGCATTGGTTTATGCGTCGCTCTAAAGATAAATATTTCACTTATGCGCCGAATTTTCCGCAAAATGTAAACAAAAAAATATTATTTTATTTAAAAAAGGATCCTTTTTCTTCACTTTCCTCTTCAATCCTTCGCCTATTGCTCACGGAAGGAATTTTTTCCGCATGAACTAGAGTTCGGAGAGGAACAATTACCTATTATGGATCGTTTTAAAATGAGCAGTTTGTAATTAACTAGGCAACATTTTTGTTTTCTCTTTATCATTGTAGTTACATTACAGTAATTACCAAACCGTAGTATAATATGTCCCTTTCCTATTGAAACATTCTTATTCATTCTCTCATTAGAACCTATGTTGCGTTTTAGTCCTTTAAATAGGCTTGTTCACTTATACGTCTCTCTCACGTATGCGCCTTTTTCTGTTGGTCCCTTGGGCGGCGCATAAGTGAGAGTTCACTGTAACAATCTTAAAACAAAGATGATGGGCTCTGTTTGTTTGCAACAGATGGCTAGAAGCAACTACAGACCTAAAACTTGGCACAAAATTTGATCGTATCCCCGTGATCAGCACCTCGAAGGCCGAATTGTAAATTTCGGATTAGTTATTTTGAAATTAATTAATTAGTTTCATTTTTGGTGTATTTCTCCTAATTGAGGGGGGGGGGACTTTATACACCCCCTAACATTATATATAGCTGGAAAGTGATTTTTTTTTCTAAAAAAGAAAAGTTTTAGCACATTTCTCTCCGTTAATCATACAGGAGATATTACGTACTAAAACTTTGTTAATTTTCAAGGCTTAACTTTGTACGCAAAACCGAAACACTAGGTCCATTTTCCAGACAAACTGTTCTTTCATCCCTGAAGTTACATACTGGTTTAAATTTGCGTATAGAGCTTCGCCTTGAAAATTGACTAAATTTGAGTAATTATTATATTCTGTATGCATTAAAAAATTAATCTTACTTTCAAGATTTAGACGAGAAGTATCTAAAAAACCTCTTGTAACAAAATAAAAATGTCTTGGTCAAGAATCATTACTACCCCCTATCATCAAAAGCAACACATAAAGTACAACAATAGAGTATGTTGATTTTATAATATACGAACATACTCTTTTGTTGCCCACTTTTATTGAATACATTGCCATTAATTATGGGCTGATAAACTTAAAAAAGTCTTCTTAAAAATGTTGTGTAAAGGAAACAATGTATATTATACTATAGAGTAATCATATGACGTCCAGATACATGAAAAGATCCAATCATATTTTCATCAGTCAATTTGAATAACAGCACAGAATTCTACAATATTTCCTATACTCGGATGCAATTAAAACTAGCCAGCACTGGTAAAAATTCATTTCAAAAGAATAAAATGAATATAAAAAATCATACATGTCATTCACTAAGCTTAAAAGCAACTTATATATTACGGTATACGATTGTTTTGCCTTTTTCAGCCGCCATTAAAAAGTCGCAACAGTGCCTCCTATAGTTTATTGGAGTAGCGAATTAAATATCAGTTTCCTTTTAAGTGGATTTATTATTATTTTTTTTATCATTATTGCTTTTTAAAAGCAGACGATGTTTTTCACACCTTGCTTTCTTTCATTTACAATCTCCTTAAAAAGATCTTGCCTGAAAGTTAAATCATTTTGCGGACAACACATGTTTGAAAGCTATTAGTGAGTGACATTATAGTAGTTTGAAAGGTTTTTTAAACATAATACCCTTAAATCGCAGTTTTGTTTAATTGGTAATTTTTTATGTAGTTTTCCATGATCTTTCGTTTGAAAATAAATTGTTAATCACGCATCATTTATATTTTATACCGTTCTATTTTATTGCAATTAATTTTGCCGTTCATTGAGTGGCAACATTTTTTAATTTATTGATTCGAAAGCTGATTCATGCATTTTTTTATTTATTATTATTTTTTTTAATATGAATGGAAAAATAAGTTGCAGTTGTTATAACTTGTTATTTTAATCGAATGAATTATGTGGATGTGTTGTGTTTCTCCTTATTTTACTAAGAAACTAATTTACATCAGACAGTAATACACGTTGCTTGGTGATAAGAATCCTACTACTCTCCTCTCATTATCCTAGTAAGTAGATCATGCTGTTTTATTAACTGTTTTTCTTTTACAAATAATCCATTTTTGTGAAACCAGAATCGGTTGATTATAAATTTTATTACCATTCATTTTCTGGAAATTTTATGTTTATTGCAAGAGTAATCTTCATTCAAAACTTTTATTATAACTACTACTAAAGTCACTGTTTTCCGGCAAGTAACTCTTTCAATGCCGGCCACCTTGTCTAGTGGTCAGAGTAGTCTGCCACAGATGGTGTGGCCCCGGGTTCGAATCCCGGCTTGGGCATGGATGTGCTTTCTCTCTCCTGTTTTTGTCCTTTCTTTGTATGAATGTGTTGTTGTGTGAAAGCAGGGCCGGTCTTAGGCCGATTGGACCGATTTTGCCCAATCGGGCCCCGCTCTAGCAAGGGGCCCCGCGCCGACAAATTATTTTTGCCTTTATATGAGAAAAAAAAACTATATCAAAATAAAAAGCTAATTGGCAATATTTAACTCATGTTTAATCTGTCTGAAAGTATGGTGCTACGTTTAGTTCAATTTATGATGTAGGAGCAAGGGGCTCGCGCCAACAAATTATGTTTTCCTTTAGGTAAATGTTGAAAAAAAAAAAACGATATCAAAATAAAAAGCTAATTGGCAATATTTACCTGGAGTTTAATCCGTTTGAAAGTATGGTGCTACGTTTAGTTCAATTTATGCTGTAGGAGCAAGGGGCCCCGCGCCGACAAATTATTTTTGCCTTTAGGTAAATGTTTAAAAAAAACTATATCAAAATAAGAAGCTAATTGGCAATATTTACCTGGTGTTTAATCCGTTTGAAAGTATGGTGCTACGTTTAGTTCAATTTATGTGTAGGAGCAAGGGGCCCCGCGCCGACAAATTATTTTCGCCTTTAGGTAAATGTTTAAAAAAAAACTATATCAAAATAAAAAGCTATTTGGCAATATTTAACTGATGTTTAATCTGTCTGAAAGTATGGTGCTACGTTTAGTTCAATTTATGGTGTAGGAACAGGGGCCCCAGTGCTAACAAATTATTTTTGCCTTTAGGTAAATGTTAAAAAAAACTATATCAAAATAAGAAGCTAATTGGCAATATTTAACTCATGTTTAAACGGTCTGAAAGTATTCTGCTACGTTTAGTTCAATTTATGATGTAGGAGCAAGGGGCCCCGCGCCGACAAATTATTTTTGCCTTTAGGTAAATGTTAAAAAAAAAACTATATCAAAATAAGAAGCTAATTGGCAATATTTACCTGGTGTTTAATCCGTCTGAAAGTATTCTGCTACGTGTAGTTCAATTTATGATGTAGGAGCAAGGGGCCCGCACCGACAAATTATTTTCGCCTTTAGGTAAATGATTAAAAAAAAACTATATCAAAACAAAAAGCTAATTAGCAATATTTAACTGATGCTTAATCTATCTGAAAGTATTTTGCTACGATTAGTTCAATTTATGATGTAGGAGAACTTTCTGAAACTTTTGACATCTCTATTATTCTATTGAAGTTATCAGATACATTCCCAAAACTACTACTGTCAGGAAAATTATTTGAAAAATTTAAACATCTGTAGATTTGAACATCTTAAATCCAGGGTCGTACCTACGGCAACTTATACTCTATTGTCAAAAAAAGAAGGAAAAAAGAAAAAAAACATAATGGGCCTGCCTCAACGTCAAAATTCTAAATGATTATCGCCACTTAAATATTATGGCTATAGGGGCCCCCTCACAGGGCCTTATTGTACTGGGGTCTCCCATTTAAGGGGCAATTAAGGTATTTACTTATTTATTTGGAGGCGGGCGTATTAAAATTCATCAACAATTAAATATTCTTCAAGAAAACACTACCGATGTTTACAGTTGCCAGTATGAAACGTAAAATATCAGGTGTACAAGCACGTAAATTAAAAGGAAACATAAGAGCATTTTTCACCCGATGAGTTTTCCAGGGGCGTTTATGTAAGGGGACCCATGATAGGCCCTATTTTCTCCAAAAATCAACAAAAACACTTAATGAAGATAATTTCTGAGCTTTTTGCCTTAAAAAAGAAAACGTATGAGAGGTTATAGCAAATCCCGCATAGCTAGAGGTGGATGGCAATTTTTAATCTTTTCACGAGTGGCGTAACGAAAGGATAGGTTATTTGGGGTTATAGATTTATGGGGGAAATTCGGAGCCCGTGCCCCGACTGCCAACTTCAGAGAGCAACTAATTAAAAAGAAGCACGGAATCAGAAGGTTATCATAACCTTCTTGACAAAGACCAAAAAGATCCTAAAATTCCACTGTTAGACTTTAAGTTGCGGAACATTTCCAGGTGAGATCATGTGATAACTCCCCTTCCTCCTCCCCAAATTTCCCCATCATCAAAGATAACTTAAAATTACAATATTATGACTTCAGCTTCAGAGCTCTTCTGGAGGAATAGTAAATTTCTGTGTCTATATTCTGATAAATTTCCGAAAATTTCTGGAAGACTTGCCTTTTCTCTAACAACGAGGTCAATTGCCTAAAATGGCGTTTTAGGGATTTAAAATTTTCGTAGAGGTCTCTCCTCTCCCGTTACTCTCTAACCCAGTGAAATCGCCTCTTCACCCCCTAAGGGGCGATTTGGCCTCCTCAAAGGGGCGGTAAATTCTAAAGGGGCGATAAGGGTGATGGGTATTTAGAAAGGAAAACACTAGTAGTAAAGGGATGGCGAAAACCGAATTTGTGTGTAAACATGTACGAAACCGGTTGTTCAGAATTCAGACAATTAATCACAACTTAAGGAAAAAACTAATTAAAGTTCAAGAGCTTCCTCCTTGAACCGTAGGAAGTATTTTGTCATTTCATTGTCATTTTATGAATTTTCAGATTTTCAATATATTTTCTTTTAAATTTTTAGTTTCAATGATTTTAATTCCCCCAGATTCCAGTGTAGAAAGGAAAATAATTTCTTGAAAAATGTACTTCTGTTTTTGAAAAGTACGTCGATGATCTTAGTTAAATATTACCCATCAAATGCTTATCAGTTTCGCTTTGTGAAATAATAAAAAAAATTAAAGGTATTTTAGTATTTATTTATTTAAATAGTTTTTTAGTTTTATAAATCGAGTGGATTGGTCTCAAAACTGCTTATATTGTTTTAATAAATATTCGATGTTCTACTTTATATTTTTTTTCGAGTGATACTGAAGGGGGGAGGGGGCGATAAGTGTCAGTCAGCGTCTTAAAGGGGGCGATAAGCTCAGAACAGTTGTGAAACACTGCTCTAACCAAAACGGCAACCAGAGAATTAGGGCCCACAATACAGAATGCTGAGTTGATTATTTTTCTTTAAATATTCTTTACTAGCAGTACCCGCACGGCGATGCCCGTGCATTTAAATGGGGAGGGAGTCTACTGAATAAATTTAAATTCTCTCCAACCCTCTGAAGTAAAATTATTATAGATGAAGCGGTATAGTAATTGGCCACTTTAGCGACATCGTATTTGTATGCTTGAAATAAAAAATAAATGAAATATTTCTGCATTAATAAGAAATACTTCATATGATACTATATTAATGCATTTTACTACTCATACTGTCTGAAAACACTTTTTCAGATATATTATTAGAAAAAAGTCAACGCAAAAAAAAAAAAATGTCAAATTGATAGTAATTGGCCATCTTATCATAGTTATTGGCCATGTAAACATTCAATGGTATACTGGATTATTCATATACATATGAAAATCTTATTCCTTTACATGAATATAGTATACCATTGTATGAAGGTATTATATCGTTAATAGAATCTATTTTCCATTCATTAAATATATTATAACATTATAGCATTCAATATCTTTCTCCATCTTTCCCTTTTCTATTTTTTGACTTCTCTTTATTTGTTTTAGTCTTCTTTAAAGCATTTCCTTCCTGTACAGCTGCTTGTCCATTCCATTTTCTTTTCTTTTCTTTATTTTTCACTTTTTTGCTGCTTTTTTTGTTCATTGTTTTCAATAGCTGCTCTGTAACTCTCAGAAATTATAAAGAATAGTTCAATTGTCTATCCTATTAAGAAATTTTCTCCTACTTTTTGGCGCATTTCGTTGGTAATCATCGATAAATTTGCTACAATGAGTTGTTTTGTTTGAAGTAGAGGTGAAAATGCGCTTTGGGTCCCTGCTTGGCGCATTTTCAAAAAATCGCCAACTGGCGCGTTTTTCCTTGTTGTCTCGCGTAGTTGAAAGCTCCGAGAGACATTACGCAGAAATGGCGTTTCTATGGCGACAAAACCGAAATCCGTGTTTGGCGAGAAAAGGGACCCAAAGCACAGATTAACCGAAGTAGATGGCGTATACAAATTTATAGGAGTTTTCAGAGGAGTTATCACAACTGTTGCTGCTGTCACATTATCTTCATTAGTCAGATTTGCATTTGTTGTTATAATTGCAGTCAGTATTGGTAGAGTAGTTTTTAGAAAAATCATTCTGGAAATAAAAGCGCCAAACTTTGTATAACAGTCATGTGTTATTTGAAACTTCCTCCTGATATTTCGGTGCTTTTATCGGATGAATCCTAGTTTAAGGTCCGGCGATAAATTCTTGTCCACTTCGCCTCCAAAAATATTTTGGAAGTCTTTTAGAGACATGAGCTTATTTAATACATTAAATTCTTCATCTGATTTTTTGTTGCTAAACATTTAGAGGGATGAATCCTAGTTTAAGGTCCGGCGATAAATTATTCAATCTGGCAACCTCAGAATTATCATTGGATGATTGGATTATTTGGCGATTTTAAGCTAAATGATTGCAACCTTAAGCTACAGTCTGAAAAAAATCGCCAAACCCGGACCCTAAAGTAGGATTTTACCCATTTAGAGTTATCAATAACGTTCTCATCATAGGGGGCCAATTACTATAATTTTCTGAAAATGTTGAGAGAGTTATTGGCCACAGCAAAACTTTAATTTTTAAGAACATATCCTTATATTTCACCTCAAATTCACTAATTAGGCATCGCAGCTATAAATCTCATAGTATTTTAAAAGCTGTAAATGCATTGAATTTTTTTAAATATCGCATAGAAAATTCTAGTCTTACCGTTTTATCCACAACCTTTTAAACTGCACTAAAAGTCCTTTTAAAGTTTAAAACAATTCGCCAAATAAATCAAAAAGACAGGAGATATACTCAAATTCAGTAAATTTTCAAGGCTTAACTCTATACGTAAATTTAAACCACGGAAGAAAGAGCAGCTTGTACGGAAAATGGATCTAGTATTTCCTTTTTGTGTAGAGTTATGCCTTGAAAATTGACTAAATTTGATTAATTAATATCTCCTGCCCTAATTAACGGACAGAAACGTGCTAAAACTTTTCTTTTTCAGGAAAAAAAACCCTTTCCAGCGATATATAATGTTATGGGGTGGAGGAAGGTTTTCCCCCCTCAATTATGGCGGATACACCAAAAATGAGACTAATTAATTAATTTAAAAATAACTAATTCGAAATTAAAAATTTGGCTTTCGAGGTGCATTACACGGGGATACGTTCGAATTTTTGGGCCAAGTTTCAGGTCTGTGGGTGCTGCGGGGGCTTCAGGCCAGCGGTTACAAACGTACAAACAGACAAACGAACACCGTCATCTTTATATATATAGATTACTGAAGAGAAGTAAAAAATGCGCTTTGTTAAAACTAAGCGATTTTAAGAACAAAAATAAATAATGTTGGGGGAAAATCTAAATTTTTTTCAAAAAGAAATCACGACACTTGAATTTTCAACCGATATAAATTATTAGTCACTTAATTGTGTGCCCTTCTCCCCTTTCTTTCACCCCCCCCTTTTTTTTCGACCTCGTCTGAAAATAAGAACGTGTTCAAAATCTTACTTCTCCGAAGCCTTTTCTCCCACAAAAATTATTGGGGAGTATCTAAAATTTCGTTTCCTGGGTTTCGGTTTTTAAAAAATTTCAGGGAAAATTCTTCAAACACCTAAACATCGAAAATCATTTAAAATTGCGCTTTTGGAACTTCACTTTTGAACAAACTTCAATGCCCTTAACGCTACTAAATACAATCTTACACTCACGCAGTGAAACGGTTATATAAGTAGTCTTTTCATCATCAGTGGCGCGCCTACGGGGTAGCTAAGGGGCTCAAGTCTAAGGAACTAAGGGGCAGAAGACAAACCCACTTGACAAAACCAGGGAAATCCTAAAATTGCCATTTCGTCCCTTTAATTTTTTTAATTTTCTGCTAGATAGCACCCAATCCCCAACTTTCTGTTTAATGCCGCAAGAGAATTTTGAAATATTTTCAAGGAAAATTTCTGAACGTGGGACTAACTTTTGGCCAAGTTATGGGAGAAGGAACGGGTACCCAGTTCCTTCTTCCATAACTTGGCCAAAAGTAGCTTAAAATTAGTTTTTGAGGCAACAATTTCAAAGCATTTCTAGTAGGAAACCTCCATCTAATATCAAGGTCCTCTAAGAGAACGTCTAAAACTGCGTTTTCAGGACTATAATTTCAAAATTTTCGGGGAAGAGCCCTCAAAGAGATGGGGGAGTTGGATTTTTTTTTTCAAAGTGCCACCCTCCCCTTTAAAAATATTCTCTCGCTTGGGCTGCTGCCTAAAATGTCTTCAAATATCATTTTAAAATATATATTTAAAAAGGAGAGTCTGAATTTGAGCCTGAATTTCTCGCCCATTCCTCTGACATTACCGAAGATTGTTTAGAATTGCATTTTAAAAATTCAACGAGGAAAAATGTCTAGAAGAGCGCTTCACCCTGCCTCCAAAATTTAAACATATATCCCCCACTATTTGCCTGCCACTAGTACAACTTAGTTCTTGGGAATATAATCAAAAATGCAATATACTTTTTCAGATATATGAAATTTTATATAAGTAGTCTTTTTATCATCAACGAAAGGGTCAGGGAAGGTGCATAAAATAGAAAGTAAGGTTAGTCTGTAATGGCTTGTTTTAGCAAGCTATTGATTTATTATTATTATTTTTTCTTGTAAAAAAATAGCGAAACAAAAAGTTTTTATTTTAAAAAGAGTTTTAAAAGAGGCCCCGCTAGATACCTCCAATCGGGCCCCGCATTTGCTAAGGCCGGCCCTGTGTGAAAGGTTGCCTACCCTATAAACGGGTACCTATGGTATGCGTGTTCTGTGGAAGTCGGACTTCACACCAAATAACGGTACAGTTGGAAAAGTGAAGCAGCGCACTCCAAATTGCCATCAGCCTGGCTGGTATACGACAAAAAAAAAATCTTTCAATCAATGGTGTTTCATACTTAATTCTTTACTTGATTAGGAAATATATAACATCAACAACAAGAGAACTCCAGTGTATCTCTTTCTGAAGAGAGCCCAGAGATTATTTTGCGTAAAAGTTCACGGAGGCTGAATTCCTGCCCTTTTCAAGTTTGTATGAATTCTAACATTTTGGGCGAAATTAAGACTGTTTGCGCATAAAAACGCTGTTGGGGACTATGGGGCTCCTGCACTTCTTTTGGTAGAAAATTGGCCCTATCATAGAGCTAAGATCAATCCTGCTATCTCAATCGTCTGTGTTCCTCACGTCTGCTAGAATACTGCTAAGGGCTGTTTTCACTAGGGTTGAACGCTGAACGAAAACTCGGAGCTTAGCTTCAATTTCCCACTTGATTTAATTTGAACAAGTTTAAATAAACGGTTTTGCTATCACGTGAATTTTTATTACGTATTTCAGAAAAGTGTTTTGAAAAGCAGTTAGTTAGTATTGTCTGGTAACAAGTAAGGATACACAGACAAGTAAATCTGGCCGATTACTGATTAATCAGCAGTTGATAATCGACCGATTAATTGGCTGAGCCGGTTATTGATCATGATTATTATTTTTGGTTCTACTACTTTCTACGTAACTTTTTTCCTTTCTCAATTTTTATTTTAGAAACAGTTACTAAATTATTTATTTTTCTCTATTTTTCTACCTTTCCCAAATAGTCCAGGCTAGTGTCCATTGAAATGTCATGATACCTAAAATTTTTATATATATGAGATTTTTTAGTGGTTTTTATATGAATTTGACCTGCTGATTCCGAATCCGTTGAGTGTCAGACGCTAAACCTTGAGCATTGTTCTCAAAATGGAGAAATCCAATATGGCTGCTATAAAAGGTATGAAGCAAATTAATGGAAACGTAAGTGCAATGAAACATATTTTACACTTAAAAATGATTGTACTCTTTAGTCAAAATACAATTCTATTGAAAATAAATATTTATGAAAAGTATACGAATAAAAAAAAAATACCAAATAATAAAATTCAAGATGTCAGCCTAAAAAGTTGTAAGGTTTAATTTTCAGGTGTTAATCAATTTTTAAACCGTAATGGACTTGAAAATGGAATTTTTCAACAAAGATAAATGTTTAAAATTATATGCAGGGATCATAAAAAACGTGATTTAGCCTAACAATAACACTAAAAATATTTAGAAACATTCTAAATTTATGTTTTGGGATTTTGCCGGTTTAAATCAATTTCCTTGAAAAAACAAGTTTCTTTTACGAAAGAGCTTCCTATATTGATACAAGTTGCATGAACGCAGACTTCTCGCTGTTGTGAAAGGTATTTTTAGCTACCAGTTGGAAGGTATATCCAATGTGTTTGTTTTGTGCTTCGCCTTCAGCTCGATTACGGATTGTCCAGATTGACTTCACCCAAATAAGGGTATATGCAATCTTTCGATGTAGTAGTTTTGCAAGAATTGCAAACTTATAAGCAGCTCAGCTATTTGCTTGCAATTTCTGCCTTAGCACAGGCCAAATTTGTTAAACTGCTCCTGGAGCTTTCCTGGTAAGCCAGAAAAGTGCCGACCAGAAGAGTTTTTGGAAAGTTCCCAATTACTTGCCGTAAAGTGACTGCCTTTTATTTGGAAGGTTTCTAAATTCTTTAGGAAGGTTACTAACTTTAGCTAAGTAGTGAATCATTATCATATCAGCTTCTTCATGAGAAACAAAAGCTTGTTGAATTCCAACACCAATTTAATCGGAAAAGGATTGGTGACAGTAACAATTACACATTGGCTTGGGGATCGAACACAGTCTGCTCACAACAAACTTAATTATTTGCGTCTTATTTGGTAAAACTTTCAGTACGATGTCTCTTTTAGAAAGTGGTGATTTTTCATTAAGTTGAAAAACACAATAGACATTTTTCTCTTGTGTGGCTCGACGTTGTGATGTAGTGCTAAATTTATGGTGTCTCTCAAGCAGATTGTGTACCGATAGAATGGTTCATATGTCGTGCTTAATAAAGTTTTCTACACCATCAATACAATCACTCACGCAGCTGCCGTTGCGGGTCAAGATACTGCCCACAATGTTGCACATTCACCAAAAATGATAATTTTTGGACAACTCTATCGCCTACCCTAAAAACTGCTTTAAGTTTGAACTTTAGTGCAGATTTATTTAGACCTCTCTTATTTCCATCATCATCAAATAAAGCAGTAGGATGAGGAACCAGTTCATATGACTAAATAATTTCTGTAAGGAGACTTTCTCTTGATGAATAATTTAAACCATATACCATAATTGTGTCCAGTGTATAATGTGAATCACAGATTTTAGTCTTCTTTGCGGTGAACGTAAGCATTGTTTTAATCTTCTTAATGTTTGGTGGAATCTTTGAGGCCACGTTTTCTCATATACATGCCACTGTGAATTGCCAACTTTACCCGAGTCCTCTGCATTAGTCCTCCGAGTCCTCTGAAGCATGGGCGCCCATAAGGGGGGGCAAGGGGGGGCTCGAGCCCCCCTTGGAAATTGGTACTTTTTTTGCTTTTAGTACTATTTATTCGGAAAGCATTTCTTCTTCACCCATAAATGAATAAGTTATTAAAAATGCCAAATTTTAATAACTCTAATCTGCACTGAAAGCGCCTTCAGAATTATAAAATTGTGTCTCTTCCTACATTCTTCCATAGAAAAAAAGGCAGATTCGCGCATGTCAACTGACGAAGCATTTGCATGGGAAACTCCCCCATGTTTGTGGACTAGCGGTTACGATAAAGAGTGGGCAGATCTGAAGATGGCTAGACAACGCGGCATTTTTTGGCTTTTAGAAAAAAAAAAAAAATATGTTTTACATTACAAAACATATTGGGTTTCGGAGGGGGGGGGGAGGAGACGGGCCCAGGCCTGTTCTAGAATCATCGAAAATCATTAAATACCTTTTTGAAACTCGTTGAAAAATGTTTCAATTATGTTTCTTATCGAATAAATAAAAAATGAATAAACTGAATGACCCGAATTCGCTAATCATTTTTTAAATCTATGCACTATTTCTTTTAAAGGATTTTATGCGTTTTATACTATTGGTCATTTTTTACTATTAAGTGCTGTTTCAGGCGGTGAGTTGGGAAACTGATCAAAAACTACTGTGTAACTAAACTGAAAATCGATGTAAGCAAGTGATGTCGTGTTTATCTTTTCACCTCCCTTGTTCTTGCTGGCTGTCGATTAAAATTAATCGTTTGTTAAACTACAAAAAAGAAAAAAAAATATTTCGATTGATTTTAATTTACAAAAGAATGCAGGACATCTAAAAATTTTTTGCTTAACTATTTTCCAACATATTTTGAAGTCCCAATTGCCCCATACAAGGCCTCATAATGCAAAATTGGAAAACTTTTTTTCAAAAGTTTCCCCGGGGCCTCCGGTCCCCCCCAAAGTTACGAATATTCTACCCACTTAAAAGAGTTCATTGCATCTTTCTTTTGATACCCCTACCCCAATAAAGGTCAAAACCAACAATTAAAGAAAAAGAAAAACAGCAGAGGGACGGAGGAATCAGTAAGAAAAAGACTCATAACACATAAAAATGTGTGCGTTCGGCCTTTGTGCGAAGTAAGCCCTTCCCGTAATTTTTTTCTGGATGTGGCCTAGCGACGCACATGCATTATCTGTAAGCGGTCAGAATGTGTTTAGTAATCTCAAAAAGAATTACGTCAGAGTAAATTACGAAAATTTATTACTTAACGAGTCTAGTATTTTCATATGCTTAGTAAATCAAACACACACACATACATATATATATATATATATATATATATATATATATATATATATATATATATATATATATATATATATATATATATATATATATATATATATATATATATATATATATATATATATATATATATATATATATATCTTCTAACTGTAAACCATGAGGAAAATATCTGAGCCCCCCCTTAAAATTTCGCATATGGGCGCCCATGCTCTGAAGTTATTAGTTTCCAACTCTTGCAAAACTACAACATCGAAGGATTGCACATACCCTTATTTGGGTGAAGTCAATCTGGACAATCCGTAATCGAGCTGAAGGCGAAACACAAAACAAACACATTGGATATTTCTTCCAACTGGTAGCTAAAAATACCTTTCACAACAGCGAGAAGTCTGCGTTCATGCAACTTATATCAATATAGGAAGCTCTTTCGTAGAAGAAACTTGTTTCTTCAAGCAAATAGGTTTAAACCGGCAAAATCCCGAAACTTAAATTTGGAATGTTTCTAAATATTTTTAGTGTTATTGTTAAGCTAAATCACATTTTTTATGATCCCTGCATATCATTTTAAACATTTGTCTTTGTTAAAAAATGTCATTTTCATGTCCATTACGGTGTAAAAATTGATTAATACCTGAAAATTAAACCTTACAGCTTTTTAGGCTGACATCTTGAATTTTATTATCTAGTTTTTTTTTTTTTTTATTCGAAAACTTTTTACAAATAATTATTTTCAGTAGAATTGTATTTTGACTAAAGAGTACAATCATTTTTAAGTGTAAAATATGTTTCATTGCACTTACGTTTCCATTAATTTGCTTCATACCTTTTACAGCAGCCATATTGAATTTCGCCATTTTGACAAAAATGCTCAAGGTTTAGCGTCTGGCACTCAACGGATTCGGAATCAGCAGGTCAAATTCATATAGAAACCACCAAAAAATCTCATATATATAAAAATTTAGGTATATTGTCTTCTAGCCTGGACTAAAAATATTTTTAAAATTTTATTAAATTTGTTTGAGCCAATTTACATAGTGTTGCTTTTCAAGTTGCATTATGTTAACTAGGTGTGAAAACTTAAAAAAAAAAAAAAAGAGAGAGGGAGGAGGCTGCGGAGAGCAAGCTAATTTAAGTTGCACTTGTAATGATTTTTTCTTTTTTTTTTTTTTAAATTACTGGCAGCCATTTAACCCGAGACTTTTACTCTTTATGAAAACTATAAGGTTGTCTAAAAGCACTGTGTTAAAGGAAAAAAATATCTATGCATGAAAAGTGTTGCAACATTATATGTGTTTGCACAAAATTACATTTGTTTATTATTAACAAATTACACTCAAGAGCCAAAAGATTATGACCACCTCTTAATAACGAGTTGGCCCACCTTTAGCCTAGCAACATAGCTGAAACAAGCCTTGACATGGATGCCACAAGTCCTTGGTAGATGGCCGGAGACAGATTGTACCAGATGTTTAAGCAACGGTCGTGCAAATCCGAGATATTGCGAATTAGTGGTATTTGAACTCTGAGCTGCCGTCCCTTAACATCTCTAATGTGTTCTATTAGATAGAAGTTCGGTGAGTTAGGAGGCCAGAACATTAACTGGAATTCATCATCTTGTTCCTGGAACCACTCCAACACAATTTGAGTCTTGTGACGCGGGGCATTATCCTGTTGGAAAATTCCATTTCCAGCTGGAAAAAACAGAGATCATGTAAGGTCTGGGGGTCAGAGATCATGTAAGGTACTGGTCCGCAATGATGTCGAGATACCCTAGAGCAATCATGGTCTGCTCTACCACAACCATGGGTCCCAGAGACGCTCAAAAGAACGTCCCCCAAAGCATAATACCGCCACCACCGGCCTCTGTATGACCTACTATACATTGAGGGAGCAACTGTTCGCCTGAAAGACGGCGTATCCTGACATAGCCATCGGTGTGATGAATGGCAAACCGTGATTCATTTGACCAGGCAACTCTCACCCACTGATCAATGGTCCAGTCATAATGTTCCCGGGCCCAGGGCAGGCGCAGTTGGCGATGATGCTTGGTCATCAAAGGCACAAGAGTGGGGCGTTTGCTGCGTAGCCCCATATCCAACAGTGTCTGTTGAATAGTGTACTCAGATACTATTCTACTTGGCCCTGCATTCTATTGGGCTGTCAGCTGAGCCACTATCTGGTTCCGGTTTTGCTTCACTAAGCCAGACAATATCCGACGACCTCATTCTTTGGTAGCATGGGCCCGTTTAATACAATGTCGTCTACTGCTGGTTTCACCGTTTTTATCCACTTTGCATGAGTACTAACAACTAGATCGAAGATCGTGAACAACCCACGAGTCTTGCAGTTTTCAAAAATACCTGTTCCGAGCTTTCGAGACATCACAATGTACTCTCTATCAAAGTCGGTTATATAGAGCCGCAGCATTTCCCATCACACACAGGAGTAAGTAAAATAACTGTTTTTCAGACCCTCCAGCAGCAGTTAAATATCACTTTCACATGATCAGGTGCCTTTCACGTCATCCAGGCAAGTTCATTGCAAAATGTAGGGGTGGTCATAATGTTTTGGCTCTTGAGTGTAGTTTATCATAGTTTCTCGTTTAAAGTATACGAAAACATTTAAATATCCTGGCACAAACAATGCAAAATAGGTAATGAAAACTGCATTTTCAATTGACCCTTGCCTCCAAAGAGTAGAGTGTGCCACCAAATTATTTATGTACCTAGTATCAATAAGTATTCAAATATAAAATTGTCGTGAGTCACTCATTGTTTTTGGAGCAAAGCGATGATACATTTAGTACGATATATTCACGCCCTTAAACTTTAACCTCTACTCAGGGACAAACAAACAGATTTCAAAAAAAAGAAACTTCGCTTTTTCTTATTACAGTATTCCAAAAGGAAATTTTTAGGAAAATTGAAGACATCAACTATCAAAAGTGTCCGACTTTTATAAAATGACTCTTAAGTATTTAATTCTTTTAGCACAAGGATTAATATTTAATTCTTGTTTATTTATTTTCTAAAGCATTGCAGGTACTTTACTGTGTCCCACAAACAGTTTTTCACGGAGCGGATAGAGTATAAATAAAAACGAAATTTACATCACAAAGAGAAGGAAATCACACCCAGGGCATCGGTTGGAATCGAACGCACTGACCCTTTACTGCACGCAGTCAGCTGTCTGAGCTAGTGTTTTCCACCGATGGACCACGGAGGCCATAGCTCAATAGTTATGTCATGGTGCTTTTGTTTGTAACTGCTAATAAATCCTAGATTTCAATTACAATAACTTCATGCCTTTTATTTGCAAGAGGAAATTCAAGATACTTCTCATAGTTTGAACGATTTCGTGCAAATGTCCAAATCCCGCTAGCGAGAAATTCGTGCTGAATGTGACATTATTAGTCTATCGGTTGAAGGGAGTGAGTGCCAGGATCTAAGTGTTGCAGGGATGGTCAAGACGAACTCATCGGCATTCCAGACCACGTATTCTCGCAATACTCTCCCCCCCCCCTCGTGCCATCGTGACCGCCGCTCGCAGGTGTGTGTGCGCGCACACACGAGCCTTGACCCACGCGCAGGTGCAGGGGGGTCAGCAGTCGATCCCGACCGCCCCCTCTCGAATGGAATTCGACGCGCACAGAGATAGAGGTCGCGTTCGAAATTAAAAATTTCAACAACCGGTTCTCACTTTCTTCAAACATCTCTGATAGAAAAGAAACAAAACCAACAAGGATGTGCGCTAAAACCTCTTCCATACACACCGGCACGCATTTCCCCGACTCCCACGCAGTGGGTGGCCACCTGCGGAATCGAAGCGGCAGACGATGGGAACTTCTGCGGAATGCAAACTATGTGGAAAACCCATTCCTCTCAGCTGAAGATGATTGCGACTCCCCTCGTTTCGTCATCGTGTTTTCATCGTGAAAACTTGAAACACTTTTCGTCAAATGTTTTTTTGTTGACGATAACCATTGTCTGCCGTCGCGGGCATTTAAACGTGCAATTCCCTGTCAGAAATACAGCTAGGTTTTTCTTTTCAAGGCGTGATAGTACAATTCGACATTTTCTTTTCTCTTTTTTTTTTTTTTTTCTTTGCGTAGGGAAGTTTATTCAGGAGGAATAAAATATATAACAACAGTAAAAACTATAATACTGTTCTATTCCAGAAACAACTAACATTTTAAGGATGAAATGGAAGATATCAAAGAAGAGATAGAAGTGCAATGTTTTGATTTTTAACGTATGGAGTATTTGATTGTGTGCTTAAAAAAGAACAAACACAAAAAAGAAGCATTCAACTTCAGTAGCACTAAAATTCTAATAGTTTATTTTTCTAATATTTTACGGTGCTAATTTTTATTAAAAGTACAAAGCATAACACTACGTTTGACAAATATTTGAAAGCCGCATTTTTGATTTTCAGTGCTTTTGTAGAGGCGTTAAAATATCTCTGTTTCCAGTACTACGCAAACAAGTATATGGTGCAAAAAAAAAACCTTTAAAATACGCTTCTAAACTGATGATCTTCGATAAAAACCTGTTTATGTTGGATATCTGTTTATCCCCAAGCTCACTTGAAGCATTAAAAAAATAAATAAATAAACAAACAAAAAGGAAGGGGCAGTCCTTATAATTCTTGAAACGTGTGTACATTTCCTGAAACTTTATTCTAACAAACGTTGTTTTATTTTCTTCTACTTAAGCTATTCTTTTCTTTCTTTTTGTCTTATTTGTTTGCTTATGTTTTTAGAAGCATATACAGGGCCCGATTAAAATATCATGGGGCCCTAAGCCTAATACTTTTTTAGGGACTCCTGTACTGAGAGTTTACAATTTAAGGCATTGCATAAAACAAATTTAGACATTGACTAGAGAAATTTTGAGCCATTTGGGTTCCCCTAAATTATGAGGGCCCTAGGCCGTGGCCTAGTCAGTAATCAGGATATGAGCATATAGCTACGATGTTGCGACGTATGGAAGCTCTAGCGTATTCAGTTAACCCGAAAATAAAATATCATTTCTTCTCAATATCAAAACAGGGCTGTTTAAATGGTAAGTGCGGTGGTTTCGAAGCAGTTTGATCCGCCCATCACAGTACCCATAAGTGCCGAGTTCTCCCGCGGGCGAGGGGGGGGGGAGAGAGTGGCTAGCCTTGACACGCGGCTCTGTAAGGAGAGCCACCAGGTTCATGGGTCCTGACAAACAGACTGCGTGGCTGCGACGCAACAACTCCTTCTTACCTTGGATCAGCATGTGTGCTTAACACTCTAACGATTCCAACTTCTTCTAGGAACAGCACCTAACATCTCGACATTCTTTTCAAGAAAAAAAAAAATAACGCCATTCAAATGATTTTCGTTATTCTTTCAGCACGGAATGATAAAAGATCGATTAAGGCAATGCCACCCACTGAATTGATTTGTATGACATGACTGGTAGCGAGGAGGGGGGGGGGGCATGTTAAAGACAGTAAAACAAAATTAGGGGGATTATTTTTCAAGGTTTTATTCTCTTGTCCAGGGCCTGATTACTGAATAGGTCAACTAAGCCTTGGCCTAAGGCCCCTGCTTTTTAGGGGCCCCCAAATGACTAAAATTTTTAGATTCATTAGCTAAAATTGAAAGGTTTTGACTGCGGGGTGCCAAAGAAATAGTGTTTGGCCTAGGTCCTCCTGATAGTTGAATCGGACCCTGCTCTTCTCTAGATTCTCGTTCTTTGGGGTGAGAGCTCCATCACACTTAACAGGGGTGTGGCACCCCTGTATGGTGCCCTGATAATTTACACTGGTTATCAAAAATTAAGGAAAAATCACAAAAATGACGATTACTCAAGAAGTTACTTGTAGATTTTTATGAAACTTGGCCACACTGTACCACACATAGTAAGGTATAAAATAACACAAAAAGAAATTACCAGACAATTATGATATTATAAAAAATAATGCACTTACAAAATGAACAAATTTGAGGTGGCAGTTTGATATTGGGGAAGTACCTTCAATATGGTATATGATCCCCTCTAACAGCAATACAGCACGAGCAGCGATGCGTGATGCTGTCAATTATTCGGTCTATCAATTCTACAGGAAGCAAGAGCCACTGATCTTGCAAAGCAGTAGCAAGCGTGGCAAGGGTTTGAGGGGGTGTGTTGAGGGCAGCAATACGTCTCCCTAAAGCGTCCCATACGTGCTCGATAGAATTCAAGTCCGGGGAACGAGCTGGCCACTCCATGCGCAGAATTGTAGCGTGTTCCAGATAATCGTCCATGATGCGAGCTCGGTGCGGTCTTGCGTTACCGTCCTGTAGCAGGAATGCATCACCTATTGCCCCAGCGTATGGGCGAACATAAGTATCAAGGATGTCATCCCTATAAATTTGAGCATTTACGGTTCCCCTGGGAAAGACATGGAGGTGTGTGCGTCCACCCAAAGAGATGCCACCCCAAACACAGACACTGCCTCGTTCGTATGCATATCTTTCGCGAATGTTTGACGGATGATAACGGGTTCCAGGTTCCCTCCATATCAAATGACACCTTACTATCATTTGTAGACTAAATCTAGACTCGTCCGTAAAGAGTACAACCCTCCATTGGTCATGCGTCCAATGAACATGTTGTCGTGCCCACTGCAAACGGTCCCTCCTATGGCGTGATGACAACGGCACACAAATAACTAGTCGTCTCGCATTCAGACCACCTTCGTGAAGCCTTCTACGCACGGTAGAAGTTGACACCAACCTTCCGGTGGCTGAAGCCAGGCAGGATCTGAGACGAGTCGGAGTAGCAGATCCACTCCTGCGTGCACATAACCTCAAATATCGGTCATCAGCGCCCGTCGTAGCTATTGGCCGTCCTTGACTGAACCTCCTAGATGCCGAACCTGTGGTTAAAAATTGGCTCCAAAGTCTGTGAACCACAGAAGGACTCACATTTAGCCACCTGGCCACTTCTGTTTGACTTTGTCCTGCCTCTAGTCTCGCAATGGCTCTGTATCTTAGTTCTGCAGGTAAATGATGCCTAGAAGTCATAGCTACGAGTTGGCCATCTCAGATTTCTTTTGGTAGTATCACGGCGAGATTTATAGGCTTGCTCTCAAACGTGGTTTTTTAAGCTCCTCGAAGATGACGTACTCCGATTGCATCGCCACTAATTTGAATAACATAGTTTTACTCAGCAACTCTTACTTAGCAACATATCCAAATTTTGTATGATTTGGATTATTTTTCAGGGAGTTATCGCGATTTTTCCTTAATTTATGATAACCAGTGTAGTTGTGCATCATGATTTTTTTTTTTCTTTTTCTTTTTTTCGGGTATGCACTGAGGTAAAGTCTGACTGTGTATGAGGTAAATAATATAGTGCTCAACTGTTTTAAAAATTTATTCAAAAAGCAGTTAATATTTCGATGATAATATACCTATTATCTTGAGTGTTATTAACCAGTCGTTTAAATTTTAAATCACGTATTATTTCCATTGGTATCATACTTCTACAACATTCTCGAGATACTCACTTCGTGATTCGTGAAATACTCATTGTATTTCACGAATTTCTGCCTCAGTGTAACATTATACAGTGCTTTATTTAACATGTCTTAAGCATCAAACCGCAGTTATAATTAACAATAATAATGATAATAATAACAATAAATTTGAATCGTATTCTGACAAATTAAAAGTTTCACGATTAAGAATTGCAGCCAGGAGATTTCTAAAAGTTATGACTACGTCCGATGATAAGTTTATTACTCATTCAGAAAAAAAAATACCTCGCCATTATAATAACCAAAATTACAAATCATAAGAAAAGCTATGCTGTCTTGAATAAGAAAAGCACAAAAAGAATCTAATTGCGTTTAATTTAACTAGTTTCTCTAAAATGTTTATTACTTAAACCTATTGGCTTTAAAAAGACATTTCCTACAGTTTATGATGGTAGAACATCACAAATGACAAGAAAAGTTATATACTTCAATGAATTGACACAAGTGTAAAAAACCCGTGCCTAGCGTAATATATATAGAACGCAACAAAATCAGCTAAAACTACGACAATAGAGTTTTATTTTCATCTTTTTAAGAAATACGTGTTTTAGAAAAGAATAATAAGGGCCATGCTCCACATCGACGTAAAGCAGAAAAATTAGGCAGAAGCGTAAAATTTATTCAATGGTGTTCCTATGGAAAGTACCCGGATTTTCGGTTTCTGCCTTCAGTTTCGGTCGCGTTTTACGCTGATGTGGAGCATGGCCCTAACTTTAAAAAGCGCATAAAATGTGTTCATAATATTGAAATTTTAAAATTTACACTCATTTTTTGTGTTTCACTATGCTAAAAACCCTTTTTTTATTTTAACGGGTAAAAACACAACACAAAATATAATTCAGTGTTACTGTCTTGTAAATAACAACTACAATATTTTGCGTGATAATCTGCTATTTGGTTTGAAATCAAATACATTTTTAGAAACTAGACATAAATCTGAGTGTCCTTTTAATAGGACGCTAGGCATAAATGGGTTAAGGATATCATCCTAACAATAATATATTGATTGTCTAATATTTTGATGGTGATCTATCGATGTAGCTAAAAGGCAGCTTTTGAGGCCCAAGGCGTTTCCAAATTGGAAAATTATTTCTTTTTTCACTCAATCCTAATATAGATGTGATGCTATAGCATTGAAAAGAAGGGAAGTTTTCCATGTACGAGACTTGATGAGGGTACAAAAAGCTACTCTATATTATGTAACACTAAATTTATCTACTCCACATTTAAAATTTCGGCAGTAATCGTATTTTGGCAAGAAAAATGTAACAGATTCATTTTTGAATTTCCGATTCCCGAGGAGGCTGCTTTCTTATGATAGAGATACCTAAGCAGGGTTTGTACCAATGTTTGAAAGGGGTGTGTATCAACTATATGTCAATGATGTGTTTTTGAAATTGAACTTCGGTAAATTAAACAAAAAATAAGTAAAGAAAAAAATATCGTAACAAATTCCATGATCCTTTTATATAAGTTCATAAAATGGAATACGGCTTACTCACTTTACAAATAACAAAAGTCATGAAGACAGTAAAAGAAAAGACTTCGAAAAAATTCTCAACATTTTATTTACAATGATCAAAACATAGATTAGCTGCAAATTCCAGAAAACATTCTACTCTCCATCTTCATATTCTCCTTAAACTTGCAACATCTTTATTCACATAAAACGTTTATATTTATATATATAATACAAAAGCGCTCTTTCAAAACAGGAAACTCATATTTTGTGGATGAAATCGTTTTACCGTGATACCATTCTTTTTTTCTCGGATGATACAGACCACGATTACGATTCGTTCGCTTACATGACACTGAATTAACTGCTTGGCTACTAGAACCTTGATGCACGTCAGGATGGACGCTGTTGTCATGCAAAGATCTCACTTTCTGAATTCGGACAATGATGGTGGAAGATTCAATGGATGGAAATAAAAATAACGAAAGATTCAAATACAGGTGACTCGATTTAAGCAGTGATCAGACCAGTGGCGACAAAGGCACTAATGATGACGGACTGATGCTTATTTAATGTCGTGGCTGCTCAACAGATGGAAACATGCATGATGAACAACAGCAGCAGTCGGACTGGCAAGACCTCAGAGGGAAGCATTCATCTGCTGGCGATCCCGGATCCTGCGAAGCCGTGTCTCGGGTACTCAGGCGAGCTCTAGACGATTCTACATGAAGCGTTCGAAGGAGCTAAAGCAACGTTCCAAAGTTGCTCACCGACAGCCACAGCCTTCAACAACCATATCCTGGTAGTTCTTGAGCACGACGTTGTCATACTTATCTTTGTAGAGCATGGATATGGGTGAGAGCTCCGTGGGCACACAACACGCCCTGGGTACGGCGGCTGGGTTAGCGGAGTTGACAAGAGCCTGCACGATGGCGTGATTGGTAGCGTTCATGTGGTCTGCCAGCGGGTACGCGCACTCGCCATAACAGTAGTACGCATTGTAACCGGGCGGAGCGATGATCCAATCGTTCCAGCCTACGTCCATAAAGTCCACGTAGAGGGCGTGCCGCCTGCAGTGATCTTTCCGACCTTTCCGCCGGTGACCCTTACGTGTGGTACTGCGTTTAGTCCTCGTGGGTCGAATCGTCGACGCTCTGGAGTGTACCACCAGGAGAGGTTCAAACTGTTGCCACCGGTGCGAGTCCTCGTGGAGGGCGCGCCGTAGCCGTAGGCGGCCGGCCTTGCCGGAGCTAGCAACTTTCACTCTGAGTCCGTAGTTATAACCGCCAGACTTCCACCTCCTCACTGCAGGCAACACGTCGAAGCTCTCCCACACGCCGCCGTTTGTTCTGGAGAGCACTTTACTGTCCAGCAGAATTTCACTGTCCCCAACAACGTCGAACACGCGAACCCGGTGCAGGGGTGGCCGGGAGTCATTCGAACTCTCGCGGTAAAGGACTAGTTCAGCTGCCCAGAGGTCCTGCTCGTCCTCTGGGATTCCGTTGAGTTTGAAGCGGTAGTGCGCTTGGAGAGGATCGCAGTGGTCACCGGATGCTTTTTCTGCAAGAAAAGAACAACAGTGATTGTAAGAAATGGTACAGGAATGCTAAACGTTTTAGGTGACTCTTACAGCACTACCTGGCGGTATATTATTGTAGTGTTATTGGAATCACATATGAATCATCATGGAACTTTAAACTATTTTTGACTATATTAGAGGAAATGTAGACAGAAGTAGTTTTCAATGCAACAACACTGGTAAGATAGCTAGCTGATTAGTGACAATGAAGCAACTCATACATACAAACGCAGCTTTGGCCAATTTTATGAAAGCAATTTATCATATGATTCGTTTTCCATAGTATATATCTGATTACCACTCCCCGATCTCTTTCTTGTGTACCAATGTTTATACCTTAATTTTAAAGTAAAATTGAAACTCTTGCTCGATAATGCTATTCAGAACAGAGCACCGAAAGAAAGATATGCATTTGTGAAATTATTGAGCTTATTTTTCTTCAAGTTATTTCCAACGTCCAACGTATGCTATGGCAGTAACTTTGTATCACGAAGTGAATGCAAGCAACGTAACTCTGGTTAAAATGTTGGAAAGTTGTTTATTATCTCAAAAAAAAACTAAAAAATAAATGTTGTTTTTACAGTATAATACAGCTAATTTTATAGTAAAAAACTAAAAATGGTGATTAACTAAAATTGCTACTTTTGCAGTACTAAACTGTAAAACTGCTAGTTTTAGTGTGATAAATTGTAAAATTACTAATTTTACAGTTTATTACAGTGCGTTTTACAGTTTCAAACTGGAATCTCTGCTGCTAGTATTATACTGTTGTTTTTGCAGTATAATAGGGGTAAATCTTCTGCAATAAACTGTAAAATTTGCTAACTTTACTATAAGAAACTGATAAATTGCTAGCTTTACAGTTTATTACTGTACATTTTACAGTTTTAAATTGTAACCTCGGCTGCCAGTATTATACTGTAAAAACAACAGCACATTTTTCGCAGTGTAGCTATTCTTTCAGGACTACTGAAGTAGCATTCCAGCATAAGAGCGGAATCAGCAACTTTTTTTCAGACTAGTGCAGTAATGTCACAGAACTAAGAGCGTCATTGGTTTTATCAACTCACCCGTGCTCCTGAAGTAGCGAATAGTGTGGTGCGTGTCGCCGGTCGACCACGGGTACGTCCTCCGGATATAGTCAGAGAGGGTCCTGTTGTGGTTGGTGGGCGGGGGCCTGTCTTCCAGCCCCAGCATGGCGAGAAGACCCCGCTGCACGGGGCCGGACGGCTCGGGGCGGACCGCCCCTGCGGCGACGAGGGCGAGCAGCAGCAGCGCCCGGATGCGATTGCGCATGGTGCGGACACCTAGAACGGAACAGACAGCGGTTAGAAGAGATAGTTTTGTTACATATTTATTGGAATGAAACGAAGAAAAACTACACTGTAAAAAATGACACAGCTAATTTTCTAGTAATAAACTAAAAATTGCTAATTTCAGTTTATTACCGAGCATTTTACAGTTTTAAACTGGAACCTCTACCGCCTGTATTATACTGTTGATGTTTTTACAGTATAATACAGCTAAATTTTATAGCAATAAATTGTAAAATTACTAGCTTTACAGTAAGAAACTGTAAAATTTGCTAGTTTTAGTTTAGTACTGTGCATTTTACAGTCTTAAATTGAAACCTCGACTGCAAGTATTACACTGTAAAAAAAAGTTCATTATTTTGCAGTGTGCTCAGTGGCGCAAGAGCCCATCATGGGAGCAGGTCTACCTGTGGTCATCTCAGTTAAACGTAAAAACACTTCCAAAGTATTTCATAGTTATCCAATAGTAGGAAATAATACTTATTGAATCCATTTGAAGTGAATTGGTAGCCTGGTTCAAAGTGATTTATCACAAATTATTTCAATAAAAGTAGTGTAACTTCATAGCCGAAGAATAAAATTTCTAGATGTTTGAAACCTCCCCCTCTTGCACTTCACAATATTACAAGATTTCTATGGTTTATAATATTGCATTAATTATTAAAATGAATCTAGAGCAATTTTAACAACTTCAAAAATAGCTTCCAAACTGCAGAACAATATTGAATGATAATGATACAATTACCTGAGTGCGATAACGCTTTACTTTTCTAACGATCTATCCATTTTGGTTCAAATTTAAACACCCAAAAAATATTTTCTGTGGAGTCTACAGGAGAAATTTAAATCCCCGTCTCACGGGAGGATTTGCTTTGGTAAGACATTTTAGAAAAAATGCTTTATGCACAATTTTTTTTTAATTTGATTATTTTAATTTATTCTTTAACTTAAAAAAAAAACATTAACACGTACAGGGTGTATGCAATCCTCCCCTGTTTCGAAATTACGAGTGAAATAGATTTAATTTTATTCATGAAACTTATGCCGTTACCCACGCAGACATCAACTTCAGAACCGCCCGCACATGGATTAAGCAGTATATAAAAGTACAAAACAATCCACATCGTGCGAAGCGTAACAGCTGAACTTGTTCGTTCCCTGATGCGGACGGTGATCATTGATAAGTATGAGAAAATCAACAGCAATTTTACGATACAAAGCTATATTCTCTGTCGATTTTTCTTCGTGTGCGTAAACAGTTGTGAACAGTGCTGCGGAGTCGGAGGGAAAATGACTGATTCCAGATTGTTTACTGGGAGGGGCTAAGTGGCCCTACTTCGAAAAGTTTTCGAATCTGAAGTCCTAAAGAAAAAACTGCAGTCATTTTTGATAAAATTTAAAAGGGGGTTGTGGGCTATGTGTTGGCAAATTATTAAGTCCAAAAAATGCATTTCAAGGAGTTTGGTTCAATCAAGGCAATCCACTTGATACTTCGGGGAGGGGATTACCCCCCTCCCCTCTGTAGGTGCGTCATTGGATTCCAACTTTTCTTCGGCTTTAGATAGAGCTTTCGACTCCCGGTTCCTTTTACCAAAATAAGCCCGACTCCGACTACGATTCGGACTCCGCAGCACTGGCAGTATTACGAACTCTGACGAGGGAAAATGACCCGTTCCGATTCTTCTTCCCCAAATCAGGCAGGCTCCAACTTTGCAATTGAATCGTTTGACAGCGCAACGACCATCGGTTTCGTGATCGATCCACAGTCGCAACAGATACAAATCTCTGCTGCAATCGACGAAATCGGAGGCACTCCCGGAGCAAGCACCTGCGCTCCGTTCACAGTTAAATAATTAACCTGCGACGGACAAGAAAAAGGGGGGAAACGAGAGAGAGAGAAAAAAAAACGTAGGGAAAGGAAGGAAAAAAAATGTCTTTTTGTGGCTCGGCATTCTTCTGCAAACTTCCATCTCTGTTCGTGAAGAGAACACGTGCACAGGGGATACGGTCCTTTCCCCCTCTCCTACAAAAAGCATTAGAGCATCGCGCGAAGAGAAGAACAGTGGCGTAAGCACTGCCGAATGTATCAAACGAAGAAATGCAATTGAAAAGGTAAAACGAAAGGTAGCACGAAGTCATGGGTGCCCCGAAACAAAACTCCAGCTTGGGGGGAACTTTCAATTTGCCGAATGAAACATCGAATTTAACCGAGTGATAAGATAAATAAACAAATAAATAATAAATTAAAAACTAGTCGTGCACGTATGCATACGTACATCTAATTTCTAATGGGAAAATACATTAGACATCACAAAACAATAATATAAAAAAAACTGCTTGAAAAAAAATATGGAGAAACGATATAAAAATTATTCAATGTCATATTTAAATTATTATTATTTTCTTGGGGGGGGAGAGCTACTGCCCCCCCCCCCACAAAATCCGCTATTGAATGTTGGGCCTTAGAAATAAGGTAAGAACTCCATTCTTCTTCTATCGAGGGTAACGACATGAGAAAGTGACAGCCGTTACGAAGACTGTCACGGTAATAACTAATATTTTCGACTTCAAACGAGAAAATAAAATGAATGCAAGGTGTTTAATGTTGTTCCTTATAATTAAAACGACGATGAATCAATTTGCAACGATAGAACTTGTTTATAAAAGCCTTTTAATCCGCACAGTTTATTCCAATTTAATATCAACCGACACAATAAATTGCAATGATCGCTATCATAAGTAACAATGAACGACGTACAGGTAGTTATCAAAATAATGGAAACACTTGAGATTCATAAGAAAAATCTACCGTTCATCGCAAAATAAGCGGTCAATTGTTCTTTAACTTTAGTCATACAAAATATAGACTTCACCGGACATTTCCACATTTTATAGCTTATTCCGAGCTATTTTCGAAGAGTTATGGTCAAAAGGCGGTTTTTCTTCCTACCCACCTTCTTGTCGTCCCCCAAATGCATGGGTGATTTAATTTCAATGTGGAAATGTCCGGTGAAGTCTATATTTTGTATGACTAAAGTTAAAGAACAATTGATCGCTTATTTTGCGATGAACGGTAGATTTTTCTTATGAATCTCAAGTGTTTTCATTATTTTGATAACTACCTGTATTTTCTAGCATTCCTTATAACTATCTTTAATATCCAAATATCTTTAATATCCAACGGTGTGTAAAGCACCATTCCACCTAAGAATATCACCTTCGGTGGTGTTCGAACTCGAAAATGAGCAAACGAATGCTAATTGACGGTTTATTTACTGTCTCTGATAATTTTAGTCGCATAAAGATAAGACCAAGCGAAATGAACTCCCCGAAAATTACTAATTTTTAGACCCTGTTTGACTTTAAACTTCAGAGAAGATGAAGTATCAGGCGTATAGACATACAGACGGGCACACATTTTAATTGGAAGGATAGCCAAACGTCAGATTTTAAACGTAAAAAGTTATTAATTGACCCGTTGCATTGCATGAAGTGAATGCGGACTGCTTTGAAACGCAGTGAAACCAAATATCAGGGCATACAATTCTTAGAAGGATTTACTTAACCAAAACTGAATACAAAGGCCTCTACAAATAACAAGGGTACAAGGTTATTTACAGTTATAAACAAAAATGGAACAATCCTTAAAATAAGTTTGGAAAAATACTGCAGTCTATTGAGCTTCCAGTTGTGCTTATTTAAGTTTATCTGAACGAAGTAAATATAAGTTCTTTATCTCCATAAAAAACAGGCTTTGTACAAATAACCTTTGTAATACGCTTTTATTAGTTTCACTTGTGGGTTTGTCATTGTGTATGTAACTCTGAAAAAAAGATAAAATCCGCTTTCTTTACAAAGATAAAAGTAATATATTTAATACTATTATTAATATCAAAGGCTAAACTATATTATTACACGTTGATGTGTTCTAGTGTTCCAGTTGTTTGTATGTAACTCTGAATAAAGGATACACGTTCTTTGCAAATATAAAAATAATATATTTGGTATTGTTATTAAAACTAAAGGCTAAAATATATTACATGAACTATATTACTATACTAGCGGTACCCGCACGGCTTTGCCCGTGGTATAAAATTAAAATTTCATTTGTAAAATAATTGATATAGCAGAAAAAATGCTCTATTTTAGTTGTAATTCAACTATAATTCCTTCAAAATATGATATAAAAATCTGGTATGGACCCTACGCTACTTAATTTTATGTGTAAATTTCTTAGTAGATGCCTCAAGTGCTAAAATAGTGCTTGGAGTGAGCAAGATAACAGTTCAAACATTTATATCTCTAGTTTGCCGCGAAACAATGCAAAAAAAATGTTTTACAATAATTAATCTCCTAAATATCGCCGATTTTAACATCATTCAGTGGATTTTTCGCAAAATATCGCCAATAGCGCCAAATTGAGTCCAAATATAAAAAGAAAACAATTTTTTTCGCCAACTTGGTGATATGTCGCCAAATTGGCGGCAAATGCTTGACGACCAAAAGCTTGGCGATATATTGCCAAGTGGTCGGGCCAATTCATATCACTTTTGTCTGCATTGAAATGAACACTGATTTACTCCATAAAAGGGGTAAAACACCCCCTTGGAACATTCGAATGCAACCCCAAAGGAAGATGCACAAAAATAAGCCAAAAGAGAAAATAAGAACAATTTTGTTGCTCACAGAAACCAACAGAAATCTTACCAAAGTTTAAAAGAAGAAGAAAGTTTTATTTCCTAGCTTTAAAAACAAAACGAACGATGCAATAACGCAATTCATACGATATTTGGTTAATCTGCGCTTTAGGTACCCTTTTCTCGCTAAATGGGCGATAGGCGCGCCAAGCGTGGTAACCCTGGCTATTTTACGTATTTTCTCTCAGAGCTTTCACTTCCGCGAGACACGCAAAAATGCGCCAAGTAATGTCCCAAAGCATTTTCACCCGGAAAAGACAGGGTTGCCAGAGAATTGAAACAAAAATACTACGCCTCCTCTAAAAAAAATATTACAAAGTAATACTGTTTCCAAACGTTGCCAAAATCAATGTTGCCGAAATGCGAAATCTATGAAAATGAAAAAAAAAAAAAAAAAATCCGCCAAATCTTTTAATTAAGTCATTAGTATATTGGAAACAGGGTTGCCGGAAAAATACTACGCTCCTTATTTGGGCCGAAAAAATTTTACCGTAGTATCAAAAATACTACGTCTGGCGACGCTGAAAGAAGAACGAAACAAAAATAGGTATGAACACGTAACCATGGTAACAACATGAAAAGTTGATTTCCGTTGATAAAATAATTCTTTTCATCTCTCTTTTCAAACAAATTTTATTATCGAGCTGAACCATTTTAGAATCGTTTGGCTTGCTTTACTGAAGGTAAGCCTTGAATTTCGGGATTCTAAAAACAATTATTACAGCTCTCCTGATGATCGTAGAAACTTCGAAAAAACTTCATTTTGTGCAGAAAATTCCAAGCTTTCGAATGACATAAGACTTGAAAATGTGTGTGAAATATTTCTTCCCTATTTTATCGAATTTCAGCTAAGAATTCGAATAGAAAAAGAACGAAATGGAATTTTCGAAAAATCGCTTCGAGGTGCAAAACTACATGCTACAAACTAATTTTGTACCAAGTGGCATAAAAATCGACCGAACGGTTTTGGCGCTACGCGCGTAACAGACAGAAGGACAGAAAGAAAGAGAGACAAACCTTCAGCTTTATTATTAGTAGAGAAGAGATTACGTGCTGATGCATTATAAGTGCATCTAAAAGCGTATTTTTTAGTTTTTTCAAAACTAATTTAAATATTATTTTAAAAGATAGTTTCTTAACGGCCAGCGTTGTTGGATAACTTTTCATTCAAAAGCCATGTTAGAACTGTCAGTAAACCAAATTGTCATAATCAACCAATTCGAAATGTCAAACACACATACGTCACTTAAAATATTTGGGGGCCATGTGAAATCAATGCAGAGAGTTTCCCCCTTCTGCACTGACGTATGACAAATTACATTTCTAAATAAAAAAAAGAGGTTCCCTTAAAAAGCAGCGAACTACGAACCGGTGAGCGTTATATCGAGGTCTGCTTGTATCGGGGAGAGGGGCGGCGGGAGATCCGAACCACCTGACTATGCAAAGAATGCACCGGCACTTAAATAATTAACCTCCGAGAGAGAGCGCTCTCCAGGCATTCCTCCTCTTCTTTTTGACATCGTTCGTGAGTGGAACACGTGCAGGTGGCCGATCCCGAGCGTTCCGAAGAGAAGTGGGATGGTGCGCGATCCCCCGCGTTCTTCGATCTTCGCCGGACAGCAGACGAACCCGAAAGGGTTCTCGTTAAATCGAATTGCGTCTTTCAAGCTAATGCTCTTGCTCCGCAGCAGGGCGTCTTAGGAAGTTTTCAAGGGGGCAACGTCCCCCCGGGAAAGAACATTCCTTCACTGAAAGAAATGAACGCTGTTTTTACAGTACAATACAGCTAATTTTATAATTATGAACTGTAAAAATTTCTAATTTTACAGTAATAAACTGTAAAATTGCTAACTTTACAGTACAAAACTGCAAAAATGCTTATTTTACAGTAATAAACTAAAACTGTTAATTTTAAAGCTTATTACTGTACATTTTACAGTTTTAAACTGAAACCTCTGCTGCCACTATTATACTGTTGTATATAGTATAATACAGCTAAATTTTGCTGCAATAAACTGTAAAATTGCTAACTTTACAGTAAGAAACTGTAAAATCGCTAGTTTTATAGTTTATTACTGTGCACTTTGCAGTTTTAAATTGAAACCTCGGCTGCAGTATGATCCTGTAAAAATAGCAGTTCATTTTCTGCAGTGTTGGATTTCCTATAATTCATACTCATACTCAAGTAAATCGCAAGGAATTCGTACGTAACACATACAATAATATTGTTAACGCCTCAAAGCAGTTGGAAGTTTTAAAATATTACATTTGAATGTTTTTCATTTCGTTTCTTTTTTTTTTTTTACCCATTTAGAATATCTAATATTCTAAATATTAAAACTCAAACAAAACTTAGTACACTCCTCTTCTTTTCATACCATCTTCTAGTTTATTCTTCGAAGGTTTTTTGCATGGAATTAATTAGCAATATAGGCTTCATAGTTATTGCATATTTCTCTCCTCCGAAATAAATTTCACTCCCTTAAAAATAGAATAGAGTACTTTCATGCCTTTAGGGGGGACTATATATATATATATATATATATATATATATATATATATATACACTGAAGTGACAAAAGTCATGGGATAGCAATATGCAAATTTTCAGATGGCAGTAGCATCGCATAGAACAGGTATAAATGCGCAGTGCTTTTACAGAGCTTTCATTTCTGTTCAAGTTATTCATGTGAAGAGGTTTTAACGTGATGATGACCGCACGACGTGAAATTAACAGACTTTGAACGCGGAATGTTAGTTGGAGCTAGACGCATGGGTCATGCCATTTCGGAAATCGTTAGAGAATTCAACATTCCCAGATCCACTGTGTCAAGAGTGTGCCGAGAGTATGAAATTTCAGGCATAACATCCCACCATGGACAGCGCAGTGGTCGACCGCCTGCACTTAAAGATCGAGACCGGCGACGTCTGCAAAGAGTCGTAAATTCTAACAGACAAGCAACACTGCGTCAAATCACCGTAGAAATCAATGTGGGACGTACAATGGACGTGTCTGCTAGAACTGTGCGGAGAAATTTGGATTTCTTGGGCTATTCCAGCAGAAGACCGACTCGAGTGCCTTTACTGACAGAACGACATCGCTTGCAGCGACTCTCGTGGGCACGTGAGCATATCGGTTGGTCCCTAGATGAATGGAAAACCGTGGCCTGGTCCGATGAGTCACGATTTCAGCTGGTAAGAGCCGATGGTAGGGTTCGAGTGTGGCGCAGACCCCACGAAGCCATGGACCCAAACTGTCAGCAAGGCACTGTTCAAGCTGGTGGTGGCTCCGTAATGGTGTGGGCTGTTTTTTCATGGCATGGACTTGGTCCTCTAGTGCGACTGGACCGAACATTGACTGGAAATGCTTATGTGCAGCTACTTGGAGATCACTTGCAGCCATTCATGGACTTCATGTACCCAAACAACGATGGGATTTTTATGGATGACAATGCGCCATGTCACCGGGCCACAACTGTTCGCAATTGGTTTGAAGAAAATTCTGGACAATTCCAACGAATGATTTGGCCACCTAGATCGCCTGACATGAATCCCATTGAGCATTTATGGGACACCATCGAGAGGTCTGTTCGTGCCCAAAATCCTGCCCCATCAACGCTTTCACAATTATGGACGTCTATCGAGACAGCATGGCTCAATATTCCTGCAGAAGACTTCCAACGACTTGTTGAGTCCATGCCACGTCGAATTGTTGCACTTCGCCGGGCAAAAGGAGGGCCGACACGATATTAAGAGGTATCCCATGACTTTTGTCACTTCAGTGTATATATATATATATATATATATATATATAATACAAACACTTAGTTGAGAAGGAAGATAGTCTTGCGATATTTCTCATTCCTTTTCTCATAAAACGCTACAGAGAACTTTTCTACCAAATCATACACTGCAAAAATAAAAATTGTTGTTTTTACAGTGTAATGCTGGCAGCCGAGGTTCCAGTTTAGACCTGTAAAATGCACAGTAATAAACTAAAATTGCTAATTTTGAAGTAATCAACTGTAAAAGCATTAACTTTAGTTTATTACTGCATATTTTACAGTTTTATACGGGAACATCTGCTGCCAGTATTATACTGTAAAAACAACAGTTTATTTTTTGCAGTGAACCTTAAAGCATTTGATTCAGAATTTGTAAAATTTGTTATATTGACATAGATGTGCCACACATGGCTACCAAACATGTTGTTTTAACTTAAATACTAATGCCAGCTAAAGCAATCGAATTGGGTAGAAAATATCTCGTACGTTTAATCCTAAATGAAGAGATGCAATAAAAAGTAGCTTTTCATTTTTGTTATTTTTTGCATATAATTGCAAAAGATGTTTTGACAGGACTTGGAATAATTCAAATCGCTACTATCAATACAAATGGGCTGAACAATTTAAATCTGAAATAATAATAAATACTAGAACAATTTACTCACATTACTGCACAATTTTCGTGCAAAATGTTGCCTAGTATTAATAATTTTTAATATTTTAGGCACTGTAATTTCCACCGGCAAATTTTAATTCTTCAGAGCTAGCTACATGAAGTGCTTGACCAAAAATCAATAACCTACTTTTAAATTACTTTTCGCAGCTCAGGATGACTCATGTCAGCTACTAATGTCGACCAAAGCAGTAATATACTAATGTAGCTAAGCTAAAGTTAAAGCAGTTTTGTGATCATTAACTACTGAAACTTATGCATATGCTTTTTCATCTTTACTCCCATTTTTTGAGTGAATCCTAACAAGGTAATAACCTTGTATTGTTGCGTATCGCGGGTGAAGTGGTCAAGTACTTTCTGTGCGGGATGAGTACACATACTGGGAACCTTGAAAGTTTATGAATAAAAAGTGAGACTGCTGGAAAAATAAATGGACTGTATGCCCCCTATAATTGCAATCAAGCATTTAGTAGATACAAAATTAGATTGACCAAGTTTTATATAGAGAAAAACATGCATTTTTTAATGCACTAACTCTAATCGCACGTTTTTTTTTTTTTTTGGCGACCAACAATAATTTATTCAAAACTCTACTTTCCTAACTAAAAGTAATTACTTTTAAAATAATAATAAGAACAATAATAACAAATAAACAAAGAGAATGAGAAAATCTAAACTGTGCTTGCCAATTAATGATTCTTAAACATTATTGCTCAAGATATGTCAATGAACTAAACTATGTACAATACAGCTTTTTGTATTTACATTCCCATAAGAACTACCTCAATACGCAAAAATACTTCAAGTGAATATCAAATGATCGACCTTAGAATAGCAGTGACCGACCTAGCAGTGATCTGTTTGCGGGTCTAAAAGGATGGCATGCTCGATGCTCGAAGACTGGCTGAATGACTACATTTTGACGGAAAAGAAAAACTAGCTGTCGTGGCCGTCACGAAACTTTCTTCTATATCTATCTTATGAATTCCAGTTACAAAATAAAATACGTACTCGCCCGAATAATTGGAAACAGCACCAATTTCCCAATTATCGTAATAACCCTGCAAATGCAGAATCAATGAGCGACATTGGAAATCATTACAAAAGCCTTGTTTAGATTTAATTGCAAACATTTTATTTGTTAGTCAAAAGAAATTGGCAATAGTTAAAAATTTCAAATCATTGAAAGTTTTCAGCTGTTTTGATAATTAAATGGCGTGAAAGCGATTTTTTAATGAATTAATTTTTCGCATTGTTGACTAAGCGCAAAAATCACCCCACCCTCCCCCTGGGGCGATTGGCGCCAAAATTTATTCGATGCTTGTTTCCATATTGGGTTAGTGTTATTCCAAATTTCATTCAAATCGCAGCAATATTTCCCGAGATACAGTAGGTGCAATGACAAAATAAGCACTTTTGATTGCTCCACCCCCCTTTGAGATATTGACACACAAATTGAATCAGCACCTGTACTCAATAGGGTATACCTATGGACCAATTTTCGTTTGATTCCGCCGGTTACTTCCTTAGATATAGCAGTCACCCCCGCGCAGAACACGTGCGATTGCTCCACCCCCCTTCGAGATATTGACAAACAAATTAAATCAGCACCTGTACTCAGTAGGGTCTACCTATATACTAATTTTCGTTTAATTCCGCCGGTTACTTTCTGAGATATAGCAATCACCCCCGCGCAGATCACGTGCGATTGCTCCTCCCCCCTTGGAAGAATTCGCTAAAAAAAGTCAGGTGCACCAGTTCACATAGTGGTACATATGTGCAAAAATTTTTGTTCGATTTCATGCAGTAGTTTTTGCTCTAGCGCGGCCACAAAAACTGGTCACACACATACAGACTCACACACAGACAGACAGACACACAGACAGACACACAGACAGACATTTTCCAAAAATGGTCGAAATGGACTCAGCGCACCTCAAAACGTGCAAATCCGTCAAAATTCGACATTCGAAAATTTTCACGAAACCAATACTTTCTTCTATATATTAGATATAGAAGAAAGTAAAAAAGATGTTATTATATTCGCATCAGTTATAAACCGGTCAGCAAACATTAAGTCCCCGTGAAGAGAAAAAAGTCCACCCCCGGTCCCTCCCGTCGGAAATGCCTGGGCATCGCTCGGGGCACCGCACGTGCGTGCGTCGGGGGAGTGCTCAGTCACGACGCCGGACGGAATGCGCGGGATGACATTCGGAGAACGGGAGTTATGTCTTTATCGTGACCTCCGCGGATGGACTCCCTCATCCCGACGTCCCTCATCAGCAGAGGCTCTTTTCTCTCTCTCTCTCTCTACGCGCTGATTTCGAAGTTCGGGAACACCGAAATCTGCAAGACAAAGATGCACTGCTAGATTGCAAAAATAAAGTGTTGTTTTTACAGTATAATACTGGCAGCAGAGGTTTCCGTTTAAAACTGTAAAATGCACAGCAATTAGCTGTAAATTTTACAGCTTATTACTGCAAAGCAGCAATTTTACAGTTTATTACCATAAAACTAGCTGCTGTATTATACTGTAAAAACAACAGTATAATACTTGCAGCAGAGATTCCAGATTAAAACTGTAAAATGCACAGTAATAAACTGTTAAACTAGCAATTTTACAAATCAGGTAAGGAGAAATGAAAATTCCGAAAGCAATCATGATGCACTATACTGCCGTGCTAAGCACAAAAGCCGTATCTGCACTATTTAACAAAATTGAGTTATCGCCACCAGGTGGCTCTTTGTGACGTATTTTACCTAAATACAATATCATAAGGTCATTTGAGAACGGAAAATATTTCTTAAAAAATTCTGAAAAAGTTTCATCTGAATCAAATACATGGTAGTGCAAAACTTTAAAGAGGTTTGTCTCAGTTTGAGCTCGACTGCAGATACCACTTTTGCGCTTAGCACGGCAGTATAACTGAATGCGCGCAGGTCAATGCAGTGTCTCGAATTACGTGTCTCTAAAGCTCCCATACTATGCTTTCAAAACAATATGATGGCTATCGACATGACGTCTAGCTTCGATTGAAATCTCGTGCCTTTTTTTTTTTTTTTCAAATTTGTTTTTAGTTTTGAGCACCCTAATAACAGATTAAAAGAGAAAGACTCAGTCTTCCCTATCGTCTTCTATGCTTTATACAAACCTATTAAGGCATTAACTTAATTCATCATTGGCAACAAGAACCAATAACTGCATCGTCTAAAAACGGGCTGCCCCTGTTAGTCCAAAGAAAACGGGTGGGAGGGGGGATGTTTTTAGACCACCCAGTACTTCAGGTAGATGACACCTGAAGAAATTGCTAAACAAACAAGTAGTTCAAAACAAGTGCATTACGAGAAGCTCATATTATGTACTTTGTTGTCAGATAGCAGCCATTTACTTTACTGTATAACTTTGAGAGGAGAGCTTCAATTTTACATCCCCTTGAAAAGCTTTTAATACTTCAAAAGTAAAATTTTCTACTAAAACAGCTCTCACCAAAGCAAATGAGTCAACAGTCAAAACTATTTGACTCATTACTATTTTGCCCTTCTTGTTCTTCTATTGGGGGCCATTTTTGTGACTGTGTGCAACCTCCATCCGCATTTTCAACAGGTATTCCGTATTTGGACCACTTCTTCTACTTTTACAACAGCAAAAAAAAAAAAAAAAAAACGAAACTGAAATTGCATTTGATCACTTTTCAATAGCTTCTTTTGTCAAAAAATCTTTACCAGAAACTTCTCCACTTTTTTTATTGATGCAAAAAAAGTCACACTGTAACTGTAACGTAAACACAGCTTTCCGGTTATAATAGGGTTATTTCCAGGAAAACAACCATAAGGGAACTCGTCGACAGTTGGATAAGTGACTGCCACCCTTTTACATCCTCGTTTATCAAAGCAAGGATACATATAAAATTTTAGATTCAAACCTGGGGCATGAAGCAGAGTATGGTCAAGATTTGAACGATGTCATTAAACGCAATGAAATTTTGTTTTAGACCCAGCTAGAGCGATAATTTCTGTTTTTCTTAGAGATAACATAGCATTTAACTTATCATGCGCGCAATTGTGACTAACTCCTCGTACGTCCCTATTCATGTGAATTTACATATCTGCTCATATACGTATAGAGACGAGGTAAATAGTTTATTTATTTATTTATTTATTTACTTAGTATTTTATTTTATTTGTTGATTGATTGAATTTAAACGATCTCAATTTGTCACAGCAAACAATCCTAACACAAGTCTTTTCCTTCTAATTGTCATGCTATTTTTAGGGGAGGTGGGATTTGAAAATATTTTTCTTTGGTAATAAAAAAATAACTTGAACCTTTCATGTGCACCCAAACGTTTTGACAAGTGAGACACATATCGAAACATCTTGGGGTACACGTACAAGATTTAAGAGGAAAAACTATAATCAGATTTAAAGAAAATAATCTTAAATGTAACAAATATAGTTGTAGGAGATATGGAAGTATCCATAGTCTTATGAGACTTTGAATTGCACAAAATTGTATCAAGAAAATTTTTCAAAAGAATAGCACTAACACCTCACACATCATCCTTACCAGTAGATTAAAAAAAAAGCAAATCGTAGCATATTCTGATCGACGGATAAGAAGAGAGAGAGGAGGAACACTACTTTTATCATCAGTAAAAGAACTGAATCCGTCATAGCATAGAAGATATACACTAAGCGTTTAAGATATCAATCAGAGTAGTTTTTTTCTCGAATGTGACGAGGCAAAAGGCAGCCTTAACATCTATTACCCAACTCTTCATCGCGAAACCGATTGAGTAACATATTTGATCTAAATAGAACAGGTGACATGCATATTTGCTCGAATTCCCCCTCTTGCCCCTAGGGGTGGAGAACATAGAAAGCATTCTCTCGATCAGGTATGTGTTTTAATACAAAATACGGAACATCCATTGAACAACTTCGGGATTGTAAGACATATTTCAGACCCATCCTTTAATATAGTCAGTTATTTTTATTCATTATTACAGGATGTTTTATATTGAATGGTACAAAAAGAAAACACGATTGTAAGCGTTGTAATTTAAATATTTAGAAATTCAAATTACCTCAAAACTACATATATTCAAGTTTCTACAGGGGTTAAATATGTGGCCCTCCGGTGACACGACAAATGTCTACACTGGTATACGCCCAAAATGTCGCGGCCGAAATGTCGTGGGCCAAAATGTCGCGGCCAAAATGTCGCTGGGAAAAAATGTCGCGGGCCAAAATGTCGCGGGTCAAAATGTCGCCGGTCCAAAATGTCGCCGGGCCAAAATATCGCGGTCTAAAATGTCGCGGTCTAAAATGTCGCTGGTCAAAATGTCGCCGGTCCAAAATGTCGCGGTCTAAAATGTCGCTGGTCAAAATGTCGCCGGTCCAAAATGTCGCGGTCCAAAATGTCGCGAGCAAAAATGTCGAAGGTCCAAAATGTCGTGGGCCAAAATGTCGCCGGTACAAAATGTCGTGTGTCCGAAATGTCGCCGGTCCAAAATGTCGCGTGTCCGAAATGTCGCCGGTCCAAAATGTCGCGTGTCCAAAATGTCGCCGGTCAAAAATGTCGCGTGTCCAAAATGTCGCCGGTCAAAAATGTCGCGTGTCCAAAATGTCGCCGGTCAAAAATGTCGCGTGTTCAAAATGTCGTCGGTCAAAATTGTCGCGTGTCCAAAGTGTCGCCTGTCCAAAATGTCGCCGGTCAAAAATGTCGCCAGTTCAAATGTCGTCAGACAAAAATGTAGAAGATCCGACATTGATAGTACCAAAAATTAAATTATATGAAAAGGCTTTTTTACACCAAATTAGCAAAAGATTGCTAATTGCTGTTGATGAACGTGTGCGTTAATGATAGAATGGACTAAAATTTTTGAAAAATACTAAAAAAAAAATTACCCTTTCGGCTTGTAACCGTTTCGAGCGTTTTCCAAGAAACAAATAGTTATCAAACAAGCGTCCGTTATTTATTTACAATAGCTTATTTCACCGTGACTCGCTATCTACCAACTTAAAAACGAATAGATTAGCAGCTCAAGCCAAGTTTAATTGATATCGAAAGGAAAATTTATGTGTTAAAAAAGAAGTTGAAGAAATGTGAAATGAATAAGACAGATATACAATGTTTGACATTTGTTTTTGTTAAAATTTCTTACATGATCGAAAGCAAGTCTATATAATTTAAGTGATAGAGGTGTTTTTATTTTCTTCTTCATAAAATGTGTAAAAGAAAGTATTGGATCAGTGAAAAATTGTCAATTTGGAAGAATTTACACGTTCTGATGTGTGCTGAATTCAATTTTATCGTTTATTTTTTTGGGGCGACTCTACCACAAAACTTACTGCGTAAATTGGAATGAAATTCGGTACATACATATACCAACGAATATGTGGTTCAGTGCTGATTGGTTTTTGCCGCTAGTTCTTCCAAGTTTTTACATGCAAGAATGTAATGGAACGTTTTCAGCATAGCGTGATTACTATGTCTGAAGAAGGTTCAGACGAAATCAAATAAAAATTGGCCCATAAGAAGCCTTCAGAAGATACGCCACATCATCGAGGAAGCAGAGCAATTGAACTTTTTATTTTTCATTATTTGTGAGTGATGTATATCAAGAAGTAATGCAAGTATTCAGACAAAATTTTGTTTGTAGAAGAATCTTAAAGGTAGAGATGCTTATTCATTTCTGGCGTTAATCAGCTCAGACATAGTACTGTACCTTCGTTACAATCAGTATTTAAATGTGGAGTTGAATATAATACCATTTTTTCTCTTGAAATTTCACCTCCCCTTCCACCACTTAGTTGTTACAAAGAAAGCAATAATTACATGAACTAATTTGATTTCAAACGTCCCCAATAACTCTTAAAGAAAATGTTCTAGAAGAAAATTGCCGGCTACGCGGTGATTAAACGGTATTCCGTTTTTGCAAAAGGCAAAAAAAAAAGCCTTTACAGCAAATTTATTTGTTTAATTTCTTAGTGTGAAAAAAAGAAATAATCCTAAATATACTCTCAGGAATAAAAACTACAAAAATACGCTTTTAGAGTAAATCAAATTGCAAAAGCAGATCTTGTGAAACTGTTGAATATCCGCTAAGTTTACTTGCACTTATGATATGCATTTTGTAGGACTTGATGACTACCGTGAACTGTGTGCAAATGCGCTCAGTGTGATCTGTAATATTTTCAGACTGTTATAAGTCACATATGACTGCACAGTGTGTAATGGACGGTGACATATCCTATGATACAAGATCGATCTAAGTGATTGAAACTTACCGGCACGTTACTTGATGATATTTTGATCATTAGTACTATCCTAATTTCCGGTCTTCTCCAAGCATTATGCATCAAATTGATAAAACAGTTTACTCTGTCACAACGTCCCACGCAATTTGTCACAACCGACCCCAACCACACTTTGAAACAGCAATGCATGGAATACAAAATAGCTACATAAAAAGTAATCATGCTATTTCACTATAAGTTCACTACTAACGTGGAGAAAACTTTCATTTATCTATCTGTACCATTCAACAGAATTACTAAAAGACATCGAACAAAAAACTACTTTAACTGTTAAAAGTAACAACCTCTTGCTAGCGTTAATGTCGCTCGATGGCTACGCAATGTTTGACAACATTCAGAAAACATGCTGATACTCTCTTTCTTTGCTTCACAGGTATTAATTATCGTTTAGCAATATGACGACTGTCACAACGTCCGCGTCACAACCGTCCAGTCTCCCTACTGTACTTCGTTACAATCAGTATCTAAATGTGGAGTTGAATATAATACATTTTTCTCTTGAAATTTCACCTCCCTTCCACCACTTAGTTGTTACAAGAAAGCAATAATTAATGAACTAATTTGATTTCAAACGTCCCAATAACTCTTAAAGAAAATGTTCTAGAAGAAAATTGCCGGCTACGCGGTGATTAAACGGTATTCCGTTTTTGCAAAAGGCAAAAAAAAGCCTTTACAGCAAATTTATTTGTTTAATTTCTTAGTGTGAAAAAAGAAATAATCCTAAATATACTTTAAAAAAAACTAAAAAATACGCTTTTAGAGTAAATCAAATTCAAAAGAAGATTTTGAAAACTGTTGAATATCCGCTAAGTTTACTTGCACTTATAATATGCATTTTGTGGACGATCGATGCCCTACTCAGAACTAATGGCAAATGCACTTATTATGCATCAACATGCAATATAGTTTAGCCTTTAGTAATAATAATGGTTTTTAACATATTACTTTTACGTTTGTAAAGAACGTGAATTTTATCTTTGACTCACAAGGGGACCTTACAGGTTATCACTCACCGATTTTGATGAGTTTTATATATTATGTAGAGGGACCCACCCTAAGTATTTTAGCAAAAATATATTCCTCAATGCGCCTTAGTTTTTGAGATATAACGATCCAAAGTTCAGCTCGAAGTTGTTACAGAGGTACGGTTGAGCAGTGGGCACAACAGCGGCCGTAGCCCAGTGAGCAAGGTCCCCCACTCCGACCGCTGGAGGTCTGGGGATCGAGTCCCGTGAATTAACAATATTAAAAATTGAAAAAAAAAATTATTTTCTAAATGAATAAATAAATAAAATAAAAATGAATAATTAAACGATTTTCCATTAACTATCGAATTTTTTTCGATATTAAAGAAAAAAAAAATACGTCACGGGACTCGATCCCCAGACCTCCAGCGGTCGAAGTGGGGGACCTTGCTCACTGGGCTACGGCCGCTGTTGTGACCACTGCTCAACCGTACCTCTATAATAACTTCGAGCTGAACTTTGGATCGTCGTTATATCTCGGAAACTAAGGCGCATTGGGGCATATCCTTTTGCTAAAATACTTAGGGTGGGTCCCTCTACATAATATATAAAACTCATCAAAATCGGTGAGTGACAACCTGTAAGGTCCCCTTGTCAGAGTTACATACCTACAAACAAACAAACAAAAAACAAACAAACCCACATGTGAAACTAATAAAAGCGTATTAAAAAGGAAGAAATTTAGCGTCCCTGGGCCTAGTACAGCCCTGAATAAACTATGGCATTATTTTGGTACTTAAATAATTTAAGCGTTAGAAGAAATCAATTTAGTTACATTTTTGTTAATAAATTAAGCTAATTTTCTAAACTGTTACGTTTAAAAAAAGTTACTAAACAGGTGTATTTATCATATCGTGATAAGCTTATTAGTAAAATTGAGCTACATAATTAAGCTGCATTGAATTTGTGAATTGCTGGAAACATTAAATCTGTACTATGCACTTAGTGTCATTTAGGAACGGCTATATTTTGGACTGGAAACATTTTGGACCGGCGGCCTTTCGGACCGGCGTTATTTTGGACCGGCGACATTTTGGCCCGGCGACCTTTTGGCCCGGCGACCTTTTTGACCGGCGACATTTTGGCCCGGCGACATTTTGGACTGGCGACATTTTGGACCGGCGACATTCTGGCCCGGCGACATTTTTGACTGGCAACATTTTGGCCCGGCGACATTTTTGACCGGCGACATTTTGGCCCAGCGACATTTTTGACCGGCGACATTTTGGCCTGGCGACATTTTTGACCGGCGACATTTTTGACCGGCGACATTCTGGCCCGGCGACATTCTGGCCCGGCGACATTTTGGCCCGCGACATTTTGGGCAGACGATATTTTGGACCGGCGACATTTTGGCCCGCGACATTTTAACCCGCGACATTTCGGCTCGGCGACATTTTGGCCCGCGACATTTTAGCCCGCGCCATTTTGGCTCGGCGACATTTTGGACCGGCGACATTTTGGCCCGCGACATTTTAGCCCGCGACATTTTGGCTCGGCGACATTTTTGCCGCGACATTTTGGCCCGCGACATTTCGGCTGCGACATTTTGACCCCAAACCGTCTACAATGTATCAAGCTCCTTCCACACTCGTGATAACATATCCCCTCTGATGGAACTCAACACTGCAGTTATCGGTTGGTTCAGTTCCTCTGAGTCCTGGGGAAATGGAAGCACAAACAACTTGTCTTTAACGAAACCCCAGAGAAATAAATCACAGGGCGTAAGATCTGGGGATCTCGCTGGCTAATGAAGCAATGTTAAATCATTTTTCTTAGTACGGCCAATATCTTTGGATACGAAAGTAGTAGGGGTTCGAGAGCCTTGTTCAGAATATTTCGAAATTTAACATTTTAAATATTTTCTTGCGAAACTTTTAAAAACTAACATCTTTAAGAAGCAATTTTAAGCTAACTTTTGCAGTAACTTCAAGGAGAGAGTGAAGGTACTGAAAATATACCTCAATAATTTGTTTGATAGCTTAAAATGCGTTTACAATATTTTATTACTACCCTTACTGATGCTAGAAGGAAAGAGCATTTTCTTCTGAACATTTTTGTATAAAAGGTCTGAATGCGAACTTTTAGGCAACGTTTGGAGACTTTAAGAAAACTGGAAGAGTTTGGGGCTTTCCCTGAAAATTTTTGAAACTGAAGATCTAAAATCACCATTTTAAGCAATTTTTGGGGATATTTTGGGGAAGAATGGGAGATTCGGCGACATTATTTTCCTCAAAGCACAGTTTAAGTCTATCTTCGAAAACGTTAAACAACGGAGAAAGAAGAAATTTCTGTGTTAAAAATTACTTGAAGCTGAAGTACAAAAAACGCCGCTCTAAAATCTTGACACAGTTGGGGAGAAATGGTGGATAAACGACATATTTTCTATTTGAAAAAAAAATGCGAGTTTGGAATCGGTAAAAAATAGGCAGGAGTGTGAGAACGGGGTCTCCCCTGGAAATTTTCCAAAACTAACTGCCTACATCAGTAATTTCAAGGCTTTTTTGGTATCGTCAAGAAATGTCACAAATCTCTTTGATCCGCAATTGAATTTGCCGCCTCAAGTACTGGAGATCCATCCATTCGTATTCGTCCGAATATATATTTCTCTTCTTTTCATTTTGAATCATTTAATTTTTTTCATTATGAAATTTGTCGCTCTAATCAGTGGCACAGCTCGCCTACCTCAGGAGTTGGACCTGGATGAACAAAGTGCCATCACTCACCCAGAGATGCTGAGCTCAAACCACCAATGTTACTTATCCCTCTCCGACACTCCCCACCAGGTCCAACTTCATGTGCTCTCAAGTGTTAACTACACTGCAAAAGATAAGTTGTTGTTTTTACAGTATTATACTGAAAGCAGAGGTTTCAGTTTAAAACTGTAAAAACGCAGTAACAAACTAAAACTAGCTGTTTTACAGTTTATTACTGTAAAATTATCCATTTTACAGTTCATTACTGTAAAATCAACAATGCTACAGTTTATTACCATTAAATTAGCTGCATTATACTGTAAAAACAACAGTGTAATACTGGCAGCAGGGGTTCTAGTTTAAAACTAAAATGCACAGTAACAAACTCTAAAACTGGCAATTTTACAGTTTACTACTGTAAACTTGCTAGTTTTACAGCTTATTACTGTAAAATTACCGTAAAATTAGCTGTATTATACTATAAAAACAACATTCATTTTTTAGTGTACCTGATCTTAGTCGATGTCTTGCTTGGTCTTCCCCCCCTCAGCCATTTTTCCCCCGCTGGTATGTTGATTTTTCAACTTAGACCTTAAGTTTTGCGCACCACAAAAGTGAAAAGTACATCTTTTAAAACATTCATAAAACCGGCCATGATAGCGGCAGAAATAAAAAATTTTACGAATTCAGTTAAGCACGTGTTTGACTTGCTCCTTAGCTCATCTATTAAGTAGACCAATTGAGCAAGGAAGAACTGAAATATGCTGTCCACAGAGAGCACACGAATATTGTCCACCCACCAGATCTGATGCGAATTTTTTTTCTTTCAAACTTTCAATTGCTCGAAACTATGTTAGGATGACTCATGCCACTGACATTCCAGCCACAAGTATAACTCAATCAGTGATAATACACAATTTAAACTTAATGTAAATATTTAGAATGAATTTTTTGCGCTTATTTCAAGCAGTAAGTGATACATGTCTTCGTAACCAATACAGTGATAGATAAATGTACTCACTACATCACAGTGGAGGGAATAATTTTTATGGGGAATGCGGGGCTGACACAGGAGACCGCTTTCTCGTTTATAATGCGACCATCAATGCTCATGTTAAAGACAAGTGACGTCAATATTGCTAGCAACCTTGAAATTGCGTTTAATTTCGATCACGTAATTTCCTAATAAGATCGAAGGCGCCTCGACCAACCACGCCCCATTTCCACCATTCACCGATTTCGACACTGAATTCCAATCGCAGCACGTGGTCACTAACACAGGACAGTCGCCGGAGATTCGAAGTGGTAGAGACAAAGTATCCCGCTCGATTAAATCTGGAATTTCAAAATCTGTGTAAGCTGGGCTGTTTTCAAAAGAAAGTCATGTGTTTCATATTTCAGACGTTAAAAGAACAATAATAATACTATTCGATTATTCGATCCCAGATATGCGAAAGTACTGCTCTTAGTGCTGAAAAGTTTTGAGCTTCCGACGTATGAAAGAAAGGGACAGTTACACGGACTCCTCGAATATGAATTTTGAAGAGGAAGATAATTCTCAACTTACCAAATGATATCCAAACTTTGTCGGATGATAAAAATAAAAATGAAACAAAAACGAGCATAAGAAGCAAGTTGCCGCTCTTAAGCAAGGGCAAAGGAAGACATCCCTGTTAGGACATCCAGAGACTGCAGTTTCGTCTTTGTTATGAGCTCATTAGTCTGGAATAGTCAATAACCGAGATGGAGGTAGATGTCCTCCTAGCTTAGATTCCAACAAACTGGTAGCTAAAGTTGATTTAGCACACTAACGTGAGACGCATTTTTACATTCCGAGCCTCAACTGAAAGTAGACATTGGACATCCTCAAAAATGATTTTTAAAAAAAATGCGAAACTCTCCCCAAATTTTCTTTGTGACAGTTCAATTGCGCTAAATAAGAAAAATGCTTGGGAGGTTTTCCCTAAAGAGAGAAGCTTGGACAATCAAATCATAGAAAAACATTCGAAAGTACTGAAATCAAATAACGCAGTTGAAGGAACGGCATCAACATCGAAGATTTCAACAAGTGAGACTTTCTTCAATATTGGGACGAGGCGAGACAAGTCATGTGTTCTATTCTTATACAAAAATAAATTTCTATTATAAGCGCACTCTCTCCTATACCAATAACCAAAATAAAGAATAATGTTGAAAAAAATACCAGAAAAGAAAACTTCAAATATAAAGGAAGAAACTGGTGAAATTTTAACAAGCCCGGCAATATTAAAAAGATCGCACACTGAAAAAATTTAAAGATATGATAAATCACTCGATACTGTCTCTGAAAAAAGACACATAGACACAAAATTAAATAAATAAATAATTAATTAATAAACCTTTCCTTTGGGCGAAATTTATAACTGATTTAAAGTGTATTGATAGTCAACCTTAAAGAGTTGGAATGTGGGAAGAAGTTAAGTTTTTTGAAAAAAAATTAAAAAACGTGCATTTTCATGCCATCATTCTTTCTCACAATGTAGAATAATGTGCAATGTAATTTTAAAAAATACAAGGAAAATCTTTTGTTTCCTGAGAGAGATGATGTTTGAAAGTATTATGTATTGTATATCACACTGCGGAACAAAAAAAGAATTAAAAAGACTGCGGCGCTTATTCTGTTAATGCTTTTCGTAAACACTTGCATTAGACATACACAGTATACATTTACTTTTTTTTGGATCGACTCTGGTTTTTGAGATAAACGAAACAAGATATCAATGAAAAAATGTAAACGCCTCTCCTAAAGATCTATTGATTCGATTTTTCCCTCTGAATTTTATTATTTTTTTCACGTACATAGGTATTTTTTATAGGCTAGCAAGGGGTGAGTATACTAAATATCCCTGTTTCATATGTCTATGGGATAGTCGCGCAAACACAACATTGGATTAGAAAGGTCTGAACTTTGAGGAAAAATATGGAAGGAGGAAAAGCAAGTGGGATTCTTGAACCACTTATAAGTCGAGAGAATATTCTTTTGCCACCACTTCACATCAAGCTTGGGCTAATTAAACAGTTCATCAAAGCCCTTGATAAGACAGGTGACTGTTTTAAATATGTGTGTCAAACATTTCCAGCCCTGAGCATGGGAAAATTAGAAGCAGGCATCTTCCATGGACCGTAAATCCATACTCCCATTATAAAAGACACTATTTGTAAACCATATGACACAAATTGAATGTGACAAAATTGATTTGAAGCATGGCTAAGCTTTGTTTTTGTCGTCAAACATTTTTTGAGGTACCATGAAGCACCAGACAATTCAGAATTAGTTGCTAAAATGCTTCAAAATGTTCACATATAAGGAGCTACTATGAGCATTAAATTGCATTTTTTACATAATAGCCATTTGGACAGATTCCCGAATAACTGTGAGGAACAAGGAGAACGGTTCAACCAGGACATCAGAATAATGAATGAAAAGTTACCAGGGTCGATGGGATCACCACATGACGGTTGATTACTATTGTATTTTAATAAGAGATTTTCCTGCGCAATGCCATCACAGAAAAGCTTACAGAAAAAGTTTTCTATTGGGTAGGCCGCGGGGAGTGCCCTTTTTTTCGAAACATGTTATAATTGGTGTGTCACTAATCGTAACAGATTGATGTTACTCACACAAAGTTTTTAGCTTCGTCGAGCTTTGGTATAGCATCTCGTGAGGATTAACTTTTTTTTTTTTTTTTTTGTTGAATTCAGTAAATTTTGTATTGGACTTATTGACGCTTATTGCGAACTAAGAATGCTTAGATAAAAATAAACAAATAAATGAATATTAGCAGAACTTTATCCTTGTTTGAGAACAGTATAGCTAAGTTAGATGTCAAAATAATAAAAAATGCCGTTCTGTAAGTGAGTCTGGGTCAGTAAATGAGACTTCGTAAACGTGCCCTGGGTACGGGGCATATTTACTCAACAGAAATTGACCTAAGTTTTTTTTTTTTTTTTTTTTTGACTCTCAAATACTCAAACAGGGAAAAAACTGAATCCACAAACTTTAACTTTATTAACTGCTTCATAAGACCATAGCGTCTAAAATTTTCTAACTTGAAGCATAAAAATTAGAAAAGTCATTGAAAAAAATCCGCCTAAACGTGCCTCAGTCTGCCCTAGTTTTTTTTAATGATTTGATGAACAGTATATACATTTTTTGTATTTATATCGTTCTGGTAAAATATCTTAATAAAAAAAAATTTTCAATACATATTGGTATTTTTATTTCCGTTTTTTCTCAGTGAAATAGCTAATAGTCTTTATCTCAAAAACAAGAGCCAATTTGACAAATCTAACAATTTTCTATTATTCAGCTCACTTGTCTGATAAGGAAGTGACTTAAGTAAGAATGCAGCAAAATGACTGTTCCCCAGTGTAATAGCATAAATAAAATGTCGTTGAAATCTCAAATGCACAGGAATACTGCAGTATTCCCGAGTATTTGTACTTTTAACAACTTGTATTTATGCTAGGACAATATTACTTTCTAGAAATGTTTATGAACTTTTTTTTTTCTCATTAATGAATAAAAGTACAAAATTACTGTTCACTAAACCGTGAAATTAAAGCTTTTAAAGCATGACTTATTTCAACCCTCTAGTGACCTATTTTACCTCACGCTATGCGGTAATTAAGTCATTGGCAACACATTTTATCAGGGTGTAAAAAAATCAATGATTTTTTTAAAAAAATCAAAAAAATCGGATTTTTTTGATTTAAATCAGATTTTTTTGATTTAAATCGGATTTTTTTGATTTTTTTAAAAAAAATTAGAAACTTCAGTTATTAATTATTTTTTATTTTTGAACAACTTACCTTTAAGTTTTTGAAAATACAAAAACAACTTTGAAGTAAAGATTCACCAGTACGAAACCCAGAAAAAAGTGTTAGGAGCCAATCTGAAAATAATCCTGTCTACTAGCTAGGATAAAAATCAAATGGGGCAGGAAGCTTAACCCAATCCTCACTTCATTCAGCCCCCCCCCCTCTTTATTTTGCTTTTGTTTTGTAAAGCTGGAATATGTTCCATTTCAGCCACTAATAAAGACTGAGGCCCCCTCCCCCCAGTTGCTAATGCAAGGCATACAAAATTCATCTTCTGTTTGGTTGTTTTTGTTTTTTCTTTTCACTGAAAGTATATCACACACATTCTATCATGTCCCTCCCCCCTCAATTCACTCTTTGCAACACCTGCCCTGTATTTTCTTTATCTCCATATATTATTTCTCTAAGCCGAATCCTATACCCGGTCGAAACTCGCTCATTTCTTTATCGAATTGCAAGAAAATTTATGATTTTGAAGCTTATCCCGCGGGCTATTGACGAAAATTAGACCCACCCTCTAAAAAGTGTCGGTTCGTTTTTTATTCGAACTTCAATTTTTGGGCACAAAATTGACTCTATCTAGCCGAAATAATTGTCGTATCGTCTCCATTTTGATTTCATTCGAAAGATTAATAAAAATGCGTTCTTTAGAACGTTTCTCCGCTAGCGCCGCGTAACGAGAATCTCGAAAATCCACGTTTAAGCGACTTATAAGCGATTGAAGTTTGAAAAAGTTAAATTTTTTGCTCAACTCTTAAAATCGTTAGCATTGTTGTTCAAATCAATTTTAAATGCGACATTTCAAACCAAGGCTTAGCTCGGTAAACCTTAATTGTAACTTTTATTGTTTCAAAATACTATGGTAGTTTTGCGATAACGTTAGTATTTAGTTTAGTAGTAGCTTTGGGTATTTGATTTTAATATAGGGTATCACTTTTGTAGTAGTTGTAAAAGTGAACGTGTCTTTGATCTCTTTGAAAAGTTGTCAGAACGACGGCAGTAGATGGCGATGTTGTGCAAATGAAGCCAATAAAAATTGTCGTATTAAATTTTAAGTTTAGAGTTTTTTTTTTTTTTTGCGGAATTCCGCACGGGTCACCTAGTTTCACATATTAGACAACAAATAGCACTATTTGTGCATACATATTATTTGGACTGCAACCTTCCAGCATCTGGATGAGTAGGATTACCTTTCCATTTATTAGATGGAAATCAAAGCTCTAAAAGAAAATGGTAAAAGTAATGAAATTGGGATTGTCCAAGAGAATTTTTTAAGGATTAAAATAAAAAGCGATTTAAATCAATGATTTTTTTAAAAAAATCAATTGATTTAAATCGCGATTTAAATCACTGATTTAAATCAATTGATTTAAATCATTGACACCCTGCATTTTATAACTCATTTATCAATATCAATATTGTGTTTTTTTCAGAGATATTTAACGTTAAATGTCATAAAGAATATTCATTTGCATATAGGGATCATTTTATTTACTGATTGAATCAATATATGTTTTGCTGTCAAAGCATGATTGTAAAATTGCTCTTTTTTTATCTATTTTACTCCATCTTACCCTTTTAAGCTCCAGTTCTTTCGTTCATTCTCAGTTTTCGATGTTAGCTCGGTTTATGTATATAATATTGATGAAGAGGTTCAAAGTAACCTAAACTGAGTTTGGGGCAAGTTAAATACTTCTAGCCAAAATTAGAAACTAGACAGGATATTATTTGGTTAAAAGTTCTAACTCGCATGTTGTAACTTCGTTTTTATCGAACTAAAATGCTTTCCCCGGTGCGATGAAAAGCAGGAAACGTCAAAATATGTTCGTTTCTCGGTTTTACAAAGGATGCGAACCCTGTCCACCCGGAAGGAGAAGGCCGCGTTCGAAGAAGAAGGAACGATGTTTATCAAAATTCAGAGCCGAATGACGTCAGAGGGCCGAGTGAGAGACGTGTTTCTCATGAGCAAGCGGCCCTTGTCCGCAAATAAACGCCTTCAAACTCTGGATCAGCTCTCCACTCGGTTCACATGCGGCTGGTTGCATCACTTGTTTTGTCCCTTCTTCCCCCTGCCCTCCCTCCTCTCCCGATATCGAAGAAAAAAGAATCGAGAAAAGTACAATCGCTGGGCCGCATCTAGGAGGATGCAAGCCCCACTAAGAATTTTTAAGATGGATATGCTGAAAGTGACCTAACCAACTAACCATACGTCTCGCTTTGAGCTGGGCAGTCCATTGCTGGTGACATCCCCCTTTATAAGTAGGTTGTCTGCCTCACTGTCCCCGAAATACGGAGCAAAACCCCCTTTTAGCCCTTTGAGGATCATGAGCTTTGTGATACAGTCAAGTCTTGCGAAATTTTATTCAGTAAATTTTCAGGCAAGGGAAAGAGGAGTGAAGAATCCTGTTTTTCTGCTCTTAAAATTAGAAATGAATACTATTCCGTAACGGAACCTTTATTCATTTTATACAATCGAGGGGACCTAAAATATTTTTTTTTCGAACCTTACGGAATGAGGGAAAAAAAAAAGAGAGAAAGCCATTGGCATGGCACAAACAGCAAACTGCACCACATCCAAAAATAAGCAACAAACAGAAAAATAATCACAACGCAAAGAAAGGTTGCAGCAACAAAATTTGAATGTATACCTTTCAGTAAATTGGAAAACAACTAGTAAAATATTAGCTATATGTGGCTGTTTATTGTAAAATACGATCGATATAAAAAACAGACTCGTTTCAGTATTTGCTGATTTCTCCGTTGTACTGAATGTCACGTTTGTTTGGTGCTCACTTTTTAATTTGTTTATTTACTTACTTTATGAGAAATTATGCTCTGTTTTTGTATCCTCACTTAACTGTTTTTGATGTTCCTTCGATTTTTCAGACTATTGGTACGGGAATTAATCTAGCTCAGTGTTTTTAATATTTTTTTAGGGAGACAAGTTTTGTCATAGTCACCGTTGTTAGAAATTGTCTGCGGTTTGCATTTGTTTATTTATTTTTTTTTTCTCAAGCAGACTTCGCGTTAAAAAAAAGCGTTTTTTATGCGTAAAATGCTGCTTTTCAGTAAAAACACCTGTATAAATGAACTGAAATAGCAAAATAAATAACCATTTTTTCTGATCCATTATATGTTCTTTTTTTCATAGAACATTTCAAAAAAGGCCTATCTCGAGGTTTTTCAAAATTGACCCTTTTTTTTTTTTTTTTCATTTACAGCTTGTGGGCGAGAAAAATTGATATATGGATGCCATCCTGGAGAAAAACATGACTTTCTGCGAACAATTTTGAAAAACTTATAGCTCACCAAGATAAGACTTTTTTGAAGACCGAAGGCCTTCTACAAGGACTGAAAGATTCGGCATAGATAGACGTTGAAAAATATTTTGAATAAAAACATTATTTAACACACATTTGAAAAAAAAATAATGACTGGCTAACACCGTTCCAAAACTTTTTGATCTCAGGACGGTCCTGTCCCGTGCCCATGTGCTACATAAAAATAAAATATTAACTTCTTATTAAATAAAAAGTGGAGAGACTAAGACGATGATAAAAGAAATATATATATGTACTCGGTCCCCCCCCCCCCCCCCAAAGAAAAAACTGGCAAAATTCCTGTATTCTCCCACTTTCGAGATTTGTATTCTTGAATGAAGATAAAAACTTGCTTCTTGTCACTCTGAACCTGTACTAATTCGTGTGGCATAAGCTCTTTTCTTACGAAATACAACTGCTCTTTGAATTAAATTCTATCTACCAGTGCCCAAAATGAAACTCTACAACCAAATGCTCGATTCCATGTTCGGTCAGCTCAAAGAATGCATCAAAGAGGCCGATCCTCCCTTAAGGCCCGCCCACCCGAGCCCTAAAGACAGAGCGGCTCGGCCGTCAAAGGCAGAAATCTCCTACCTTCTGTTGTCCTCTCTTGCCAGGTAGCTAAAATGGAAAGCGACTTTCCAAGAAACCCAAGAGGGGAACAAGAGAGGTATTCAAATGACAAAAGAGGGGACAAGATACAGCGAGGGGCGTTTGCCTTCAGCATGTGTGACGTGGCTTCATTATTATTCGAGTCTCTATATACGCTATTTTGAATGGTAAAGTTTCAGCCCAAGGCAGTTCATGCAATGGATCACGTGCTGCTTTGATAAATAGGGGAAGAAAGTTTACCAATTAAGATTTTTCAAGTATCATTTTTTATGAGTTTTCTTTTTTTCCCACTTTATTTATTTATTTTATTTGAGGGGTGCATTTTATTTGGGATATTTTAATTCTTGCTCACTGAAATAGTTCCAAACTACATGATTAGTCTTAATAGTTCATCAGGCTTTTAAGGAGTTTATTTAAAGTATACCACCTGAAGCGACGGGCGATGTACGCTAGCGTACAAAACCTTACCAACAAATGCGTTTTTCAAACAATCATCAAATTGTTTAAAGCACTTTTTGCTACCAGTACAGGCAGCTCAATAGAAAGATGATGCATAAGCATTAGGGTGGGTCGAAAAAAGCTTTTTTCTTTCTGATCAATTTCTAATAGCACGGAAAACTTGCCCATGGTCATCCTTATAACGGGAAAAATAATAAAAAAAATAATTAAGAACTTTTGTAATCGCGCAAGAGCTATAAAGTTTAGAAAAAAAGAGAAAAATCTGTCATTTTTAAAGATGAATATTTTTTTTAAAAAATACTTTTTTAAATTTCTAATAGCACGGAAAACTTGCTTAGGGGCATCCTAATAACGGGAAAAATAATTAAAAAAATAATTAATTACTTTTGTAATCACGCAAGATCTCTAAAATTTAGAAAAAAAGAGGAAAATCTGTCATTTTTAAAGATGAATATATATTTTTTAAATACTTTTTAAAATTTCTAATAGTGCGGAAAACTTGCGCATGGGCATCCTAATAACGGGAAAAACGTTGGATAGAAAAGAGACAGTTAAACTGGCTAAAACTTTCTATGGATGAATGTATTACCATCACAATAAATAAAACTGACCTCAGTAAAGATTAGAAATATCTTTTAGACATTGTTCAAGCAGTCAGCACAGGAAGCTGTGATCCAGAATTAGCAACTAAAAATCCTGGACCCCTCAGCCATTCCAGATGGGGAACTTGAGCAAACCGGGTGTTAAGACTTCGTTTCCCAAATAAGTCCGACAAGCGAAATGAAGACCCTTGCAAATTACATTGTAAAGACCTACACTCCTGTTTGGTTCAATATTAAAGTGCACAACACTGTGAGAGATGGTCCGAAGCACGTATTAAAGATCATTCAAATAACCAGACATTTTCAGGACAACATTAAAAAAAAAAAAATCGATCCAGTCATTCCAGAGAAACTCTTTCTTCTGCCATCTAGAGATTCTCATTCTGGCGATGATAATGGATAACAGATAGCACATTAAAGAGTTAGGCTACAGGAAGATACTGAAAGCCAGAAATGTGAGCCGCCAGTAGTGGGCCACATTAGAGCTTTCAAGCTTTCTTCAATTAACTTTGAAGTCACTGACTATCCTGAACTAATTGATTGGACAAATTGTAAGCTGACACCTCCACCCCTTCTGTCAAATATGTCTACAGAAAATATTTCAACCCTATTGAAAGAAAAAACCCTTCCAGAATTTGATTACTTGAAATTTCCCTGCCACACTCAGTCAGTGGAGCGGTGTGTAAAACTAGTTACAGAGGCTGCTGCTAAAGTTTGCGGGAATGAAAACCGAGAGGGTTTTATTAAGACAACCTTAAAATCAAGATCTTTAATGCAAAAATTTGATTCGAAGTCAGAATTCAAAGGGTGTAAGTAAGCACACCCAAAATGGTTGGTTGATTGGGCAGGATGTGGGTGGGACTTGATTTAGTATTATTTTAGAATTTGTAAAAAATATGCTGAAATGTGCAATAAGCTGCAATATGTGATTTTTTCCAAAAAAAAAAAAAAAAAAAGGATTTTTAGGGTTTTTGTGCAAATTTAAACGAACGGCAATGTACCCCAAGCTTTTTTAAACCAATTTCTATAACTACAAAAGTAGTTTTTATACTATTAAATATAAAAAATATATTTTTTAAAATAATTATATATTTTTAAAAATTACAGATTTCTCTCTTTTTTTCGAAATTTTAGACCTTCTGCGTGGTTTCAAAAATAATTAATTATTTTAAAATCATTTTTGCTGTTATTAGGAAGCCCTGGCACAAGTTTTCCGCACTATTAGAAATAAAAAAAAATATTTTTTGGAAAAAAAAATTCATCTCTTAAAAACTACAGATTTTTCTCTTTTTTTCGAAACTTTAGAGCTCTTGCGCTTTTACAAAAGTAACTAAATATTATTTTCATTATTTTTTCCGTTATTATAATACCCATTCGCAAGTTTTCCGCACTATTAGAAATTTAAAAAAATATTTTTTGAAAAAAATATTCATTTTTAAAAATGACAGAAATTTCTCTTTTTTTCTAAACTTTAGAGCTCTTGCGCGATTACAAAAGTAATTAATTATTTTTTTTTATTATTTTTCCCGTTATTAGGATGCCCATGGGCAAGTTTTCCGTGCTATTAGAAATTGATCAGAAAAAAAAAGCTTTTTTCGACCCATCCTAATAAGCATATATCAGCGATAAGATCGAAAGAGGTACTACGAAAAGCAAATGCGTGGAATGACAACTCAAAAAGAAGAAGGAATGGTGCATATTGCGACACTCTTTCTGTAAGCGAAAGTAATATCGTTATTGCATGATAGCTAGAAGAAATTCACGATACTTTTAAGCGAGGTATTGCCATTGGCAAGCTTGAACAGCCGTAGTTTCTTTTCCATAATGTTTCAATCCCTGCGTAACATCAAGTATTTTTGGAAATATCGTTGAGTTTTCTGATGCATTAACATGTTGTAGAAAGTTAAGATTCGGAAGAATTTTGCTTCAATTTCGTACATTTTTTTAATTTATAATAAATTTTTTCTAGGTTATTTAAGGCTTTTATTGAGGAATTTAAAACGCCATGGTGTTCGTTTGGCTGAGAAAAGCTTTTTAATCTTTGCCAAACAAAAATAGGAATTATAAAGATTTTGATCATGAATCACTAATCGCTATTTATGCACAAAAGTAAAATCATTTGCATCAATAACAAAAGTTTTGAGGGAAGTTTTCTAAGAAACATAAATAAAATTAAAAAAAAATGCTTGAACTTACTGTTTTCCGCTTAAAGATGGTGGACTTATACTCTGACGGAAGAAAAGAACTATTTTGACATAGGTGTTAAACATTCTACTCTGGTACACTTTATTGGTTATTTTCTCAAGAATGCATTTTTCCTTCTCTCCCTAGAAGGCAGATCTAGTCGGCAAACAAGAAAACGACTTTTCTCGGAAGGGAGGCCTTCAAATGACATAAAGATCAGAGAACGATCATAAATTGGCGATCATTCAACAATACGAGGCTATCCGCGACAACACCGCCACAGAGACCAAAACGCCCCAAAGCGTTGCGTGAGTAGCCCTTCATCCATCAACGAAAAGGTACAACATAGTTTCTAAGTTTTTTAAATTCCTTTTTGTTTCTTGAGCCATTTGGCTAGGTCGAGTAAAGAGGGGAATTTTGACTCTATGGCTGCAGTTTAAATGTAGAAAATCAAGTAAATTTACCTCAATTAAATAAATTTACATCGAATTTTATAAGATTTTATTATCCATCTTAGATCTATTGAGCAGATATTCAACAACAACGTGAAGATACAACATAGTTTGTAAGTTTTATAGATGTCTTTTCCATGTGCCATTTTCTAGATCGAATAAAAAGTTGGGGTTTGACTCTGAGGTTGTAGCTTAAATGCAAAAAACGAAGCAAAATGAAAATACATCAACTAAATAGTCTTGTATCACATTTTATGTACATCGTTGCCAGAACTGCTTCGATGGAAAAATAATCTGATATGCTAAAATGAAAAATCTGGCAACAAAAACCAACATTTAAAAATCGTTTTGAGTTTCACGCAAATGGCAAACTTAATAATGGGCTGTTTTTTTTTTTTTTTGTTTTTTTTTTTTTAAATTATTATAAAAGCGTTGCAATGTTGAGATTAGGATCTACGTAACCTTCACAATGCTGCCAGGTTAGGCTTGACCCGACTAGAGTTTAAAAAGCCAATGATTCAAATAGAAGACGATTAGATTTCTTAAGCTAACAATCATTTTTGAAAAATTCAATAACAACAAGAAGTTCTGTCAAGAACTAAACCAGCCTAATTTCCCGTACATGGTCATCGGCATTCTAGCATCTGATCATTGTTCTCTTAATTATCTGAGACTAAAAATTATGTCAAACATACCTTTTTAGCACTTAAAGCTGATTTCTAAAAGCAAAATATACCCCTCTCATCAGATGAAATAGAGACATAAAAAGTAAATAAATGAATAAATAAAGTTTTGTCGCACCTTTTAAAGAATGTAACTGTTACAGTTCTTCCGTAGAAAAATTCCTCAATTGTTTTCAAAAAAAAAAAAAATTAAAAGTACAAAGTACATCAAAACACATTTTATCAAAGAAAGGAAAAAAAAAAAGAAAAAAAAAACTCGTCCGTTGATAAAATGTCTCGAATTTCACTTTTAATCCGTTGCCAGTTGTTAAATACAAACAAAGAATAAAACACCCTTGTGAATGAAACATTTTTATTACAAAAAAAATCGTCTGCCAAAAATAATAATAATAATAAATAAATAAAATAAAACAAATGAATAAATAAACAAAAAATCGTCTGCACAGTCAGTCATTTTTTTCTGAGCCTGCATTTCCGCCATGTTTGCGGAGTCGGAGTCGGAATCAGAGTCCTCACAGAAGATTACTCAGAAAAGTACTTTGCAAACATTATTTATCAAAACCATTTTCTTACAAAGTTAGTTTAAAGGAAATCCGACTTTAAGTTCAGGATCAACATTCAACTTAAATTCCCCGTAGGTGCTAATGTTAAATTTTTTTTCTGAAAGCATCGTGGGACAGGTTGTTTGAACGGTTCAAAGTTGAACTAAAAATTGTTCAAATCGAAAAATCAAATATGGGAATGAGCTGTACTCTTCGAGATCTTTCCAACAAAAAAAAAAAGTTTATTCCATTCGGATGGTTCACTCAGAAGTTATTAGGTGGGGAAAGGTTGCTTGAACGGTTCAATGTTGAACGAAAAAATGTTCAAATTGAAAATTTAAATACGGTAATGAAGTATCCTTGCTGAGATCCTTCGAACAAAAAAAAAAGTTTATTTAAATCGGACTGTTCACTCAAAAGTTATTAGTGGTGACAGCTTGCTTGAGCGGTTCAATGTTGAACAAAAAATTGTTCAAATCGGAAATGTAAATACGGGAATGAACTATCCTTGATAAGACCTTTCGAACAAAAAAAAGTTTGTTCAAATCGGACTGTTCACTCAAAAGTTAGCATCGCGGGACAGGTTGTTTGAACGGTTCAAAGTTGAACCAAAAATTGTTCAAATCGAAAAATCAAATACGGGAATGAGCTGTACTCGCCGAGATCTTTCCAACAAAAAAAAATTGTCCAAATCGGAATGTTCGTTCAAAAGTTATTTGGGGGGGACAGACAGACCGACAGACCGACCGACAGACAGACACACAAATTCCCCATCTCAATACCCTACTTTCAAATTTTTAATTTTTCGATATTCATTTTACCTTTTTATTTTTTTAACTGGCGATATTTTTTGGACTTGGCGATATTTTTTTTTACTTGACGATATTTCTTGGACTTGGCGATATTTTTTTTTACTTGGCGATATTTTTTTTACTTGGCGATATTTTTTGGACTTGGCGATATTTTTTAGATGCATTAAGCTACTTTTAATACTTTTTTCGTCTTTCTTTTGTTTTTAACGGGAAAGTAGGCTAAAAACTATCAAATAAGAGTCGTTTTTAGTTGTGTAGAACATAGTAGTTAGTTTTGATCAGAAAAAATCTGAAAGCCGTATTTCTACCGTTTCTATAACAATCGTGTAGGTTTTATACTCAGTTGTGAAGTTAAAGAATTTTTTTTTGTACAAGAATACTCATATGATCTTTTAATATTCCATTTAGTTTTACGCACTCTATAAACCATCTGTTTTATATTTACACTGTACACTTTCAAACTACTGTCTAGCTGCGTATTGCGCGCCTGGCAGTCACGACCGCTTATACTTGAAAAAGGGGTGATAGGATAAGGAGACGCACTTGTTGGTGCTTTCGCTTCTTACTTCCTGTTGAATGTTACTTCGCATTTCTCCCCTATTTTGAGGAAATCCAAAGAGACCCCAGGCATGCGCAGATGTGAGGAAGGTTTTACGATAAAAGATTAGACATTAAATGTTATAGTAAGAATAACAGAAAATAATTTATTTACTAGCTGCCAGGGCAGCTAGATTAGCTTCCTGCGGCATGTTGATGCATAAGTTCCCCCCTCTCTAACTTTTACCTCATTCTGAAGTTATATCATTTGATATAATTTAATGTTCATTCGATTTCAAGACATACCACGCACGTGGCCCGGCGTTGCACGGGCACTTCGTGCCCTGAAAGTAGTGAGAAAAAAATTTAAAGAAACTACTCCCCGCCAAGGCGGCTCGCTTACAGGCGCTTCACGCCTTTACTTTTTTCCTATATAAAAAAAATAATTCGAATTATTGAGATGCTTCACGTCTTCAAGATGGTGAGAAAAGTTTCAGTAAGTTCAGCTCGCTCAAAGGAAAAAAGCAGACATAGATATTCAGTTTTTAATATAAGCAGATGGCTCTTCAACAAATAAATGTTTCAAAATATTACCAGTAGCTAGAGATAAAAATTCTACGTAAGTGGCCCGCTTATGAGTTTCGTGTTTGATTTAGTTAAGCCTTCATTCAAAATTCTCATTATCATTGTTATTATACTGTTTCATAGCAACGACGGTTTGCAAGAATGGATTTCATATTTAATCATTTATTAGGCTTAATCGCTTTAAATTTGACTACTTATTAATTGATATCTTCGCTAATTAAAATCGTATAATTATATCAATTGAAACTAAAGAAGCTTGAAAAATTACCTATCTATCGGTACCTGGTTCGACTTTCAGTTCATTGGCGTTCAGGAGAAAGAAGCGTGACATAGAAAGATAGAAAGATAGTTAGAAAGAAAGATAGTTAGAAAGAAAGATAGTGAGAAAGATACTCAGTTTTTAATATAAGTAGACTAGCTGCCAGGGCAGCTAGATTAGCTTCCTGCGGCATGTTGATGCATAAGTTCCCCCCTCTCTAACTTTTACCTCATTCTGAAGTTATATTATTTGATATAATTTAATGTTCATTCGATTTCAAGACATACCACGCACGTGGCCCGGCGTTGCACGGGCACTTCGTGCCCTGAAAGTAGTGAGAACAAAATTTAAAGAAACTACTCCCCGCCAAGGCGGCTCGCTTACAGGCGCTTCACGCCTTTACTTTTTTCCTATATAAAAAAATCATTCGAATTATTGAGATGCTTCACGCCTTCAAGATGGTGAGGAAAGTTTCAGTAAGTTCAGCTCGCTCAAAGGAAAAAAGCAGACATATATACTCAGTTTTTAATATAAGTAGATGGCTCTTCAATAAATAAATGTTTCAAAATATTACCAGTAGCTAGCGATAAAAATTCTACGTAAGTGGCCCGCTTATGAGTTTCGTGTTTGATTTAGTTAAGCCTTCATTCAAAATTCTCATTATCATTGTTATTATACTGTTTCATAGCAACGACGGTTTGCAAGAATGGATTTCATATTTAATCATTTATTAGGCTTAATCGCTTCAAACTTGACTACTTATTAATTGATATCTTCGCTAATTAAAATCGTATAATTATATCAATTGAAACTAATGAAGCCTGAAAAATTACCTATCTATCGGTACCTGGTTCGACTTTCAGGTCATTGGCGTTCAGGAGAAAGAAGCGTGACATAGAAAGATAGTTAGAAAGATAGAAAGAAAGATAGTTAGAAAGATACTCAGTTTTTAATATAAGTAGATGATACTGTAAAAGTATTCATCATAGGTTCTTGGCAAAGATAGACTTTAAAAATAACATTCAAAAAATATTTCTTCGCCGAATTGTCGGCAAAATTTGACCGATTATAAAAAATAAGTAAAGTGGCCGATTAATCAGTGCATACCTAGTAATAATTCTTTAAACTAGAAGAGAGAGAGAATTTATTTTCAATGAAGACCTTTAAAAAGGTTCTCCGTAAAGTAGACGAGGTCTACATTGTTAAATTGCTAGAGCTATTTCGAAACTTAAATATTTTTAATCAAATTAGTATGTCTATTTATTCAAAATTTCAAATAAAAATAAAGATTAAATTAAATAACTTTTAAAAAATAGCAGTCTTTTTCAAAATGTTACACTAGTCACATCTAAACCGTCACGTTTGTCACAACTTAACTGTTAAATTAGTCACACTAATTCTTTTCATGTGTCTACTAGGTTTAATATAAATATTTTGCACTTTTCAAGTAGCTATAATACAGATGTAAGAAAATAAAAATTTTCGACTTGTATTTTTTTAAATTTAATTTTAAAACAGAAAACAGCACGATTTCGTGACTAACGTAGCAAAATATTATCTATGAACGAGTCAAATTAATAAAAATGCTTATCTTATAAATTATTTTAAAGCAGCAGTCACTTCAAGTGAATCTAAATCTAAACTTTCATGATAAACATAGTTCTTTAAAAAACTCGCATAAATTTTTACATTATACAAGAAACCTCTCACATAGGTATTTTGCGTGTGCTTTACACCCAATACACGAATAGAAAGACCAAAAATAATAAAATGAACTTTTTGCAAACTGTTAACAGATTTTTTTAGAAAGTTTTCTGAACAAAGTCAGAAGTCCCAATTAGGGCATTGTGAAAAAAAAAAAATCTGTGACTGTAATTGATTTTTCTATAGAATAACCCACTAATGTTTCACGAACATAAAAACACCGCAAAAACATTCGAAAACTTTACCATATAAACAGAAAAACATGACCGAAGTTCAACTGTACACGATACTTTTTATCACAGTAGTCATATTTCATTAACGTAATGACAGCTCCAAGAGCATCACGAAAGAACAAAAAATGCACACAAAAAAAAGAAAGAAAGAAAGAAAAGCAGCATAAACGGAAAAGTAAAAAAGCGCCAAATAAACCACGAAAAAATGTCACTAAAAAATGAAATATCGCCAATGAAGGGCCAATTCTAAATCTGTAAGTCACTTTGAGAAACACGGTTCTAGAGCAGTAATGCCCAATCTGGAGTCTGCTGGCTATGATCGACCCGACCAGCGAAGATGATCAATGCCGCTCGGTTCTTTTTTTTTAAGTTACAAATATAAAAGCACGTTAAATGACTGCTACAGATTTGGAGTCGAATATTTGGAAAATGGCTTCTTAAAACAAATGCACTCCGCAAAAGAAACATAAAGTCATGATAATAACAACTTTTAATATTACATCCTTTTCCGCATTTTTTGTTATTATTAAAAAAAGTTTGAAATCTTTTGAAATTTTATATGGGTTCTGGCAAGCGAGAATCATTTTAATACGAGGTGTTGCCCTCGTAACCTCGGGTACGATAAAGTTCTGCACCCCACAATTCCAGAAAAAAAAGTTAGTACTTGCAATTGGGGTTGCTCCAGGGCCGGGCAGTTCGGGCAGCTGCCCCGGGCCCCGCGGCTAGAGGGGCCATGGCTGGGGTTGCCCGCGCCCTGTTCAAAAGAGAAGAGGCTCAAGAGCTCTCCGTCAATATTTAGAAACAGGCCTGTCATTTCGAAGTAGCTTTTAATATGCACTTGTAGTTGATCTTCGATGATGTTATCAGTGGGATTTGAGGCTCTTCACCCGGAATTTTTTTAGAAATAAAAGCCCTAAAGCAAAATTTTAGACGATTTTTCATAACATTAAGGGTAGAGGAAGGTTAAATAGATCTTCGAAATAATAAATACGCAGTTTTAGGCCATCTTAGATTAAAATATGAGAAAGGATGAAATTCGTTAAGTCTGCTGCAAATTGTTTTTAAAATTAAAGTTTCAAAAAATCAGTTCCAGGCTACCTTTTGTGGCGTAAATTTAAAGGATAAAGTTCTTGGATCTCCCTAACCTTCCTTGGCTAATTCCTTATCTTCTTCTGATGTTTTATATCATTAATAAAGCATGTTGTGAATAAGCCTTTCCTGTTTTTTTTTTCCCTTCCAAACCATTTCAGTGATTTTGTTTTTTTCATTGTGAAATCTTCAATTTCCAGCCTGATATTATTTGTTTGAAATACATGTGCTTGTGGGCTCAGTAAAGCACTTTTAACATTTGAGATTGATGTGGTACTTTTCAATAGTATCTTAAGATATTTTTTCTTTTACTTTATTTTATTTTAAATAAAGCTCTCTGAATCTTTTGACAGAATTTTAGTTTCCTTTCGTTTTTTACTTTCAAACATTTAGAACTATTAGTATGACTATTGATTACAATATTTTATATCTCGCTCACTGTATTAATTTATTTGTCTTTAAATCATATTCTGCGAAATGTATACTTTTTTCACTCATATATAGCTGTGGTTTTCATATTACTGTTTTCACGAAATTAGAAATGCAAACATTTTGATCGCCAAAGTGAATGTATCATGGTGTATCATCAATCAATAGTTTATTCTTTTTAACTGAATTTTATATAGCCAATCAAAATGCTTTTGTTTCATTCATTTTTTCAAAAGTTAAAAAAAAGGAGGGGGGGGAGACCTCACAAATTTTATTTTATTTATTTATTTATTTATTATTTTTTTTAATGCTTAGGGAAGGCAAAAAATCTCCTAGGGAAGCAGCACCTCTCCTGACCTATGCCTGACAACGGCTCAAGAGGGGGGGGGGGGGATATGACACCGGTATTGTGCTTAACACCCCTGTGATTAATATAATCCTTTTTTAGCCTACTTTCCCGTTAAAAATAAAAGAAAGACGAAAAAAGTATTAAAAGTAGCTTAATGCATCTAAAAAATATCGCCAAGTTAAAAAATATCGCCAAGTGAAAAAAATAAAAAGGTAAAATGAATATCGAAAAATTAAAAATTTGAAAGTAGGGTATTGAGATGGGGAATTTGTGTGTCGGTCGGTCGGTCGGTCGGTCGGTCTGTCTGTCCCCCCCTAATAACTTTTGAATGAACAGTCCGATTTGGACAAACTTTTTTTTGTTGGAAAGATCTCGGCGAGTACAGCTCATTCCCATATTTGATTTTTTGATTTGAACAATTTTTGGTTCAAATTTGAGCCGTTCAAACAACCGGTCCCGCGATACTAACTTTTTAATGAACAGTCCGATTTGAACAAACTTTTTTTTGTTGGAAAGAACTTTTCAAGGATACTTCATTCCCGTATTTACATTTCCAATTTGAACAATTTTTCGTTCAACATTGAACCGCTCAAGCATGCTGTCACCCCTAATAACTTTTGAGTAAACAGTCCGAAAAAAAATGACTGACTGTGCAGACGATTTTTGTTTATTTATTCATTTGTTTTATTGAATTTATTATTATTATTATTATTATTTTTGGCAGACGATTTTTTTTTGTAACAAAAATGTTTCATTCACGAGAGCATTTTATTCTTTATTTATATTTAACAACTGGCAACGGATTAAAAGTGAAATTCGAGACATTTTATCAACGGACGAGTTTTTTTTTTTTTTTTTTCTTCTTTTTTTTTCTTTCTTTGATAAAATGTGTTTTGATGTACTTTGTACTTTTAATTTTTTTTGAAAACAATTGAGGAATTTTTCTACGGAAGAACTGTAACAGTTACATTATTTAAAAGGTGCGACAAAACTTTATTTATTCATTTATTTACTTTTTATGTGTCTATTTCATCTGATGAGAGGGGTATATTTTGCTTTTAGAAATCAGCTTCAAGTGCTAAAAAGGTATGTTTGACATAATTTTTAGTCTTAGATAATCAAGAGAATAATGATCAGATGCTAGAATGCCGATGTCGATGTACGGGAAAGTAGGCTCGTTTAGTTCTTGACAGAACTTCTTGTTTAAATGGAGGGGCTCCCAAAATTTTTCGCCCCAGGGCCACGCAAGACCTAGACGCGCCACTGCTTGCAATAGTATTTATGAGCAGCCGATCAAATGGCATTAAAACACACATAAAGAACAAAAATAATGTCAGTGATGCAATGACTTAATGTCCTTTGCAATAAATACGAGCTGATAGTACGACGGAGTAAAATCGCACCGAAGATGACGACTAGGAGAAGATTTCGCGTGTAAGTGAAGTATCCGTGGCTGTATGAAGATATTTCTGTTGAGAGAAATGAATTTTCGAGAGCGCTGTCGTGGCGGCATGTCTCAAGGACGGGAACAAGGTGATGCTGCTCTTCACGGATGCTCGTCACGCGCTCCGCAAGTATTTCTGGCGGAAGAGCCCCGACTGACACCTGTTCGCTCCGTTCCGACACTTTCCCGATCTTTAGATATCATTCGAGTCCCGAAAGCTGCTTGTAGTAAAAAGCCTACTTTCATAAACAGGAAAAGTGACATTTTCTCCGGGGCATAGTATTAAAATAGCAATAAAATAATAACCTTCCACTATATCGCGCTTCTCAGGAGACAACAAAAAATGAGATTTATCCAAAAACGCGATATGACCGAGGCAATAAAAAGTAACGCTTCAATTAACGTGAAAACTAAAGACATAAGCACCTACGAAAATATTAGTTTACTACCATGTTAGGACAATTTTTTAAATAAAAACCAAAGAAAAGTATCCAACTAAAGTTTCTTTTCAAATTAGAATAAAATAATAATAATAATTTAAAATATTTATATTGTTCTATATAATAATTATTTTTTCAGTAATATTCTAAAAAAAAAAAAGTTAAGCTTACTTATGAAGTACGATTTTTTTAAGTTTCTAATCTCCAGTCATTATTACTAAATTACTCATCAACTTAAGTACAAAGCAACACATATGCTGGATCATTTTTTATAAGTAAAGGAAATTAAATAGATAACGGAATTAAGTAAAAATGAAATTCAGTTTTGAATAGAAGGACAATTTATCTATTTTTGCCACCATCTTATCTCAGTCCAGCACATCTGAGGGCAATATACAATGTTCATAAGTTAATTTTAAGAGAAATGAGACATATTTTCATAAAAATTCAACATTTTTTTCTTCGAATTGGGGCAATAACTTTTCAATAAATAAATTTTCCGTTTTTATATATCAATCCTTTAGTTCGTCTTTATTTTACAAATAAATTTTCCAACTTTCTTCATTTTCGAAAGTTTAATTTCATTTGATTTTCCGGGAAAAATAATAGATCAATGAAAACGCAAGAGTAGAAACAATTTTATACAATAAATTATTTCAAAGAATAAAATTCGTTAAGAAATGTTTATATTACTTAGGTAAGATAATTGTTAATAAATTTCAAAACTTAAAACTAAATTCGCAACATTTTAAAAGGACTACAAAATCTATACATTTTTAACAGAAATTAATTAAATTATTATTAATTAAATTTAATTAATCCGTATATTATCATTCTAAATTATGTATTTTCAGGGACTTCTGTAAAGTTCCCAATGTTTGGTATCATTTTACAATTCGTTTCCGAGCGGCGAGCGACCGCTTTTTGTGAGAGCGGTAAGCTTTCCTCAAAAAGCTTCACGGCGCATATACTTACGCAGCAGTGAAACCTCTTTTACGGGTAGAGCGCAGCTCGCTTTGAAATGGAAAATGAATTTTCCGCACATTTGAATTTCAGTTATAAAAAATATCCCTATGTCCTTGCACACAATTTATTTAAAATGGAAAGTATTTTTTAAATGAATATTCAATGTTCAAAATAAATTTCAAGCTAGTTTAATTTTTTCCCTGCATTTTTCGTCAAGTCGTCTGTGAGAGGCCGATTTTTGGGAAAACGGTGTGTTTTGCAAAAAGCTTCAGGTTATGGTACACTGCAAAAAATGAACTGTTGTTTTTATAGTATAATACTGGCAGTAGAGGTTCCAATTTAAAACTGTAAAATGCACAATAATAAACCATAAAACTAGCAATTTTAGTTTATTGCCGTAAAATTTAGCTGTATTATACTGTAAAAATACCAGTATAATACTGACGGCAGAGGTTCCAGTTTAAAACTAAAATGCACGGTAATAAACTGTAAAATTATTAACTTTACAATTTATCAATGAAAAATTAGCAATTCTACAGTTTAGTACTGTAAACGTAGCAGTTTTACTGTTTATTGCTATAAAATTAGCAATTTTCAGTTTATTACTTTAAAATTAGCTGTATTATACTGTAAAAACAACATTCATTTTTCACAGTGTAAACAAACCATTGTTAAAACATTAAGATTAAAACGTCCATTGAATTGAAACTAAATTTGGTATGTCATAAAAAAGATTTGTATTAAAACAACTGCTCATGCTAGCATTTGGAAGATATCCAATCCGAAACTGAGAGCACTAGAACAGGTTTCCAAACAGCTTGTTTCTTCAAGTACCAATCCAAAATATACTTTTACACTCCAACTCAAAATGCAAACTTCGACACCTAATAAATATTAATGGCAGAAATAACGTAACGTAAAACTTTTACATTATCTTTTCGACGTTACACAGAGAAAAAAAGTATCTCGCTGTATGTGTCAAAAATTTCATGCTCTGTATTGATAATTTAACCACCTGGATATTTTTTCTAGCTGTTCATAGTTGTATCTCAAAAGTCGCATTTGCACAATAGTTACAGTTTTGGAAACAAATTACTACTTTTATTTTAAGTTTTCGAGGCTCCAGGATTAGAGGACTTACATGCTGAAAGATACTGAGTTGAATAGATAAATCTAGGGGTTTTTTAAAATTAAGTTTAATTTTTAAACTATTTTTATATATGTGTGATTGTTTCAGCGATTTATCAATGACTTGTGCAAGAAAACCCATATCTTTTTTTCTTATCTTTTTTTTTTTTTACCTTTTCGCAATCGACCTTAATTTATGCCAACTTCATGCTTCAATTTTACGAAAGAACTGACATTTATTTAATTGTATGGCGTATTATAAGTACATCTCTAAACGATTATGGAATTACGTTTAGATTTTTAAACTAACATTTCAATGAAAATAAATGAGAATTTTAACTATTTACCTCACTGCGAAACTTAATAAATTGCCCAAATGTAAAAAGTTTGATTCCAGTGAAGGATGCAAAGAGATTGCTTCAAAACTAAATGCCTCGATTTTACATGAAAAGTAAACTTACTCGCAATTTAACTTCAATGTAATTTAGCCGAATTTTTTTAGCATCTACTATTGGTTTCAAACATTACATGTCATTTTTTAAACAGTAAGCAGTGCCGTGAAATGGGGTGTATAGGAACAGCGGGGTGATTCAGAACAAAACTTCCTGATCATACAAAGAAATTCTTCATAAATATACCGTCGGGTATTTTTGGCAGTTACATTTTTTGCTAAAAAGGTAATATTATAAGAAGTAGGAAACAAAAGTTTTTGTCCATGTGGCAACACTATTAGCTTCTGTGCAAGGTTTCAAGCGGAAAGCTAAAAAACATCAAGTTTTCATGGTCTGCAAAACTTTGTATGCAAGTACAGACCTCTTTATATTTCAAATCCCAGAATAGTATTTTTTAATTATGCATATATCTGAGCAACAGAGTACCACATTAGAAGAGACAACATATTTTAATTGTGGCATAAAAATGGAAAATGTTTCATAATGACATAGGATAAGGATTTGCGGGATGAATAGGAACACTTTGGTCTGTTGTTCCAATTCAAACTTATTCAAAGGAAACTGTTTGAAAAATCAAGATTCTAACCACAATTCTTCTAATCAAGACAAGGAAAAGGATTTTTTACTGTTAAACTCTTCTCCCGAGCAACTAGATCTTAGAATGACAAAAAGATTGCAGATTTCAAAAGATTTTTGCTCCAGGAGACTTTAACTTAAAATACGTGTGGGAAAGTCACAAGGCCTTTATGTAGCAAAAGTCCAGCACACAGACAGTGATGAATAAGTGGGAAAATTTTGCAAGACAATCCCCGAAACCCAGAGATTTTAAGAAAGTAAGGAAAAGGCAGCGTCCATCCCAGAAGATGTTATGAAAAATCTTCGGCCAAGCCACAACTGATAGTTTTAACCCCTTCAGTCGGAATTATGAAAAAGTTAACCAAAAATATTTTTATTTGGTACACAAAGTACTATGGCTAAGAGCATCTCATAAACAAAATTTCAAACTTGTGAGTAAAAAATTAAAAGAGTTATGACGTGTCCAATTTTCCAGATACATATTTTGAAATTAATATTTCAGCAAAAAAATATATAAAACATCACTCAAACTTTGTCGCAAAATATTCTCCAAACAATAACAAAACATAATATAAGCATTTGAAATGATAAATAAAAGATCAGACGATTTTAGACACTTCAGAAAAAAAGCAACTTTTTTCGGCGAGAGTGCATGGTTGGAAAAACAACCCCATCCCAGTTTCTCAATCCATTTTTGGGAATGTTGCCAATCCCAAAAGCAGAAATTTTTGCTCAGATAATAACAAGCAGATGGCAAATTGTCAACTACAAAAAAAATCAAGTAATTAAGTCAATTATTAAATGATTAGCAGCTGTTCAAAGTTGATGTCCGATATACCGGACACCAGGTCTGAAGGGGTTAAGGACAAGTACATATTTGTGGACGACATGAGTGACTTCAATTTGTGTTAAATCTTTGCATTTCAATTCAAAAGCATTTTTAAAATTAAGTTTAATCTTTCATAAGTTCAAAATTATTTTGAATTTTGACAAATCATAAACGTTTACTGATATAGAAAATAAACTTTTACTTGACAGTAACTGTCTGTTCTTATTCTACCCCATCTTTATTACTTATTTTTATGAGACCTATTACAGGTTAAATTGAAATTTTAATTAAATTATAATTTAATAAAAAGAAAAAATTTTAACATGTGTTCCGATCGACCCCTATCAGCGGGGTGATTCGAAACACTCATAAATTCCTATATCTATAAATAATTGCTATTCAAAATGTTTTGTCTCTGCTTGGAATATCAAAAGCAAAGCAAGACTGAAGTTTTTCCCAAAAAATCAAATTAAAAAAATCTTTTAACTACTTTTTTTACAATCAAAGCTGAAAAGTGTACCGATTCACCCCATTTTACAACACAGTACAAAGCACACAATGCCAAAATGCAATGCTGTTTTTTTGCAAAACGTTTTTCATCTCTTTCAATATTTTTAGTTCGAAAGAAACTATGTAGATTTCGCTAAACCGGTTTTCAGTGCCAAAAGAAAAAAAAAGAGAGAAAGAAAAGAAAAACATTTTTAAGAGTAAAAATTAGTGACCAAATTGACCAACGCTGAAAAAATGAGAAATACCGACCCTTGCAAATAACGAAGTAGAATTTCGTCCGCTTTACTGGCTTATGAATCAGAAAAAGACAACATTTGTGACTTCTTTCGGACTTCATGGCTTTCGTTAATTTTGAAACAGTTTTTCAAATCCGTCACGTTATCGGTAATTTTATACAACCCCGAAGCATAATGGTCCATTTGTATATAAATTACTACATAAGGATTGACAATAGTGTTGAAACCTGGAGTTCTAGGGGGTTGACCCCCAATCTCCCCCCCCCCTTTTTTTTCGTGTCTGTTCTAATGATCTTACATAAAAATTATATTATGACAAAGAGTGTTGACTAATTATTAAACTCTGGTGAGCTAACGATACTTATACCCGTAAAAGAGGTTTCACAGCTGCGACTGTGTATGTGCAGTAAAGCTTTACTAACCAGGAAACCGTACGATAGAGTTAAATGGAAAAAAAATAATAATAATTAGGAGCATTGTAAAACATGTTTTTTGGCGCATAATTATGGTATCCTCGTGTCCCCGTTATCGAAATATGAAGTCTTTAAACTTGTCGAAACATTGAGAAAAGTCGCCAAATTTAGCGAGTTTTATTGAAAGATTAAAGACATCTTACATGCGCTTTGCAGAAAAATCCGAATGTCGTCCTACATTCAGGCAGGGAAATCGTGTGATGCTTTCTATTTCTAGCCAAATCTTTAAATTTGGCTCTTTTCTTAAAATGTTGGTAGACTTTAAGACCTTTTGTCTCGATAACGGAGGTACGAGGGCAAAAACTTTTGTGCCAAAAAATGTTTCAATATGCTCTTTTAATTGCTACCTATGTCAAATTTTTTCACTAGTCTAAAAGTCGTGTGGGGCCCTGGTAAGAACACCGCTTGTTATTTTGTTGAATAACAGTTTGAAATTAATTATTTAATTGACTTACATATTTTTTAATCACAATTAATTGTGTTGATTTACGTTTGAACACATGTCAGTGAAAATGCACATCTTAGGAGAGTGATAAACAAATACAACGATATATAAATAGTAAAATATTTTAATATTAAAATCTGTGTGTCTATGTGCATCAGTTTATGCAGCTTTTTAAAAAATAGTGATTCGTTCTAAGTATTTGAGTTGAAGTGAACTTAATTCATTTCTGCTCACTAAATTTTCATTTCCTGAAATAATTTACCTTTTTGAATTGCTTGTACTTTTCGTTTTAAAAATGCAATTTTACCAAAAAGTGTTCGACATAGGAGTTAAAATCATTGTCATCAAATGAAAAATGGCAACAAATTACGTTCGATTTATAAAAGACAAAACAAGTTCGTTTTCTCCATTCGACGTCCTGTTGATTTTATAATTAGATGATTTCTATATACTTATTGCCTCCTTGCACGAAAAAATTTGATATCCTCAAAATAGTTAACTAAAATTCGAGGGAAAAACAATATCAAAATATCTGTAAAAATATTTATTTTGCACCTAATTTATTTAAGATAAAAAAAATCCTTATGAATTTCTAGTGTTCAACATGAATTTCAAACATTTGAAAACATATTTCCGATGTTTAATTTCAAGAACCAGCTTTTGTTTTTAATCATTGCACAACGCAAAAATTGCAGTACGTAACAGATGGTCAGTCCAACTAAGCAACATGCCCAGAGGGTATCAAATGAATTTGAATAGAATTTCAACTTCCAGTACCGATCTTTCTCCCTCCACTTGAGGAAAAGCATTCTAAATTTTTCCTCTCCTTAACAGATCCAACAGGAAAAGTGCGATTAAATTAGAAATAAAACAGATCACTCACTTCAAATGAAGGCTCAATCAGGAAAAAGTATAGCTACGAGGTCAGCGCTGAAACTGAATGGCATGACATTTCTTTCGAACCCTGTTTGTTGTTTTTTTTTTACTCATGGTGTTGCTAGCAAATGCTACACAAAATGAGCTTCAGCAGAAATTAATTTAATTTTAGATGATTTCAAAATTATTTTTAAGGTTAGTTTTGGAAACAGGCTACAACAACGCTTTTATAGATAAGTGTGGCCAAAAAACAAAGACTTTCTTTTTTTTATGTTTGTTTGTTTGTTTTTCTCCCCAGGGCTTGAAATTACTCCTTGATATTTTTTAGCAGTGGGATTTCATTTACGAAGACTGAAATATACGTAAATCGCGAAGACCTCCAAACTGATCAATTCCATAAAAAACTGACTTTATTGAAGGAGGTAATGGAATATGGCAAGGGAAGAGATGTGTACTATTTTGCTTTTCAGAATTTAGAGTGCCTAAAGCTTTTCATTTAACAAAGGAATGATTAAATAATTTCACTTCAAAAAACCTTTCTTCAACTCTTCCTCCTCCTCTTAAATTCTTTGTCCCAATCCTGAATGTAACTCAATTGAAGAGCAAATGACAAAAAGATTTTTTTGAAGTTCCGAAACATGTTAATAATAATAATGTTTGATTTAAGCGTATGCTTCTTGAATCCGATATAAAGCAAGGTTTAACTTTCAAGGAGTGAAAATACTCTGTCATTTCAGGCAAATTGAGTTCATGTTGCAGGAGTGGACACATTTCCCTCGCCAAAGCAGACATTTTGCCTTGCACGCCACATTTCATTTCAAAACGTATAATAAAGAGAATATTTATATCTAAAAACATACACATGTGCAAATGCTTTCTTACGCAAAAATTGTAGTTTATTACATTTTACGCATTAATGTCTTTAATAAAATATAGAGTTTTCACGCGCAGTACAAAATGTCTGATTTTTCATAAAATACCCAGAAGTTTCTTTTTGATATGAACAGTATAAAATAATTAATAAGAAAGTAAAGTAGAAGTATAAAAAAAGAAAAAAAAATAGTGTGCGTCCAAAAGAGTGTTCTGCATGCGACAGCTATACTTTATTAAAAATAGCAATCAAAACGACATTGGGCAAAAAGAGTTTCATTATCAAATCACGTAAGTAACATACCTTCACTATGACTACAATTTTTTCATATTTTATACCAAAATAGTTTTTACACATTATGTTTGTGTAATTTGTAAATAATTTAGTCTTATATGCACAAGAGATAAAATGATCCAGACTGTTTTAAAATACCGTCAAAGATTCATGCATTTGGCTGTCCAGGGAGGCTGTGTCAGTGGAGGAGTAAAAAAATATCATGACATGAAACCAAGAAGGGTGGATACCATTTTAAAATTAAATTGTCAAAATCTAAGAGTGTTGATTGAGATAGTCAAAAAGAAGATTTAAAAAAAATATTAGACTGAAAACGAACTAAGTGTAAATAAATTTCAAAACTCTTGACAGCAAAAGTAAGATTTGTTTGAAAGAGAAATAAAAGCATTTTATAATTATCAATGAAAACTTTCCTTTCTTTCGTATAGATTACTTATTGCTGTAGCCTGCACTTTTTTTTTAACAGAGCAGAAGTTTTGCTACTTGTCAAACAACAAACCTTAACCCATTAATTATGTACTTACACTTACAAATAATAAGAAAACATGCGAGAATGTGAGTCAAAAAATTGATATGCAGAAAAGTAGGCTCTATTAGTTCTGGTTTTTCTTCTTACTTGTTTCCTTTTCATGGTGTGGTTTGAAGAACAAACTTAATTATCATAAACAGCTCATTTGCATTCTTCGTTGCATTATCACTCAGTTAAACGCTACCTGAATAAATGTATTTCAGTCCTTCACAACTACATACCATTTCACTAATAATCTCACACGAACGCTCGCTCTGGGGTCATGTTGAATGTTATATATATTTTTTTTTATCTCCATTTTTTGGACCAAACGTTGTTCATTAAATTTTCAGAATCTGAGCCAGTCATCACATTCTTACGCAAGTGAAAATCGATTGTTTTATACTTATACCTATCTGAAATTCCCCCACCTAGAGTAGGGAATTACTACCCATTCGTGCGATAATAATAAATGAAAAGTAAACATTTAAATAAATAAATTGTAAAAAATTATGAAATTAAAGGATAAAAAAATTCAGACTAAAAATAAAAGATTAATTACTCTCTCAAAAATAGAACGCTGATTTTCAAGGATTCTTCAATGCAAGACAATTTTCGAGGTTTATGACGATTCTGTATTCTTTGAGTTAGAAAATGTTCTTAAAATATCTCGAAATTTTCCTTAATTTGACGAAAAGTTGCTCGACGCATTTTTTACGGAGCAATTTCGTCAAACACGTTAAGATTTGAGAATGGGCTTCTGATCGTGGAAGCAATCAATATTAATGCATTCCTCGTGCTTCATTGTTTAAATAAAAAACATGTTTATTTCTACTTCTATTTAAAACTTTATTCCTCTGTCTTCTCCACTACACTCGATTTTTCAATCTTCTCTCATCCAATCTTAATCAAAAGTTCAAACAGTGCAGCTTATTACCTACTTTTAATCTGTACTCAATGACTGTACGAACAACATCTAAATTAAGATTACAAAGAATCAATTAATGTCAAATTCCTCCTAATTTCGAATTTAAAACTATATTCATCCGCAATCAGTTCGAGAACCGAGATTTCCTATCTCATCAATAATCGACAGAAATAGAACAGATAAAACGAGAAGTCAAGCCCTCGAAAACTCACCTGTTGTGTAAGATTATGCAAGAGCAACCTCAACAAATAAAACAGAAGGAACAACAAACAAAAAAAACTGATGATTCTACGAACGACATCTAAATTAACCCATTAATGCCTAGCGTCCCTTTTTAGGGACGGTCCAAAAAGTGTCTGAATTGACCAAAAATAAACATTTCAACCAAAGAAGAGTGCTCAATTATTACTTTGGTATTGTTTCAATTCATTATTAACAGATTCAAGCACATAACCATTGTAAAGTGTATTCTGTAGCCGTGTAACCAGAATACAAAATATCTTTGGAAAAAAGGGTTAAGATTACAAAGAATCAATTAATGCCAAATTCCTCCAAATTTTGAATTTTAAAACTATATTCATCCGCAATCAGTTCGATAACCGAGAGTTCCTATCTCAACAATAATCGACAGAAATCGAACAGATGAAACGAGAAGTCAAGCCCTCGGAAAATCACCTGTTGTGTAAGATTATGCAAGAGAGCAGCCTCGGCAAATAAAACAGAAGGAACAAATGATGTGACGGCGGGGCCCTCACCCGGGAGATTCCGTTCGATTGAGGAGGATGCCCCTTCTCCATCCCCTGGAGGTCAAACAGAGCCGCCACCTGCAGACTGCGTGGCAACGCTCTGCCTCAAAAAGTCCTCCGCCAACTCTGGCCTACTGGTTCTGCAGCCGAATCAAGGGCGCCTCGTTCACTCCTCTCTTTTACAAATGACATGAAAACAAATCATAACTGCGAACATGGGAAGAAACTTTTCAAGATTTGTACAAAATGTGGGAGTGCCCAGGCATATTTTAATTTGTTTAGATTTTTACTTGGACGAGGTGTTTTCTAAACCTCTTCTGTTTTTAGGTTTTCTAATAATTTCGGGACTCATGGAGCTGGTTTGATCTTTGTTTTGCCAGCTAAGGATCAGAAACAACAACAACAAACACATGATGATTCGAAAGGCTCTATATCTTTGTCACTCTGGGTTTCTTAGTCAGTACTTAGTTTAGTCAGTAATGCAGTGTAGCAATACACTGCAAAAAAAAGCTGTTGTTTTTACAGTACAAAACTGGCAGCAGAAGTTCCATCATAAAACTGTAAAATCACAGCAATAAATGGTAAAACTAGCTATTTTACAGTTTATTACTCAGGCCCGTCATTTAGGGGGGCAGGGGCGTCAATTGCCCCATCCCCCTGGGTTTGAGAAATCAATGTATTTACTTATAAGTGGGCGTGGTTTTTTATGTTTTCCGACAAAATTGCATCATGTTTGGACCCTTTGCCCCCCCCCCCCTGGAAAAACTTGAAATGACGTCCCTGCTACTACTGTAAAACTAGCAATTTTTGCAGTTTTTTACTGTAAAATTAACAATTTTATCATAAAATCAGCTGTTTTATACTATAAAAACAATAGTATAATACTGGCAGCAGATGTTCCAGTTTAAAACTGCAAAATGCCATGTAATAAACTGTTGAACTAGCAATTTTACAGTGTATTATTGTAAACTAGTAATTTTATAGTTTGCTGCTGTAAAATTAGCAATTTTGCCTTTAATTACTGTAAAATTAGCCGTATCAAACTGTAAAAACAACATATATTTTTTAAAGTGTAGCAAAGCCAATATAATGTTAGGTTTTGGCAATAAGTCCATTTCACAAAATTTTAAGCAAGGTCTTTCCCTTTTACACAGAGGTTTGCTAAGACCTCATTTGAAATATGCTGTTTATCTCCTTATCCTGAGGACGATATCAATGTATTGGAATGTGTTACGATGTTAGTCTTTCTAATATAGATTATCATTCCAGACTCGGAATCTTTGTTATGTATAGTTTTGGGCAGAGAGCAACATGAGATATGATACACTTATTTAAATTAATTAAAATAGAGAACGTTTATAGGCTAAACTTTTGTACACGTGACAAAAGCACGGGGGTCATTGTTTTAAGCTTTTCAAATCCCAAAGCCTGACATTAAGTAGCAAATGTGTGCTTTCACTCACACAGACCGTAATGTATCTAAACAATTATTCAAACCATCACCTAAGGCACAAAAAGCATTATTAGGGGAATCAAGCAAGAAAAATTAGTAGAAAAAAATATTCATTTTATTACTACATTTTATTACTACACATCAAGCCAATGGTTACTATTCAGCCAATATGTAGAACTTTAGAGCTGCGTAATAGATATTTGAAAGAAGCTCAACTTACATTGCTAAGCATCTTTGTCACTAATTAAAAAGTTACTGATCGCATTGAGGAGCTATTTACTAAAGTAACATAGAAACTGAGGCAAACCTTTAATTAATAAAAGTGGTTAGGGGTCCCATTTACACCGAAGGAGTGCTCAAGACTCCTGCAACTGTAAACACTAAATTTAAAATGATGCCTGAATGAGCAGTATTCGTACTAGAATAACATAGTATAAGAGACATTAAAGTGAAACATTCAAAAAATCGAGCAAATACAGTTAGAGGTCCCATTTACACCGAAGGAGTGCTCAAGACTCCTGCAACTGTAAACATTAAATTTAAAATGATGCGTAAATGAGCAGTATTCGTACTAGAGTAAGACAGCACAAGAGACATTAACGTCTGAAACGTCAAAAGAATCGAGCAAATCCAGCCATGAAAATTTTTCTGCAATAGCAGGCAAGTTCCTTTTCGGGAAAACTCAAGCTAAAAATTCCTTCGAACATCTCCTAGAAATTCAACTTCCTGATCCTGATAACTTCCTGATAACAAAGATCCTGATAACTTCAATAAAAAGTAAATGAATGCTAAAATTTAACAACTTAAGTTTTTTATTACTTCATACTGTTACAGTCAAATCTATATATATAAAAAGGGATATATGTATATTTGTGTGTATGGTTTGTTTCTTATACAAATCCAGTTTTCGTCGGATTTTCATCAAACTTTCCACAGAGGTTTCTTAATGCACTGGAATTCACATAGGCGGGTTTTGACATTTAAAAAAAAAAAATCCAACAAGTTCAAAAATTCATTTTTGTCTCGAAATGGCCATTTTCTTTCAATTTTGAGTACATAGAGTAATAGAGACAATCTTTTAAGCATACAAATTGATAAATTTAACACGTTTAAATCTGAGTATTTTCCAACAAAGATTACGATTAACAATGAATTATCAATTTAAGTCTCACCTATTTCATTTTAGCATGAAATAAGTTAAACATAATGCAATACCGGGCAATGCCGGGTAATAAGCTAGTATCCAATAAAATCCAAAGAGAATAACGAGAAGCAAAAGAAATGTTCGCCGCTGAGCAATAAACATTTTTATATTCAAACTCTCACAGGCAGTTCTATCCTTATTCTGGAACAGAAAAAAAAACATAGCTTATCCAGATTAGAGACTACCTTAAATTTAACAAGAGCCGCCCTCAATCATTCTTCCAAAGAAAACACATTTCACCAATTTCAGATACAGAACTTTCATATTACACATCTTAAAGAAGAACAAAAAAATAGCGATTTTTTTTTTTTTTTTTCATTTGAATCCTGAAGAAAGTTCATTCATATTTTACTGTGCTTACTTTGAGTTGAATAAGGGTTTAAAGCGCGTAATATCGTATTTAAATAATAATTAGTTTTTCCATGATTGTATAAACGTAACTTAATAATGATTCATGAAGTCAAACTTTGAAGAAGAAAATTAAAATTCTACTTGCAAAATGATTTAATTTTCAAACTTTTTTTTTTTTTTTGCATTTGTTAATTCAGACCATTTTTTATTTCCAAACTAAATCGAGTTTCGTACAATGTCTGACCATTCAAATATTTGTGTGCGATTCCATACCAAACAGAAGCAAGTAATTTCAAGGAAAAATCACGTATGCCTTAATTTAAATTTTAAAATGAATTAAGATAATTGAAAAAGTGCCAAAATTAAAAACTTGGAGGTAAACAGAAAAATGGTATCGTATGCCTTAATTGTAATATGTTGTATTATGTTTTGAGGTTAGATCGTAGTAGGTCTGAAAGGCGCTGATTTGAAAAAATTTTGCAGTAAAAACCCCTTTAGGGTTCAAACTCAACACGCGTTTTATTCAAAACTTTTCAAAATCCAATTATACGTCCCTTTGCTTCTCTCTGCCTCATTCGTTTATTTATTTTTCTTTTTTCTTTCGATTTTAAAATAATATTTGCAACGATTACGTTATTATGTGTGCACACATAAATGTATTATAAGATGGAAAATATTAGCATACAATATACAAGACTAGAGTACTTGAATCTTAAAAGTCCACCATAACATTTTCAGGTCGATCATCTATTCATCGGAATATAAATGGAGATAAAACAGAACAAAGAGACACATCCCGGTGAAACAGAAGAAAGAGAAACTGAGGTTTTTTCTTTTTTTCATGATGGCAAAGAAAAAATCCCGAACATGTTACATTGTCGTATTTCTAGTTTTTCATTTGTTTTCGGAGGGCAGCGCACTGATAGCGATTCTTGGATTCCACAGAATTTACACTTCTCGTGAGGTTGTCAGATGGCGATACGTATCTCTCAAACTTGGCTATTTTGTTGTCTTTAACTTAACTTGGGGAACGAGGGAGATTAAAAGCATATCCACCACGGACGTCCATTTGTGCAATATGCAGTCCGAGAGTGTTTTGTTTTTTTCAAGTGCAGAATCATTTTCGGTTTCAATAATATTGCACAATCATTTTTGGTTTCAATAATATTGCACAATCACTTTTGGTTTTATTAAATCAGTTGTTTGCTATCTTCCATCACCGTCAATAATAAGAATACAAGGATTGGATAGAAGTTATCTCAAAGTTGAAATTCTCATATTGGTTTTTGAGTTGAAATAACATAAATATTAAAAATTAATAGTTAACTCTCAATAGGTCGTAGTCCTAAGGGACCGGCTACTACCTTCAAGCTACTAGAAGTTCAAGTAGTGGAAAGATCCCACAGCTTGCTCAAGAGTTAGGGTACCTGATGGAAAAAAACTTCCGAGGTTAAGGAATACTCGAGTTATCGTTAGTTGATTGCAGTTGTTAAAAATTAATCAGTCAAACGAGTATAACAGAGCGAAAGATTAAAATTATTAATCATTTGAACATTAGTTAGAATTTGAAAAAAAAAAAAAGAAATCATCACTTCACGAATATTTTCTGAAAGTACATATGAATAGGAGTCATTGTTTATTGTGAAAATTTCCTTCAGTAACACATGATTACTGCAAATACATACAAAAAGGAAAATTATATCTGAGAGTAAAGTCAAGTATGTTTTGACATGGCAAAGAAATCATCGTAACGGAGTGCTTAGGCAAGTAAATCGTATTTTCGATTGCGAAGCTTTAGTAACCTAAGAAAAAGCTGAATAGTGAAGGAGGAATCATGTGTCAAAAACGCATCAAAATCATAAACAAATCATCATAAAAATTGAAATTCATGTTATTTCTTAGATAGAATACTTAACTTAGGATCAGAAGCTAACAGAAACATTTTTTGAATTGCTTTTTAAGCTATACACCAAACATTTTCCCTCCTATCTGCAAAAAAGTTTCGACGATGGCGAAAAAGGAATGGCCTGGAGTTCCGCTTGTGGCAACCTCAAGAGAGAGATCTCCATGTAAAGTGTCAATTCATTAGAGTGTGTGTTTTACTTTCCTTGTTTCTTGCACCTGGCCAGTCAAACGACTCACGAGGAAAACAAAGAGCTGCCTGACCTCTTTTTCAGAGCCACTTCTCTGAACAGAAACAAACGCAGGTGTTCCGAGGAGGACACATTTATTCTTGGCGATGGAGCTTCACTTTTTTTTCTCCCTCTTAACTTTCCAGGTTTTCCCGACCCTTTCGGCAAAAACTCGTTGATTGCGGCCATCCAAAACTTTACTTATCCAACTAAAGGTCAACTTAGTCCAATACGCATGTATGAATGTGTGTACTAGGTAATTGAATTAATAAAGCAACAAAAAGTTACGTCCTGAAAACATCAAAACATCCATCTCCCCTTAATAGCAAGAACCAGTGACGCACCGAGGATTATTTCCCGGGAGGGGTTAGGTGGCCCTCCTTCGATAATTTTTCGAATTTGAAGTCCTATGGAAAGAAATTGGTGAAAAGTTATTTTTGGTGAAATTAAAAAGGAGGTTGGGGGCTGTCTCTCGGCCAATTTCCGAAGGTCAAGTCCAAAAATGGCAATTTCAAACAGTTTGATCTTATCAAGGGAATTTATCACCAAGCTTCTGGGAGGGGCTTAAGCCCCTTAGCTCCCCCCCCCTTGCCCCAAGAGGCAAGAAAGACCAGAAGCTGCTGCATTTCAACGTTGGAAAGTTCAGTTTCAATATCGAACAAAGCACCATTATGGTCATGCCTAGTTTTGCATATTTAGCTTCTCCAAAATGGATTTCACTCCTCAAAAAAATTACCTGCAGTATTTCCACTCCTTGAAAAGAAAAAAAAACTAGTTGTATCTCTAGAAGAGTGATCTCTCTATTCATTTGAATCTATGTTTTCCTTTCATTATTTACTTCCTGTCAATTTACGAAATTCCAAGTGCACATATGAGCTTTGGCAGGTCTTGTGCTTAGTATCTGCTTATACCTTCTGTGAACTGAAGGGAAAGACATGTTATATAATTTTAGTGAAAACGGCGCACAACTTTTTCAGCTTTCTTTCTCACGAGAGAATGTTCCAAAGCATGAGAAATCGAAGATGCCTGTCAAGAGAAAAACTGAGTGATGAATAACTCTCATTTCTGTCGAAACATAAGTAGCGATTGAAAGTGTTGATGTTTTCATCGCAATTGTGCTTTTTCGATATAAATTCTATGTATATAAAAAAGAAAGGAAAGAAAAGCTGGTAGGTGAATGATTTTTTTTTTTTTTTTTTTTTGATTCAGCAGCATGAAAGACAAAATTTTTCAAAAACATCTCATGCATTTGAGAATTATAACTTTTCTTTCACAGCTATTTCATCCCTGAATTCAAGAACACTTCTTCGAAAGAAGAAAAAAAAAGATCTCTCTGCTCAGAGCTTTAGCTGGTCTTGTTTTTAATGTTTGCTTATTGCTTTTACGGGCTGAAGACAAAGTCATGCCATAAATTTCGCTGAAAACGGTGGACAACCTTTTTAGCTTTGTTTCTCACGGGAGATGTCATAGGGCGAGAGGAATCGAGGATGACAGGAGGAGGAGAGCTGAGTGATGGGCGACCCTTATCTCTGCCGAAGAATGTCCTGACATCGTCTTTCCCACCGGCCTATCTGGAGAATGCGAACCATTTCCTGCGATAGAGACTTACCTTTGTTTTCGCTCGCGAACAACCATTTCGCAACGGATGTTTAGAGATAGCGGAGGGCATCGCCTCGGATGCCTCACATTTCAATTCCAAAGACCCTACCCCCTTGCACTTTCAAGAGGAATTTCAACTGTCATATGCAGAAACGAAACCTGTCCATCAGCATTGGCGATCTCTTTCTCTCAACACTTGCCCCCATCAATAGCAAGGAATAATGAATATCTAGTAGAGTCCTCGCGTTATCAGTTGTTGCCGTTTGTTAGACCACCAAACGTGTCATCACTTTTGGAGCAGGTACATTAATTTCAAATTAGTCGGCGTCCGTTGCTTTCTTCCGGAAAACAATGGCATCTGTGCTCATCAGAAATTAAGAAAAAGCGATTATAGAGAGAGAAATTGTACTTCTCGAATAGTTGCCTCAGTTTTTGTTCTCAGAATTCATAAATAACGGCTGACCGTAAAAAAAGTATGGAGTTTTTAAAAAAATCACATTCTGTTTACTGTGTGAGTTGTTAACAGTGTGAGTTATTAATTGTGAAGAAGCTAACTTTATTCATAACAAACTGACAGATTTGATTCACAAAAACTTGACAAATTTGATCAGCAGCTCATCAAACTATATGTACTTCAATCTTCGTGAGTGTTTCCTGCACTAGTTTGAGAGGAATAACTGGTATTTCTTACCCTCCAAGAAGCCCTTCTTTGACTCTATTTTTTTTTTATTTTACGTCAAAAATAATGTTTATGGTGAAAAGATTCAGGATGTAAACCATCTAAAGCGAAAGATAATCATTTGTGTGGCAGACAACACTTCAGACATTCTGGTCATGGCGTGGGAAGGGACTGATTACCATTTAGATCCGTGCAACGCAACAAGCGGGTCACACAATGAAATCTACTAAAATATAACTACGTAACAACGCAATATCCACGAAATTATCCTCCCGGGGGGACCTCCTGGTCGAATGTCCAACACTTATTTTCTGAAATGGGATCCCCGAACCCACTCGCACTGTGATAAGAATTATCAAAAATTGCGTCTAATTTTACATTCCTTCATATCTTCCGCTGTGTATAAAAGCAGTGAGAAGCAATGGATAGGAATTGACGTTTTAAAATTTCGAATAAAACGCGTTTAAAGTTCAGATCTGAAGTACATTTTGCTTGAAAAAGTTTTCGAAATAATGCACAGCAGCACCTGCCATAGATACTAGAATTATCTTTTGCCCCAGATAGAGCAAAGAGATTCTCCAACACTGCAAAAAATAAAATGTTGTTTTTACAGTATAATACTGGCAGCAGAGGTTCCAGTTTAAAACTAAAATTCACAGTAATAAACTATAAAATTAGCAAGTTAGCAAGTTTTTTACAGTTTATTACTATAAAATTGGCAATTTACAGTTTATTACAATAAACTTTGCAATTTTAAAGTTTATTACAGTAAAATTAGCAATTTTTACAGTTTATTACTATAAAAGTAGCTGTATTATACTGTAAAAACAACAGACATTTTTTACAGTGTACCTTTTATCTTCAAACATATAATTTGACCGCTTACATCCCTTTACTTCTCATCACTACCTCATTAGTTATCAGCCGTCCGACATGAACTGCCACTTTTGCTCTACAGCACGAAATATTCAAACCTAAAATCGTAGGTAGATCAAGCGTATTCTTAGTCTTTACTGCCATGCTTAGTACACGTCACTTCCGATAGGATACCACAGCATCTTAGAAACATACTTCGATCGTTCGAAACATATCATTTTATAAACCTTCCCTATATTACTCCAGCTTTATCTCCTTAAGTTGATCCTCAACAGAATAAATATAGCTTTAATTAAGAAATCTCAGTGATGTTTTACAAAGTTGCTTAGAATTTTTCCTAATTTATTCTTCTATTAATATTTTTTTATGGATTCTCTATAAAGTTCACGATCATAATCCAAATTATGGGATAATGATCTGATATGAGATTATGAATTGAATTGATGACGCATTTTTATATCATACTGTTGCTAGCAGCGAAATCGATGATGATGGAAGTGTGATTTTCAAAGAAGTGGGTAAGGCTAATAGGTGCCATAATCTTAAAACTGTGATCAGCACATGGAGACATTTTTTTCGTCCTACTGCATTTGTAATATAAAGGTTCTAGAAGTGTTTAGCATTCAAATCACCAATGATAATAGGGTTTTTTTCATGTGCAGTAAATGACTGTTAGAATTACACTAACATTGAAGGAGTTCGGGGAGAAAATAAAAATAAACATTACGTGTGCTGGGGGGCTTACTATAATTGACAATATCATCGGTGTTTCGAAATGAAGTATGGATAGTAAGGATAAAAATGAGCTTAATGGATCAAGATTCATCGTTAGCATTTTACAATTGAATACCAAAATTTAATTCAAAGTTACAAAAAGAAAAATAATTAATCTGCAACAAATGCACATCCTGGAGTTGAAATAAAAGTATGGTAATAACAGAAATAAAATTTTCCGAAAAAAATAAATAAATAAGACTAAAATTAGTTTTTCACAAAATTACGACACCAAAATTGTTGGATGTTTTCATAAATATTATTGCGGCAATATCGGTGAACATTTAGCTAGTTTTTCTCAAAATTTTAAGATATCAGAAAGGTGGCGGGGCTTGAATTTCGTTTTAAATGCTTCTAAAAATCTCTTCACTTCATACGTATCACTTGAAATTAGATATTTTGTTTAAGCTGCTTCTTTGAAACAGATTACATTCGTCAATCTGCACTCAGCATTTGTCTTGAATGATGTAACCAAAAAATGCACTCTTCTGATAAATTTTTGATCAAATTCGGATTCTCGCTCAATAAATTAGAAAGGTTCATTTAGCAAGATTAAATGCTTGATAATATAAAAGAAATTATTTCAAATGAAAGATATGTTCCTTAGATAATCTAGTGCGTAATTTATTGTTAATAGGTTAGGCATTATAATTAAACTATTAAAGAAGAAATATCGTCATAAATTTAATAAATAACTTCTGACACCATTACATCCAACAACATCGTAAATTCAACCATAAATTAATCCCCTATCCTATCAGAAATAGAAAAAAAAATCTATATCGTTAAATTATTCAGTTTTTAACAGAGCACGTGTAAGGAGGAAAGTGGTATGATGAAAATACTCTTACTGAAAATATAATCTGGACATTCCTCTTTCTGCCTTTGACACTAATTGATTTGTTGCAACTTTGTTGTCACTTGAGCACAACTGTTTTTCAGGGAGTTTTGCTGAAATTATTTCACTTTGAAAACGACTAAACAATGTGTTCATTATAGGCCTTCAGCCCTTTTTGTCATGATATTGCAACCAATCCTTTTGTAAACTGAAAAGTAGTAAACTTGGAAACAAATATATCCAAACGACACTTTAAAGTAATTCATATTTCAACAACTTCTTTTCAAAGTTGAAAATATCATAGTTGAATACGTTCATTCATCGCGCTTGCTATGAATAACGATAACAAATACGGGGACTTAGAAAAAAAACAGTGATTAACAAATTTCAATGAAGGAGAATGTCCGTCAAAATCTGTGGACCGAAGTTTTTCTCGAATATAAAACACCTTTGATTGAGGGATTTTGAAAATGGAAAGGTTTTGTGGGTTTTATAGTGAGCTTATTTTCTCATTGATTTTTGGCAATATTTTACTTTCTTTCGTGCTTTTCTTTTTGTTTTCATTACGTTAACGGAAAGTAGCTCCAAAGTTTAAAGAAAAAAAAAACTTTTTCTTCTTTTAATTACTCAGTTAGGACAATTTCCAAAAATGAATATTAATGTATCGAGATCCAATTTTTCTCTCCGGAGCAATGCCCACTCGTAAAACTACCAAATTAGAAGGTTCCCAAGTCTAGTCTACGCCTTTTCAGGTTTATCAATTAGCCATTCAGGCGTCAAATCCCAAATTAATTTGCGCTTTCTTCTGGACAAGAGAACCTTGAATGATTGGATGAATTAAAAGATAGAGAATGGCATAAATAATTAAAACGTCAAGGTCAAGGTCAAAAGAGTAGCTCGTAAATCTGGAAATGCGGCGAAGAATTTTAGCTATTTAAACCGAAGCTTTGAAAAAAATATTTCATATAAGAAAAAGACTATTCCATGTCGTCCATTTTGACCTTGACTGGCAAGAAGGTAGAGTTAAATTATGTTCATCTAAATAATCATCTAGTGCCATCTAAATAACCGTCTTGTGTCATGAAATCTGATGTAATTGTGTAGAACTCAAACATGCTTAATTTCATCTATCACTTTTATAGCGTTTTCATATTCGGACAAGTCTAACAAATGAAAATAAAATCAAAGAAGTTAAGAGTATCCTTGATAGAATCATTTCATCTCTCAGACTGCAAATTAAATAAAATTATAAAAATAATATTGCAAAATAGATAAAATGAAACAAAAAGAAATGTTATCTTTCTTTCGTTTAAATTATTTTTCAAACGGTGTCCTCGTAAATGCCAAATGCTGCTGATGTTTTATAATTTTTCTATAAAAACTTCCAGTAAACGTCAATTCATTATATTACAGTTGAGTTACGCAATAAACTGCTGTCAGACTTCGAAGCGGCGATACGTAGAATAACTAGGGTAGTTTTATTAAGAAGTATTTTTTGTATCCCCCAAATACAATATTATCAAAGGTGTTCTCGTAATGCAAATGCTTTTTTCAGCCTGCTTTCCCCTAGGAGGGAAAAAAGCAGAAGTAAAATAAAAGACCTAGCAGTAATAAAATAAAAGATGTTGAAGTTACATATTACAAGTACGTACTAGTGGATTATATCCTAAAAAATACTTTAGAGATCTTCCTCCGCTGCATTTTAACATAATCTTTCCTTTTAAAATTTCCAATTTTTATTTTAAACCCCAGCTAAGAAATAGTTCGCAGATAGTTTTAAAAATCGGTGAAGTAACAGATAAAGATGTGTCAAAAAACTAGAATGAGTCAAAATAAAAAAGCAAATGAAATATGCAAGTAAATAAGAATTTAAAAATGAAAGTAGGAAAATTAGTGCACTTTGAAATAAGAGGTATGTGTGCTTTTCTATCTGTCAACCAGTCTGTCCCAGTAAAGTTACCAACATCCAAAATTATTATGTTTTAAGAGAAATTGCGTGGTTTTAGAGATAAAGAAAATTTTTCGCGCAATTGACTCAGAGACGCGAGGAAAGATAATTCCATGAGTGAAAAGTTTTAAAGTTTTAGGAATTAAGTAAAAATTATTTCGAAAAAATGTAAAAAAAATATTGAGAGTAAGAATCTCTAGCCTAAATAACTGGCAGCTGTGCTTTCATCTAGCTCAAGAGTATTGGCACGAGAACCCAAAGTAATTGCATCTTATTCATATGCAAATCTGCGCTTTAAATACACGTAATTTTATGCAAGATCTGTAATAAGTATACCTGCAAGAAAATAAATCTTATCGTAAGTGATTTGTACAAATGAAAGGAAAAGAGCGACAGACGAAAAATATGTTCACGAATACTGTGGACCCCCCGCCTAGGGCCCATCTGCAGCGCTGCCACCTGTTGAAAGAGGTGAAGCAATGCCAGGTAGAACTGCTCATGAGGAGGGGAAATGTTTCGAAAATGAAGATTTATGCGCACACTCCTTTGCCTCCACGCGCGGTGGGTGGCGGAACTGTTTGTTGGGGGGTCAAAAAACAAACTCCGCGGCAGGTGAATGGGGAGGGGGCGAGAAGACATACCTGAGGATGGACCGACTTCCTGTCCTTCTTGCCCTGTCATTACAGCGATCATTGTTTCCGCTCCGCACCACCCATTATTTTTTTTTCTTTCAATTTAGAGAATACCTTAATGTGTTTGTTGAATCAAAACGGACAGCGAGGAAATGAGCATTGCCGAACTGAAAATGATACTAATTCCTCAAGTTATAGGCGGCTCGTACAGAAGGACAAGGGAGGCGACTGCCCCCTCACTTTCAAAACTAATTGCTCTTAAACTATTCTGAATGCAAAATTGTTGATTGATAAAATTATTGGATGATAGTATTGATCGGTTCACGTGTTTAAAGAAAGAAGTCTTAACATATGAGTTTTATATTTTTCTCTTATTATTTCATAAAAATTAAAATGGAACTTTAAATGAGATGGAGGAAGTCTACTGAGGTCATCCTTTCCGATTTTCGATCCGCGTCCCGAATTTATTTGAAAAGGTCATTTTAACAATAATGATGTCAAAATCCAATAATAATGCCCAATTTTCTATAAAAACTCAACTTTGTAAAATTGCCAATTTGCAGAAATAAACTAAAATTTCTAGTTTTACAGTTTTAAATTGGAACCTCTACTGCAGGCCCGTCATTTCGGGGGTCAGGGGGGTCGATTCCCCCCCCCCCCCCTTGACTTTGGGAAATCAATGTATTTACATGTAAATGGGCGCTTTTTTTGTTGTTTTCCAGTGAAATTGCATTGTGTTTGCACTCTTTGACTCCCCCCCCCCCCTAGAAAAACCTGAAATGACGGGCCTGCTCTACTGCGAGTATTATACTGTTTTTACAGTATAATACAGCTAAGTTTTACGGCAATAAACTGTAAAATTACAAACTTTACAGTTAGAAACTAAAATTGCTAGTTTTTCAGTTTATTACTGTGCATTTTACAGTTTAAAATTGGAACTTTGGCTGCCAGCACTATACTGTAAAAACAACAGTTCCTTTTTTGCTGTGTACTAATTTCTTATTTTAAATTTGCTGATTTTGTTTTGGCACAGCTTCATTTCAACAAGAAATTATGTAAAATAAATGAAAAATGGTGTAAAAATTAATCATTGACAAATAATAATTCACCGTAAGAATAAAGTATTATCTAGCTATTTTTCATGCACTACTATCTGCTGTCACTGATAAATGTACAATGTACACTGTACACTCTATCTGATTTTGGGAAAAAGATTCACTACCGGGAGCTTACTTATTCGTACCAGGTATTTGCAGGGATTCTGCATATCTATTCGCATGAGTATTATTATTATTATTTATTTATTTTTTTGAGCAGATCCTAATGTTAAAAGAATCATTTGATACCAGTCAATTGCCTATTTACAATAAGTAACTACAAGCAATAAAAACCATGCTAGAGTATTTGATGAAGGGAATAGAAACAATGTTTAAATCAGCATTTTGGTCAAACACATTAGTTTAAAAAAACAGCATTTTGGTCAAATACATTAGTTCAAAGAAGCGTTTCATCAATTGAAAATCAAGTCATAAATCATTGCATTCGAAAAAATCCAAAGAAACCTTCAACCATTAGGGGATTGGCAAATGTTAGATAATTATGATGATTGTATAACTATTCAATAATATTAAATTGTATACAACGAGATATTCATGAAATAATTACAAAAACACAAATAATACTACAATCACAAATAGTATTCTATTCATAATTTAATCATTAACTACTAATTTTAATGATTAAAGCAATCATTGCGAAATGATGATATACATAAAATGATCATTCACTGTGGATAAATAAGGTTTGATAATTATGATGGCAATATAATATACTATACCGTTGAATTAACTATTAAAAGAGAAGTTTCTGAAGTGAGATATTGGAAACATTGATATACTTAAGAAAATTACTTAGAAATAGGAATTTAGAGAGAAAAAATGTCTTATATAGATATATTTTAAATAAAAGTGTGTAGATAATTATTACAATAGTTATAATAAATTTTAAATATTTATTGCCCAAATCTTAGCCTAGGATCTTATAGCCTATTTAGTTTTCATGGCAGCGACGACAAGTCCCCTAACACCTTCGTCTTAATATCTTGCATCATGTGAAAGACGAAAATGCAGTGCAACTTTTGAAAGTCTTTCGTTGACAAAAAAAAAAAAAGCAAAACAATGAACTTCTTTGAAAGTTTCTTTTCAAATCAAGTATGAGTATGTTTCATTCAAAGGAATTCTTTGACATGCAGGTGCGTGAAAGAAATACTGTTCATAAACGAGACATTCGTAAAATGAAATATTTTGTTTCAAAAATATTCATCATATTTTAAATCAAGCATTAAATCCCGAAAATGAATACTTAAAAATTCGATAAGCTCAAGAAATAAAATTTGAAAGCAATTACAATAAACACATGCACACGTGCATATCATCTTAGAAATAGGTGGACATCATAAACGTTAGAGGGTTTTTTAATGGAAAAATATTTTTCACCCAACAGTGCAACTTTAGTAACAAGTATTTTAAGCGCGCATCGAGAGTTTTTTGTTGCTGTAATCAGTTTTGGGCTTTCTTATTTTCTTCCTTTTCCCGTCTCCTTCAAAAGCTGCGCTCCAGCTATCTTAAAAACGATCACCGCAACAGCAAAGCTCCTTATATTGTTTGCATATGCTTAGCTTCATACAGAGATATTTTCTTTATATTTACTTTTTTCTATTATCTCCATCATTAATTCATTCTGAAAGCACAGGAAATGAAAAGAAGTCCAACAAAAGTTCCTTTTTGGCAAAAGTTGTTTTAAAATACATCAGAAAAAGGAAGGAAGAACACACGAAAGATGCTGATCATCCTAAGTGATCAGATAAAAGTTGGACATCTTGATATAAAGACATCCGTTCTCTCTTAATTTGGATTTAGGAATGTTTGAATTTGAAGAAGCAATTAGAAAATCACAGAAAAAAGAAATAACACGTGAAAGATGATGCTGAACATTCCATTCCCTATTGTCAAGAAAAGGCTGTATTGCTTGACATAAAGACAACTGTTCTTTCTTCCTTCTTTTAGGATTTAAGGATTTTGGACCAGGAAAAATAATTAAAAAAATCATCAAAAAAAAAAAAGAAAACACCTTTGAAAGAAGGTCCTGATCATCCTGAGCTCTCCAGATAAAGATTGTACACCGAGATTTTGAGAGAGATATCCGTTTTTCTTATTTTTTCTTTTTGGATTTGAGGAAAAAAAAATCATCGAAAAAAAGAACATGCAAAAGACGATTCTGATCATCCTGAGCTGTTAAATAAAAGTTGTACTCCCTAACATAGGGACCTCCGTTCCTTCCTCCTCCTTTTTGGATTTGATCAAATAAATAAAATAATCTTTAAACTAATTTTTAAAAACTAAAACATACGCTTTTCGATGCACTTATAACATATCAATATGTAATATAGTTTAGTCTTTAGTTTTAATAATAGTACTAAATATATTCCTTTTATACTTACAAAGAACGTGAATTTTATCTGTTACTCAGAGTTACATTCAAACCCCACATGTGAAACTAATAAAAGCGTACTAGGTGACCCGTGCGGAATTCCGCAAAAAAAAAAAAAAAAAAAAAAAAAAAAAAAAACCTCTAAACTTAAAATTTAAAACGACAATTTTTATTGGCTTCATTATCTGCCCGAAGTTACAGCGCAGTGTCGAATTCTATAAAGAAAAGTCCAGCGTAAGTTGGTGTAGTCCCTGCCGGAGGTTGCAAGTTCCCGATCATATGGTACACTTGACCATGTAGTTTAAAACAATATGGACCTCTGCCAGGAATGTTAACTGAGTCCACTTTGACTGAAGCGAAGGCCAAAGCATTGTTGAATTGTCTAATATTGTCTAGGTAGTAGACACCTTCCTGTTAGTCTGCCTGTTGGTACCCTGTTCCTTGGCATTGTAAAATCTTGTACGTTTGCACGACATCGCCATCAACTGCCGTCGTTCTGACAACTTTTCAAAGAGATCAAAGACACGTTCACTTTTACAACTACTACAAAAGTGATACCCTATATTAAAATCAAATACCCAAGGCTACTACTAAACTAAATACTAACGTTATCGCCAAACTACCATAGTATTTTGAAACAATAAAAGTTACAATTAAGGTTTACCGAGCTAAGCCTTGGCTTGAAATGTCGCATTTAAAATTGATTTGAACAACAATGGTATAACGATTTTAACAGTTGAGCAAAAAATTTAGCTTTTTCAAACTTCAATCGCTTATAAGTCGCTTAAACGTGGATTTTCGAGATTCTCGTTACGCGGCGCTAGCGGAGAAACGTTCTAAAGAACGCATTTTTTTTAATCTTTCGAATGAAATCAAAATGGAGACGATACGACAATTATTTCGCTAGATAGAGTCAATTTTGTGCCCAAAAATTGAAGTTCGAATAAAAAACGAACCGACACTTTTTAGAGGGTGGGTCTAATTTTCGTCAGTAGCCCGCGGAATAGGCTTCAAAATCATAAATTTTCTTGCAATTCGATAAAGAAATGAGCGAGTTTCGACCGGGTATAGGATTCGGCTTAGAGAAATAATATATGGAGATTTTATGAAAATCATCGAGAAAAAAAAAAAGAATGCGCGAAAGAAGATGCTGATCATCCCGAGTTCTCAGATAAAAAGGTGGTGCTCCCCGACACAAAGACATCCGATCTCCCTCCCTTCTCCCACTCGAAGGAAAAAGTGTCGCTTACCTTTTTCTTCTCCCGAATCTCCTCTCCTCCACGGAGCAGCACTCGTCTCTCAGGTCTTCGCGTACTTAGCGGTCATCTCCGCGACTGATCGCGCCGGCCGCGCTCTTTTTCTTTATAGAGATGCGCGAAGATGCGGATACAAATCATCGCCCATTCGCCTTTCGATTGGTCCCGGGGGGCGGGTCCTCTCCCTCCGCGCACGGGGAATGCGAGGACCGTCCGGCTCGGAAAACCAAACAAATAAATCAGATCCCGCGTAAAAGCATTCCGCCGTCCCTTAAAACCGGTCATTTAGCGCGAGCGACCACCCGATAACGGGAGTGTTTTTTGGCGCAACAAAAGGCCGCAAAAAGAAAACCATTTCCTCCGCCACCGCGGCTGTATCTTTATTTCGACTGGGGTGGCCGAGACTGTGTTTCTCAGAAACGAAAACAAGAGAGAGAGGTGTGGGTCTCCCCCCGACTCATTAGGGGGAAGAGATAAACCCACTTCCTATCCTCTCCTCTTCCGCCAGTGGCACGAACACTGATTTCACCATTTCTCGACCACCGGGAGTTTTCGGACATATTTCAGGATCGTTTCTGAAATTCTTGCAACCAATTCATTCTTGAAGAGCCCCGAGGCCCGTCTGGATAACGAGAGCGTAGAAAAACAATGAAAATCTCTGAGTTAAAATATGAATGAAGTGAGCGATCATCCTTAATGAAGCAAAAACATGATGAAATCCAGTTAACATTTTAAAACAACATTCAGGATCGTTTCCGAAATTCTTGCAAACAATTCATTCTTGAAGGCCCATCTAGATAACGAGAGCTTTCGCCAATACGTAGAAAAACAATGGAAATCTCTTAGTTAAAATATGAATGAAGTGAGCAATCATCCTTAATGAAGCAAAAAAAATGATGAAATCCAGTAAACATAAGTTTTAAAAACAACGATAGCGAACATTTTAAGCTGGTGAAAAGACAGAATTAACTCGACCTAAATCAGATGTTTGATATTTTTATTCAACAGTTTGTGATTAATTAATGTTGATTACTCATTACAGTGAAACTATCTACGCTGTTAAAACTACAGGTTGCACAAGGCACCTTTAAGGGTGAAACGTTGTAGCACCAGCGGCACCCCTTAAAGGCACTTGACTCCCTATGGCACCCCTTGAAGGCGCCTAGAGAGAATCCCCCTCAAGGCTCAAGGTGTCCCTTGAAGGTGCCACTGAATCCGAGAGACGCATTTGGCTAATCTTATTGAAGATGCTAATACAGAAAAACAACTGAGTCGTAGTATTATTATAGCACTGAAACATTTTCTTTAAAATATATCATACTAACGGCCAATGGCGCACCCACGGGAGAGCTAAGGGACTTAAGCCACTCCCAGAAGAATCAAGATGAACTCCCTTGATTGAATCAAACTCATTGAAACGCGTTTTTTGGATTTTTCTTTAATTTTCCAAGACATAGACCCCAACCCCCTTTTTAATTTCTCCAAAAACGACTGCAGTTTTTTCTTTAGGACTTTAAATTCGAAAACTTTCCGGAGGAGGGTCACTTAGCTCCTCTCGGGAAACAATCCTGGGTGCGCCACTGCTAACGGCAATGAATCAAACAAAAAACGGTCCACGTTTCCAAATGCAATCGTGAATACATTACATACACCTTCTCTTTTTAAGTGTTATTCAATAAATTCCTTTGAATAAGAACCAGTTATCTAAATAACACTGGGGATTCTTTTAAAAACGCATAACTTGAAATTTGCTTTCCAGGATATACATAGAGGATGACTCAGAAAGGATGCTTCGAGTCAGAGGAGGAGTTACAGTGGGGGAACACTTCACGTTACATCAGTTTTCGAAGTAGTGAGCATAGTGTTTTTATTGCAGCAAAGATTCGTAAATATATTGAATTCGTAAATATATTGAATTCGTGGAGGTAACTTTCGCATAAAAGGTCGTGTTATGCGTCAGAAAATTTTCATGCACTCTAAATTTATTCAAGTGATTATATAGGAAATATCAGCAATGTTTATATCATGAAAGATTACCTTGTTACGGTACGTGACTAGTGAAAGAAGAGTTCGTATTTTTTCTTTTTCTTTTTTTTTTTTCTTTTTTTTTTCAGTACTGTATGAAATGCGGTGCACCACACAAAGTTACAGAATTATATATTATATTTGTGATTGAGTCAGTAGCTAAATAACAGCCCTGCAGAAATACTGTCGTTTTTATAACAACATTACACCAATCCTACTGAATTTAATACTGTGAAATATTAAATTTAATAGAATTGATGTAGACTGAGTAAAAATGATGTCATTAATAAAACCAATTCCCATCCATACTGTTTGCTTCTAAATACTGCCCGTTCGATTGTCGCATCGAGAACTGATAAACTGACAATGAAATTGAATTGAAATAATTCATTCCAGCAAGGAGAAATAATATGATCTCAGTTTATTTGATTTGAGAATCCGTTTCTTCCGTTTTTAACCTAATACAAAAAGGGGGATGGGGCAAATAATAAATTTAAAGTATAAAATGATTTTAAAGTTATTAAAATCACGTGAAGCAGAATCTGGCACCCATAACAGCTAACCAATGCGACGTATCCGTCTCTGCCCAGAAATCGGATGTTTAAACTTTCGTCTAAGCGGTGGCAGAACAGTAATATTTAAACAAGTCTACTTTAAATATTGTTTTAAGTTAGTTTGCTAGGGGTGGGCCTCAGACTCCACGGAAAAACCATAAAGTTTAGGAGTTTTGCGAACCAATCAAATCTGAAAACTTAAGCTATTTAATGAACGTGTGACACCCTAATTATACCCCCCCCCCCCCCATCGCCGCCTTCAGTTCTTTTTAGTAGGCGAGCAACCATCTCTCATTTGCGGTATTGAATGTCTTCCGCACAAGAAATCGATCTTGGTTCTCGCCTCTTCCGGTAATTAAATGTCAAACCGAAGACGGCATAGGTATTGCACGAGGTGCATTAGATACGAGGAAATACTGATTTTTATTTGTGGTTTGTTGCTAAGTACGTTGAACTGGCTTCAAAGTTTCTATTATTTATCGTTAGAAAAAGCCCTAACCATTTAAGAGATGAGACGTAACAGGGAGCTCACAACGGGGGAAGGGGAAGGGACACTACGCCATTGAAGTTTTTAGTCTCTTAATGGGGAATCTTATTACTGGATAGTATGAGGCGCTACAGCAGTGGTTCCGAACCTGGGGGCGATTTGGCTATTCAAAGGGGCGGTTAATTCTTGAGGGGCGATAGGGAGGCGATGGGTGTTTAGAAGAGAAAACTGTTGTAATAAAGGGTAACGAAAACCGATATTGCTAACATGCACGAAACTGGTTGTTCAGAGTTCAGACAATTCATCCCAAGTTAAGAAAGAAAAAATATAAAGTTCAAGAGCTTTCTCCTAGCACTTCGGATGAACCTTAGGAAGAATTTTGTCATTCATTGTCAATTTTATGAATTTTCAAATTTTCAATTCATTTTCCTTCAAATTTTTAGTTTCAATGATTTTAATTCCCCCAGATTATAGTGTGGAAAAGAAAATAACTTCTTGAAAAATGTACTTCTGTTTTTTGAAAAGTACGTCGATGATTTTAGCTAAATGTTACCCTTCAAATGCTCATCAGTTCGCTTTGTGAAGGGAAAAAAAGGTATTTTACTTATTTACTGGCATTATTACTTATTTACTACATCCCCGCAGGGCGATGCCCGTGCAATAAATGTAAAGGAAGTTTTCTGGATCACTGAGCCTCAGATTGGACGATTAAGGAATAAGTGAACGGGGATACAGTGAAGTCTAAATTTAAATTCACTCCATCCCTCAGAAGAAAAATTATTATATTTTTTAATTTAAATGTGCTCCACGATCTTTTAAGTTCCACTAAAAGTCCTGTTAAAGTTTAATACACACCATTCGCCAAATAAATCAAAAAGATATTAGGTTAAGTCAGTTATAGGAGATATTAATTACTCAAATTTAGACACTTTTCTAGGTTTAACTTAATACGCAAATTTAAACGACTATGTAGCTTCAAGGACGAGAAAGCAGTTTGTCTGGAAAATGGACCTAGTGTTTCAGTTATAACTTTTTTATTGCGTACATTTTACTTCAAATTAAAGTTAGGCACTTATGTTTTCAATACTATCAATGTTCACTTGCGCCAACTTATGGTTTTTTGAGGAAGAAAGGGGAGGGGAGGATGATAGGTGTCAATTAGCGTCTTGAAGAAAGCGGTGAGCTCTAAAAGGTTGGGAAACACTGCTCTATAGCATTTGAGCCGTCGTTCTTGGGGAGATGGGTTCCTCTATCAACATAATGACTTTATAACTAAACTATTGAGCAACCACTATTGATATTTAATTTCATTCAACTGTAGTTGCCGCTGTGGTTCCTTTTCAAACTGGACGCAGAATCTATGCACCTTCACCGTCTACCTGCTCCTTCGAGTGGAGCTAGATATCGGCCTTCGCTCCTTCTGGTGGTGGCGTCCGTGTCCTACACATACACCCCTACACAAGCACAAGTCCACACAAAAGCGCGGCTGTCACTATTCGTGATTGCGAAAGAGAATTTGAATTCAAGATGTTAAAATCCAAATTTATTATTATTTTTAATCATTATCATTGCCATTTTTTATTTTTAAACCTTGTAGTCTCTCACAAAATAACACAACAATGTATTAATATTGAAAATTTAGTAAATATTACTTTCTTTGTGTATCAGTTCATTGTTTTCATACTGAGCTCGATAATACGAAAGTGTCTTTTAAAACAAAATCAACTGTTTGAAATCACAAGTTAAAGACTAAAAGAACAAAGGACTTTTAATTTTTAACAACAACCTAACGATAATTACAGGCAAGGGGGCGGGTCAAAGTTCAGGGGTAGTCAAAGGGTCGGTTGAGCACCCTGTGATAAGAAACAAATTTTATCAGTTGCGCAGCCATTATCAATCTTGCATTCAATGAAACAAATATTTTATACGTCTACTGTAAAATTTTATTGTAAAATGTAAAATTTTATTTGTTTGAAGAATTTTATAATTCCAATATTAGTTGCATGTAGATAATTAATAAATTGCTTATATAGTTTTCCTGATGGAAAATTTTTATCAAAATAAATATCTAATCAATTTAACAGAGTCTTCCAAAAAATATTACTTGCCGTGCAATAATGTTATAATACTTCGAAGAAGGTTTAAATTTTACATGCTTCATTTTCCTTCCACTTAACTGATACATTAATAAGGTACAATACTGACTACTGAAACTTGACCCTACTTGCAAAAATATTTGTATCCGGGGGGGGGAGAGGGGGGCCTGATTATAGGACTTGGTAGTTAGTCCTACGAAACAATTGTCAGAATCGCGCTGCGTCACTAATTTCTCGTCAAACAAATTCAATACTTATTAGGATGCTTGAACTCGCCCACCGGCTCTGATTGGACAAGAATCGGTCGCGGTGTCACCAAAAGGCAAGATTCCCACGGTAAAAGCACCAACGAATGCTTGAATCACTTCGCATCGGCGATAAGCTCATGTTCAACTCTGTTTAGACAAGCAATCAAACAAGCCATTCAGCTTCAATCTCTGGAGGATTCAAATGTCATGGGGGTGTTCCCGAAGCTGTGACTTCTTGCTCATGCGGACAAATCGTGCTATTCATGTTTATCGTTTGGTGACACATCAGTAAGTGACTACTTGAAGAGAGGATTTAATTTGTTCGGCCGCCATCTAGACGTCAGGGGAGTTGAAAAACAAATAACTTTTGGGGGAGGTGTGTGTATATCAATTTTCCATGTGGGAAGTTTCATGGGAAAATATTTCAAGAGAAAATCTCTGTTTCGGTTCTTATTTACCCAGTCTACATTGTTATAACTATGGGTTGTGGGTATACGTCCAAAATGTCGCGGCCGAAATGTCGTGGGCCAAAATGTCGCGGCCAAAATGTCGCTGGGAAAAAATGTCGCGGGCCAAAATGTCGCGGGTCAAAATGTCGCCGGTCCAAAATGTCGCCGGGCCAAAATGTCGCGGTCTAAAATGTCGCTGGTCAAAATGTCGCCGGTCCAAAATGTCGCCGGGCCAAAATGTCGCGGTCTAAAATGTCGCTGGTCAAAATGTCGCGGTCTAAAATGTCGCTGGTCAAAATGTCGCCGGTCCAAAATGTCGCGGTCCAAAATGTCGCGAGCAAAAATGTCGAAGGTCCAAAATGTCGTGGGCCAAAATGTCGCCGGTCCAAAATGTCGTGTGTCCGAAATGTCGCCGGTCAAAAATGTCGCGTGTCCAAAATGTCGCCGGTCAAAAATGTCGCGTGTCCAAAATGTCGCCGGTCAAAAATGTCGCGTGTCAAAAATGTCGCCGGTCAAAAATGTCGCGTGTTCAAAATGTCGTCGGTCAAAATTCTCGCGTGTCCAAAGTGTCGCCTGTCCAAAATGTCGCCGGTCAAAAATGTCGCCAGTTCAAATGTCGTCAGATAAAAATGTAGAAGATCCGACATTGATAGTACCAAAAAATAAATTATATGAAACGGCTTTTTTACACCAAATTAGCAAAAGATTGCTAATTGCTGTTGATGAACGTGTGCGTTAATGATAGAATGGACTAAAATTTTTGAAAAATACTAAAAAAAAAAATTACCCTTTCGGCTTGTAACCGTTTCGAGCGTTTTCCAAGAAACAAATAGTTATCAAACAAGCGTCCGTTATTTATTTACAATAGCTTATTTCACCGTGACTCGCTATCTACCAACTTAAAAACGAATAGATTAGCAGCTCAAGCCAAGTTTAATTGATATCGAAAGGAAAATTTATGTGTTAAAAAAGAAGTTGAAGAAATGTGAAATGAATAAGACAGATATACAATGTTTGACATTTGTTTTTGTTAAAATTTCTTACATGATCGAAAGCAAGTCTATATAATTTAAGTGATAGAGGTGTTTTTATTTTCTTCTTCATAAAATGTGTAAAAGAAAGTATTGGATCAGTGAAAAATTGTCAATTTGGAAGAATTTACACGTTCTGATGTGTGCTGAATTCAATTTTATCGTTTATTTTTTTGGGGCGACTTTACCACAAAACTTACTGCGTAAATTGGAATGAAATTCGGTACATACATATACCAACGAATATGTGGTTCAGTGCTGATTGGTTTTTGCCGCTAGTTCTTCCAAGTTTTTACATGCAAGAATGTAATGGAACGTTTTCAGCATAGCGTGATTACTATGTCTGAAGAAGGTTCAGACGAAATCAAATAAAAATTGGCCCATAAGAAGCCTTCAGAAGATACGCCACATCATCGAGGAAGCAGAGCAATTGAACTTTTTATTTTTCATTATTTGTGAGTGATGTATATCAAGAAGTAATGCAAGTATTAAGACAAAATTTTGTTTGTAGAAGAATCTTAAAGGTAGAGATGCTTATTCATTTCTGGCGTTAATCAGCTCAGACATAGTACTGTACCTTCGTTACAATCAGTATTTAAATATGGAGTTGAATATAATACCATTTTTTCTCTTGAAATTTCACCTCCCCTTCCACCACTTAGTTGTTACAAAGAAAGCAATAATTACATGAACTAATTTGATTTCAAACGTCCCCAATAACTCTTAAAGAAAATGTTCTAGAAGAAAATTGCCGGCTACGCGGTGATTAAACGGTATTCCGTTTTTGCAAAAGGCAAAAAAAAAGCCTTTACAGCAAATTTATTTGTTTAATTTCTTAGTGTGAAAAAAAGAAATAATCCTAAATATACTTTAAAAAAAACCAAAAAATACGCTTTTAGAGTAAATCAAATTCAAAAGAAGATTTTGAAAACTGTTGAATATCCGCTAAGTTTACTTGCACTTATAATATGCATTTTGTGGACGATCGATGCCCTACTCAGAACTAATGGCAAATGCACTTATTATGCATCAACATGCAATATAGTTTAGCCTTTAGTAATAATAATGGTTTTTAACATATTACTTTTACGTTTGTAAAGAACGTGAATTTTATCTTTGAATCACAAGGGGACCTTACAGGTTATCACTCACCGATTTTGATGAGTTTTATATATTATGTAGAGGGACCCACCCTAAGTATTTTAGCAAAAATATATTCCTCAATGCGCCTTAGTTTTTGAGATATAACGATCCAAAGTTCAGCTCGAAGTTGTTACAGAGGTACGGTTGAGCAGTGGGCACAACAGCGGCCGTAGCCCAGTGAGCAAGGTCCCCCACTCCGACCGCTGGAGGTCTGGGGATCGAGTCCCGTGAATTAACAATATTAAAAATTGAAAAAAAAAAATTATTTTCTAAATGAATAAATAAATAAAATAAAAATGAATAATTAAACGATTTTCCATTAACTATCGAATTTTTTTCGATATTAAAGAAAAAAAAAATACGTCACGGGACTCGATCCCCAGACCTCCAGCGGTCGAAGTGGGGGACCTTGCTCACTGGGCTACGGCCGCTGTTGTGACCACTGCTCAACCGTACCTCTATAATAACTTCGAGCTGAACTTTGGATCGTCGTTATATCTCGGAAACTAAGGCGCATTGGGGCATATCCTTTTGCTAAAATACTTAGGGTGGGTCCCTCTACATAATATATAAAACTCATCAAAATCAGTGAGTGACAACCTGTAAGGTCCCCTTGTCAGAGTTACATACCTACAAACAAACAAACAAAAAACAAACAAACCCACATGTGAAACTAATAAAAGCGTATTAAAAAGGAAGAAATTTAGCGTCCCTTTGGCCTAGTACAGCCCTGAATAAACTATGGCATTATTTTGGTACTTAAATAATTTAAGCGTTAGAAGAAATCAATTTAGTTACATTTTTGTTAATAAATTAAGCTAATTTTCTAAACTGTTACGTTTAAAAAAAGTTACTAAACAGGTGTATTTATCATATCGTGATAAGCTTATTAGTAAAATTGAGCTACATAATTAAGCTGCATTGAATTTGTGAATTGCTGGAAACATTAAATCTGTACTATGCACTTAGTGTCATTTAGGAACGGCTATATTTTGGACTGGAAACATTTTGGACCGGCGGCCTTTCGGACCGGCGTTATTTTGGACCGGCGACATTTTGGCCCGGCGACCTTTTTGACCGGCGACATTTTGGCCCGGCGACATTTTTGACTGGCGACATTTTGGAATGGCGACATTCTGGCCCGGCGACATTTTGGACCGGCGACATTTTGGCCCGGCGACATTTTTGACCGGCGACATTTTGGCCCGGCGACATTTTGGCCTGGCGACATTTTTGACCGGCGACATTCTGGCCCGGCGGCATTTTGGCCCGCGACATTTTGGGCAGACGATATTTTGGACCGGCGACATTTTGGCCCGCGACATTTTAGCCCGCGACATTTCGGCTCGGCGACATTTTGGACCGGCGACATTTTGGCCCGCGACATTTTAGCCCGCGACATTTTGGCTCGGCGACATTTTGGACCGGCGACATTTTGGCCCGCGACATTTTAGCCCGCGACATTTTGGCTCGGCGACATTTTTGCCGCGACATTTTTGCCGCGACATTTTGGCCCGCGACATTTCGGCCGCGACATTTTGACCCCAAACCGGGTTGTGTACGGTACCTTTTTGGGTGAACGGTTGTAACACCAGCGGAACTCTCTTATAAAAGTGCCTTTTTGAGTTATGAGCTAATATTTAGAAAAGTGCCAATTGGAGTCCCAAGTGAATTTTCACTAGTATTTCAATAACTAGTTAAAAAAATAATTTTCCCCAGAAAGAAGATAAGGTTTTGCTTTCATTTCATCTAATAACATTAGAATTTTTATTTTCTTCAGAAAATATTTGTTTTATATATCAAAAATCAGATCGGTAACGTGTCCCCAGTATGTTCAATACAACTTGTATTGAACATACAGTGAACTCTCACTTATGCGCCGGCCCAAGGGACCAACAGAAAAAGGGTGCATAAGTGAGAGAGACGTATAAGTGAACAAGCCTATTTAAAGGACTGAAACGTGATATAGGTTCTAATGAGAGAATGAATAAGAATAATTCTATACAAAAGGGACATTTTACTACGGTTTGGAAATTACTGTAACGTAACTATAATGATAATGAGAAAACGAAAATTGTAGCATACCTAATTACAAAATGTTCCCTTTAAAACGATCCATAATAGATAATTGTCCCTCTCCAAACTCTAGTTCATGCGGAAAAAATGCCTTCCGTGAGCAATAAAGTCGAAAGATTAAAGAGGAAAGTGAAGAAAAATGCTTATTTTAAAGAAAATAAATTTTATTTTTGACATTTTACGAAAAATTCGGCTTATAAGTGAAATATTTATCTTTCGAGCGACGCATAAACGAATGATACTCCCATTATTTTGCTATGAAATATGCTGGAACCATTTAAAATTGTCGTATAAGTTAAAAAGGTGTATAAATGAGGCGGTGTGTAAATGAGAGTTCACTGTATATCGGAGGAAGGGTGACGGGACCTCTTAGTACAAGATCCGGCTTGGGTTTACCTACCCTCATCGAGTTTCCTGATATGTTATACCTTAAAATGTAGATAAAAATATTACAAACACGATGGTATAATGCTGACTAAGCAAAAGTGCTCCTTTCATAGGGTTTAAAATTTCATTAATGCAGTCATTTTGCAGAGTTTCTGCAGTCTTTTTACAGAATTTTTCTTAAGGAGTTTTGAGCCGAATAAGTGTTATTTGTGAGAGATTGAGACCTACTTTCAATTTAAAAAAAAAAATGTAGGTAAAATGCAGATTCTTGCAAAATTGAAAGATACCTGCAGAAAACTGCAGTTTTACTCAACTACTGGAACTTCAAATCGCGACAACCCTATGATTGGCTCACTTTTGTTCAGGCCCGTCATTTAGGTGGGGGGGCTGGGGGGGGTCAATTGCCCCGTCCCTTGACTTTGAGAAATTAATGTATTTACCTTTTAGTGGGCGTGGCTTTTGATGTTTTCCGATGAAATTGCATTGTGTTTGGACCCTTTGCTCCCCCCCCCCGGGAAAAACTTGAAATGACGTCCCTGCTTTTGTTTAGATACCATATGCCATTGGGTTAGGAGGAATATGTTTATTTACATTTTTATGCATAACTTAATAAAAAACTCGATGAGGATAATTCAACCTAAGTGGGATCTTATACGAAATTGTCAGTGGTCAAAGGATTGCGTAGAATCTGAAAGGTTGAGAATCCCTGCTCTAAATATTTACTGCACCATAAATTCAGGCCTTCATTCACCATAATTATCATAAGGACTGCAACTGGCCCCCGCCCCTTCCAAAATTATCTAATTTTATTTGTATTACTATTATTGTTTTATTTATTTGAATATTTTCAAATTATGCGTTTAATTTTAGTTATTTTTGATGATTGTTATTTTTTTAAGGAGCAATATTTAAAATCTCATGTTAAGTGAAAACAATTAAACATACCGTTCACGAGCACCATTTTTGGCTTCAGATTTGCAGTTAATTAAAAATCATTTACAGCGGGAACATAACAATGCCGTGCCTGCATTTTCCTCTTAATTTCTGAAATGGTCCCCCGAAAATATTGTTATAATAATATCAACTTCACGAAGCTCACTATTATTCACGTCATGCATTAATAAGCGCGCATTCAAATGCCTCCCGAGAATTCGTTTGAAGAAAAAGAAAATAACCATTGAGCGTAAATAAAAACCGCAGCGAAGACGCACGGGCCATCTTCCCCCTCCCCTTTTCCCGCGTGACTGCCCCCCGCAGGGTTTGTGGGTACACAAAAAAGACGAGTAGTGGATTCAAAACATCCCATCAATATCAACTTTTTTTTCTCTCTCTCTCTTCTCCCACCTTTCCCTCTCTCTTTCTCTCTACTTGTTCAAACATATTCCCCCATCCCTCCATCCGTACAACTCCGTTCAAAGTCATCGCAGCTCATGTTCGCAGGAAAGAGTTCAGAGCTAAATATTTTCGCTTTTATCCCCGGGAATAAATGAAGGTTAGGATTTGAAGTCAAAAATTGTGGGGTACTTCATTTTAATATTCCTCGTGTATTTCTAACTCTATTCTATATTTTTATTCAGAAGGCACGAGAAGCTATTTTCGACGTTTTAGAAAGGAAATTAGTATATTTGATTCATTTAGTATTTATTAATCATATATATTATTTCTCTTTATTTTTTTTTTTATTTATTTATTTATTTTGTGCACTGCAAAAAATAAATTGTTGTTTTTACAGTATAATACTGGCAGCTTAGGTTCCAGTTTGAAGCTGTAAAATGCACAGTAATAAACTGCAAAATTAGCAATTTTACAGTTTATTACTGCTAAACAGCAATTTTACAGTTTATTACCACAAAATTATTTGCATTTTAATGTGAAAACAACAGTATAATGCTGGCAGCAGAGGTTCCAGTTTAAAACTGTAAAATGCACAGTAATAAACTACAATTCGCATTTTTACAGTTTATTACTGTAAAGTTAGCAATTTTTGCAATTTGTTGCTATAAAATTAGCTGTACAGTAAAAACAACATCCATTTTTTTACAGTGTAACAACGCAATAACTTCTTCAATAAATTATCAAATTAAAAAAAAAAAAATTTTTTTTTCACTGCTTTCTATGAAAAACAAAGGGACGATTCACATTTTGGTTGTTTTGTAGAAAAAAAAAATCTGTTTCCTTATGAAGTATTGCTTTATTGTAAAGTATTTAATAAGAGATTCCCAGTGGTTCAGTTAGAACGTCATGCTGCTATTCAGAAGATTGTGCTTTCGAATCCTCTTGGTCCCGCAAATTCTTCTGCAGAACTCCGACCCAAGTTTCAGAAAATATGTCATTTAAATTTTTCCTGTATTGTGTCAGTTCATTCCATTGTTAAAATCAGAAAAGAAAACTTTTTTTATATCGGAAAATCACAGTATAAGTATTTAAAATATGAAACAAAATAGAGGCATCGATTTTTATTCATTTTGTTATTTAATAACACATTGCTTTAATTTATAGCCTCCTATAAATTAACGCAATGATTTCTACCCATAGGCTTTCCTACCCATAGGCAAATGGGTAGGAAAGAGGCCCATTTGCCTAATCCAGGGGTGGCCAACCTTTTTGGGAAAAGTGCCACTTTCGGGAAAAGAAATATTTCGCGTGCCACTTTGAATTTTCAATGACAAAAAAGGAATTATTTTTAATTATGGGCTGATTGTGTTACTTTTACTCAAATACTGTATTATTTCTCTAAGTTTGAGCAGTGAAGAAGCTCCGTTCAATGAAAACTCGTTTTTTTGCTATCTTTGGTCAGGTTATGGAAACTGTAAAATGGTAGGGGCTCTAGCTCTCTGAAAAATTTTCAACATTGAAGTTAGAAAAGTACAATTGTAGACTGTCACATAGAGCGAAACCTTAATGTTATCAAGTTCATCTCTTCTAAAGCGTGTTCGAAATTTTCCTAAAAATGTGACTAAAGGTTTTATTTGAAAACCATAGAAGAAAGGTACCTTTCAGGGTTTCCATTGAAATTTTTCGCGACAGTGTGTGAAGTCATTTTTGAGTAGCCATTGAGAACAAAAGGTTCAGGTCTAGGCCATATCTGCAGACTTTAAATAAGAGGGAGAATGTAGAGATATCTCTCGGAGAATTTTCAAAACTGAAATCGTAAACACGTATAGTTGAACCGCAAAGAGATGGTGGATCGACTGGAAGCGGAAACGGACCACTTCATTTTGAAATAGGTTGGATCTGCTGGAACGCGGAAGCAGTGACGTTGGGCTTTCTCGCTAAAGCCTTGGTTTCCTAGAACGCGACAACTGCACGCTGGAATCAGAGCCTGTTTGATTGGAGCGTGGTGTGAAGCGACGCCAGTCTGCGGCTCAGGCGCTTGCGCAGAAGAAGGCGGAGACCGTCGCCTCGCCAGAGATCGACGATTTCACTCCTAGGAAACCAAGGCTTAATCCAACTTATTTTTAAATGAAGTGGCCCGTTTCCGTTTCCAATCGACCCGCCATCTCTTCGCGGTTTAACTTTAATTTCACGGCATCTTTTGTAGTAACGTTTGGGAAACTGAATTCAGCAGCTCTTCACAAGAAATTTTTCTAAATTAAAGTCTGTAAATAAATTTTAGACTATATTTAATAACTTTGGAAGGCCCGGGATTTGGAGGCTGTCATGGGAAACTTTTTTCAACTTAAGTTTTAAAAATGGAGTTTTAGACTATATTTTGAGATATTGGAGGAAGTAGTTCTTGCTCTTCCATTAATAATTTCAAAATTGAAAACCAAAAGATGCATTCTTAGATTGTTTAGGAGAATTCTGGGGTTCCTCCAGAAATGTTTCCATCTTTAGGCTCTTACCATGCAATTCGTGTAATAGTTGGTGATGTTAAGGGAAAGGTTGGGAGATTCGGAGGCTCCTTCGTTTAAAAACACATACACAAAGTTGGTGACGTCAGGCAAGGAAAAGGGGCATCCGCACTGCAATCTTTTTGAAATAAAGTTTCAAAAATGTCAGGATACATTTGGCTAATTTAAGAGAAGAGATAGATAAGCGGCTTTTCTTTGGAAATGTTTAGAATTTACGCACTAAAATGCATTTCTAAACATAGGGATCTTAGGAAAGGAAGTGGGGGTTGAAACACTTCTCCAGAAATTTTCTGCAATAAGAGGGTGAAAAACGTAATTTTAAGAATTTTTTGGACTCCTAGGGAGATAATGACACATTTTAAGAACCGCATTTGGGAGTTCGATACACTTAAGTTTTGCTGCCCGAAGCTAGGGCCCCCATGCTCTCTCTTAGATCCGACAGTGGCTAACAGTTCAGTTAATTTAGAAATTTTTAGCCCAAAGACTTCTCTGGCAGTGATTATTCAAATTTCTGGTCATTTGCTGAACCATCTTCGGTAGAGCGTGATTAAGTTGTGCCATCCGTTAAAAAACCATCCGAGTCTGAGTCGGAATCCTCAGAATCACTTAGGGTTTTGAGAACGTCCCCCCCCCCAGCTCCCGCTCTTTGGATTCTTGCCCAAATCATTTATGGAACGCACGATTACATCTCCAGATTAAGCATTTGACCATATTATAACGTATTATATTTATAATTAAATACAAATGAATTAGCAGTAAGATTTTAAAGGGATTTTTTCAACTATGAGAAAAAGGTTTAAAAAGTTCCACAAAATTGCTGAACTAACAATTAAACCACATTATTTTCTCAATTTCGAAAAAAGTTCAATAAATCTTCGCGTGCCATTCTAAATACTCCGACTGTGGCACGCGTGCCGCGGGTTGGCCACCACTGGCCTAGTCGATCAAAGCGGTTTGCATACACACGAAACTCACGAGTTCGATTTCACCTTTAACAGAAAATATCGTTTTGGATTGACGTATTTTTCTTAAACTGAATTCCGATCTAAATTTTCACCAGTATGAAATCTAAACTCACTAAGCCACAGTTGTTGCGTTAAAATCGGAACAAAAACGTTATTTTAACATGATCAATCTCAAAATTATCGTATATTATAGCTCAAAAATCGTTTTTTTTTTTTTTTTGGGGGGGGGGGGGGGATGTCATAACTTTCTTCATATTTCGTCAAAATTCATATGAAACGCATCATTTTAAAGATCCACCGCCCACCGCAACACACACACTTTCAGCAAAACATTATTTTTAAAAACATTTACATTCTTTTTATTCTTACGTTTCGGAAAATTGTACTTGAAAAAGAGAAAAAACAGGTTTTTTAATTTTCACCGTCAAGAATAAAGCTAATAGGTGTTAACTAGTTATTAATATTATTTCAGTTTATTTTAATTGCTACAACAGTATACCAACAATAAGGCCAAGCCCGTCATTGAGGAGGCAAGGGGGGTCAATTGCCAACCCTCCTGACTTTGAGAAATCTATTTAAAATACATTTAAGTGGGCGTGGTTTTTTATGTTTTCCGCTGAAATTGAATTATGTTTGGACCCTTTCCCCCCCCCCCCCCCAGAAAAACTTGAAATAACGTCCCTGAATAAGGCTACAAATATTATCTTTTGTTCCAAACCAGAGGATGAGTAGAACCACATCAATATTCAATACTATGAACGGTCACTTAAAATTATTAATTACATATTCGCAGGAGGAAAAAGGCAATATCTTTTGACTCTGAAATAGGAGTTGTGTTCTAATATCGACGTTGCAGTTGTAGCATATCGTTAAATCCTCACTTAGTTGCCTGTTAGGGTAGATGGAATATTGAATTTGATTTGAAAAGGACATTGTGCCCCACACATAGCGACTAATAAAAAGTCCCTTTTTCTACGTTGACATCTTTGACTGAATTTTATTAAATGCTAGCTAAAAGAATGAGTTTCAACACTAAGCATTTAATTTTAAAACACCTGCGCAATACCCTAATATGCAGTCTTATCACATATTAATTTTTTGTATGATTGTCATGGAGTGCCCCGATTTGCGATTCCTTGGCTTTCAACACTAAATGCGAAACAGTCACCCTTAGAAAAAGAGTTTCTCTCCAAAATATTATACTTCGCTACATTTTCGAATGAAGTTCGTATGTAGCAACGTACAGTAAACTCTCGATTATCCGCAAGTGGATTATCCGCGGGGCAGATTATCCGCGAGTGTCTCAGGAAAGAAACAAACACAATAAACTGATATTTTCGAAAAAGCACGAATTTAAATTTTGTTTCTTCTTTACATTTCTTACCCAAGAGTGCGGTGTACTTCATCCAATAAATTATTTTACTTGGGCGTTATTGTAAGAACCACTTCTCTTTATAGATTTTATATGTTTGAGAACCTCAAATACAAATATTTTTTGTGCTGTATCTATCGTTACTGTTTGTACATATCATGTTTTAAGTGTAATGCAATTATTTTTCAGCAAAATATTGTTTTTCTTCTTTACTCCTTATTTTATGCTTTTTTCGGATTACACGCGATTTTCGTTATCCGCGATACTCGAGCCACCCAATTCCTCAGATAATCGGGAGTGTAATGTATAATAATTCTAAGGTTTCACGCAAAAAGATTAAGATAAAAGAATGAATACACATACAGTTAAAATATAGTTTCAATGTCGTTTCAATGGAATACTGAAAGCAGAAGTGAGCTAAATAAGTTTAATTGATCAAAAAACAATCCTACAAAAAGCACACAGGGTGTATCTAAAAAAAGTGGGCCAAACTTTGAAACGATAAAGCACAGAAATTGATTTGAAATCATATTGCATTGTCGGATCAGAAACAACGTTCTTTATGCGACAGAGGGCATTGCAGTTGTGCATCTGAGTTTGGTATAACACAGGCTCTCTGTGCAATGCTATAATTGAAATTAATATTTAGAGAAACTCATTTTTTTGCTAGATGTAATGTTTAGCGGATTTTTTATTTATTAATTTATTTATTTGACAACAATAACGAGTTAAGATTATTCACCAGCATGAATTAAAGAAGGTCATTTTAAAACCAATTTTCATTAAATTCACGTTAATTTTAAAATAACAAACAAATATTGAAATATTTCAGGGAACTGCGTTTCCACCCAACTACAGCACTGAGCCAGAGTTAAGATTTGCACTTTTAGGAAGTAGTGTGCACAACACCAACTTTAAGAATACTTTAGAGTGTTTTTTTTTTTTTTTTTTTTTTTTTTTTTTTTTTTTTTTTTTTTTTTTTTGTAAGTATTAAGTTTCCTCGATATGGTGCCCTTTGACTTTAAATAACCGCATTCTATCCTTATACATTGGGTGATTTTGTGCAATTGCATTACAGCCTGGCTCTGATAAATTGACTTGAGATTCATTCAGGCTTAGACTGTTCGATTCGTTAAGACATAGACGAGGAAAATATAAAGGGGAGCTCTTTAGCAAGGGATTTTCGCCATCCAGTAATAAATTTTAAATCCAGAATAGGTTTCAAAAAAAGGATTTTTGAAGCAAAATATCTTGAAATGGCACCTTATATACAAGTCGCATTTTCAAGTTTTTGGGCAACAGACAGTGTTTCAGCGATCGGAAGAAAAGGAAATCCGACAGCTTCACCAATAATACGAACCTGACATTTTACCATATGATTTCTTTTTATTGCGATATGTATATATCAAAAAATTAAAAAAGCTTAAGAATGTAGCTTGTATCCAAGATTTTTTGCTCCAAAAATCTTTTTTTTTTTTTTTTAAATGTATCTGGGACTTAAAATTTACTACTCGGTAGCAAAAGGGCCTTGATAACGACGATAAATATACCGTTGATTTAAAATAAAAACTTTTGACAAGTGATTCGTTTGAAAAACTACATTACTTTCCGGAAACCCTAATTAGTTGTAGTTGCTGATAACAGTTTATTAGCTTTGGACCAATTTAAAAATTTCTTCTCTTTTAACCCACCATAAATGAGCTCGTATAAGGTTAAGCATCAAGCTACCAGGTCCTCAGAGTCAAAAAAAAAAAAAAAAAAAACTTTTTTTTCTTAAATGATAAATGGTATTTTTTAAAAATTCTGCAGAATGGGAGGGGTGTATTGTATAGTTGGGAATTTCAAAAGGGTATATTATTACTTTATGCTATCTCTTGCTCGTGCTCCGCTTTGATTTCACCACAAATGTTCAATTGAAAGACAGAAATTATAACCTAATCAGGATACAGATCAGCTTTTTTCTATTCCCTCTTTAAGAATACGTTTGATCTACTTCAAAAATGAGTGAATCCTCCTAAAATGTCAGTTTTAAAGCACTGCCGGAAGAATACCGCGCCATTGAAAACATATCAGCTGACTGAGGAGACGTGAAAGGTTCTAATATTTATTCATATGTCGCCCTCTTCAAGGTTCTCCTTTTCAAAAGAAGTGGAACTTTTCCTCAACAATAAGGTCGAATGTGATCAGAAGCCATCACGAGTTTTCAGGCACTATCAGTCAATCAATCAAACAGAAACTAGTTCATCTTCGATGTTCCTTACTTTCATACCACAGATTAAAACGATTTCTCCGGCTTAACCTCTTCAGTCCTGATTTTTTCAACCATTTGAATTTCAAGTTTTTAAACCTTTGTTAGATCTGAATAATACCTAAAAAAATTGGGATTGATGAAAAATAAATGCTACAATCTTAGATTTTATAATGCATAGTTTTTTTCGTTATAATTTGCTTTGAAACCAGATAGATATAAATAAAAACTTAGAAGGTACACATATGTGTACCTTAAATTGGGACTGAAGAGGATAAAGGCTAAAAAATGGATATTAGGAATCATTATTCGTTTTATTACTCTTATTAAAAGCACCAGTAATAGAAATTGCAGGCACTTATAATAAATTAGGATACGAACTGCCTGGTCTATTTTTATGGGAAGTTTGAATAGGGCAACCGGTTAACCCGAGCTCACCGGTGCAGACTAATCAGAAGGGTTCTAATAGATTACCAATTACAAGATCGTATATGAAAACACTCTATGGATACTCCCCTGCTAACCACTGATGTCAGTAAACGTCATGAAATCAACCGCCTTGGTTAACCGGTTGTATTATTCTAGTGGAATGGCAACATGTTGATCGCGATCGATCGGTCCATTTCATACCCATTTTCAGTCTATCAAGAAATCATTCTTCTGTACCATGTTTCTCAGAGTACAACTAATAAACATGATTTTTTGGGAAAAGATTAGGCTCAATTTTGTAATCAAAAGTTCATTGGAAAAATATTTAAATAGAATATTCTTTAAAACTATTTTTAATCACTGAAAGGACCAAAATTCTTCATTTTCCATAAATATGTTTTTTTTTTTTTTACTTTTTCCTCTTGAAAATGTTCACAAAAACTTACTATGGATTTATTAATAAAACTTGGTGCAGCTGTTTTGCAAATTTTGAAAGTTGGTAAACGTTTGAACGTAATTTTACTAGTAACATAGCGAGCGGTTGATCTTCCCTCCAGTTCCCCAAACCCAAAGCAGATCTTAGTGCTCGTCCTAACTTGAAAAGTAGACTAGCAGTGAATTTAGATTGCCTACGCCTACTATGCTCGAATATACCCTGTATGGAGAGTGTTTCGATTTCGGTTAAACGTTGATCTAAAATAGCTCCTTCAGGCGATAAAGGGCGTTCGTTCTACGAGAGTTTGGAGCAATAGAAAGGTTACCTTTGGATACTTCACACATTCCAGGGTCCCCCGTACCAACCACAACTCGTGGTTTAACCGGGATATGGCCCTGAAGAGCGCTCTGTTCTTTTTGAACCAGAACAAGGGCCGAGCAAACCCTTGGTCTGGCACCCCCAGAGTTACTGAAAGCATGCGAAAAGTTTGATTAAATACATTCATAGCCTTTCGGTTAAAAGCTGCAAATGTTATGAAATAAGAATAAACCAAGAATGCTTTTTTTTTGTGACAGCTAGTTTTCGTCTTCAGTTCAAGATATTTTCTGCACTGAAAAATCGTTCTTCATTGTTTTTTTCTTTTTTTCAAAGCATGCATATGAAGCAATTTTGTAACTTTTGTAACTTTGATTTTGTCTTTTAAAATCATGTTTTAATGGGAATTTTTAGTATTAGAAAAGGCAGAGAGATAATAACAAAATGAACTTAAAAATGTTTTGCTCTTCATTCTGTTTCATTTGATAAAACAATTTTCTAAATATGTATTTTTTTAATTTTATGAACTCGCTTTAAAGTTTCTTTTCCAAGATTTGATAGTTGAAGCAATATTCAATCCTCAATTTCCTTCTTTAAATTTTGTGAAATTATGCTAATAATATAACAACAGGCTAAACCTTTTCTCGGTATCCTACCTTTCAGCATTGTGGCTTGAGATTGCTTTAATGTTTTAAATGTGGAAAAAAGGAAGATAAATAAAATAAAATAAATACTAACACATGAAAGAAAGAGGTTACTAAACTAAAAGAGTATACCGGCCACTGGTTACAAGCTAAAAGCTTTAATTTTCAAGGCTATTTGAAAAACTGAAATAATAGTAATAATTGCTTAATGAAAAAAACTGATGGAGCAGGGGAAAATTTAAAGCTCTAGTTCCAGAAAAAACACAGCCCAAGGCCTTGACTAGAGGTATCACTTGTTCCCTTTTGAAACCAAAATGCTCGGTGCCCCCCTCCCCCTCCTTCACCAAATATCTTAAGCCAAATATAGTAGCTGTACCAATAAAAGGGATCCTTCTTCCCAGAGAAGTCAGCTTACAAGTTTCATCAATCTGTCAACACTTGTTGACACGCTTCTCAGTTTCCCGTGTTTTAGAGTTCTGATTTAACTTGAGCTCTAGGAAAAGTGAAACTTCGCTTCGATTTCTTCCGTTTCCTTAATTTTGCTGCGATAAAACTAACAGAGGCTCAAGGGTTCGGTTGGCTAAGGTGCCGGAAATGGGGGGCACGAAGGCGACTTTCTGGCTCGGACACCCCCGAGTCTGTTATCAAAAGCCTCGACTCTCACCCAGAGTCCGGTTATCTGTGGGGGTACTGGGTCAGTCAGCCTCGATGTCCTGTTCAAACTGTAAACAAATATGCATAGTCAACACTCGTTGTGGACACTGCAATTCCAGCTAGATATCGATCATTAATAATTTTTCCCATACCAAGAAACAGAGATATTTTTAACGCCTCTACGCTGCAAAAGATGAACTGTTGTTATTACAGTACATAATACTGACAGCCGAGGTTCCAATTTAAAACTGCAAAATGCACGGTAGTAAACTGTAAAACTATCAATTTTTCAGTTTCCTATTGTAAAGTTAGCAATTTTACAGTTTATTTGCCGTAAAATTTAGCTGTATTTATATACAGTAAAAACAACAGTATAATACTGGCAGCAGCGGTTCCAGTTTAAAACTAAAATGCACGGTAATAAACTGTTAAATTAGCAATTTTAGTTTATTACTGCAAAATTTGCAGTTCTACAGTTTAGTACTGCAAAAGTAGCAATTTTAGTTTATTACTGTAAAATTAGCTGTATTATACTTTAAAAACAACATTCATTTTTTACAGTGTACTAGCGTATTTCATGCACTAAAAATTGGAAATATGCCCTAAAAATTTACTTAAACATATTTTGACGTTGATAAAAAGTAGCATCGTGAGAAATGGAAAAAAAAACCCGGAAATTTTAAAACATTTTATTTGAGCATTTCCTTTTTGTCTTACATGAAAAATTTCGAATTTGTCAATGATATGTCAAAGTTTAAAATAGAGCATAAATCTCTTTTTTCTCTGTTATCTTCTATTTTATCCTTAAAAAGTTTGTATTTTTATGGAACTAATTGCTACTATGGGTAGAGTTCAGTTTTTTTCTTTTCACTCTTCCCAAATAAAATCATATCTTTAAAAAATTTCGAAATACTTTCACACCTTTGAAAAAGCCCTAGAAATATCGCTACAAGAAAATGAAGTCAATTAATTATGTAATGTTATGTTACGTTATGTATTAATGAGTAAAAGTGGAAATGTTTCGAACTTTTTTTTACACGGTGAACATAACTTATTCCTGAAAATTTACTGTCAGTGCTTTTATTCGAGCGACGCTTTGTAACCTGTGAAAGCAGGTGAGTTCATTTCCTGGTGCAAAACTGTACCTCAGCGTCAGACTTGCGAAATTCAAGCAGGACAATTTTCATTTTTTTACTGCATTTTATGCAAAATAGTTTTCCTCATCGACCCATGAGAATTTTAATCTATAAAAGAAATTCCTTCACAATTATTTAGCACACAATTGTTAAAAGAGAACGAGTCCCTTCCTTTGCCTGCATCCGACAAATGTCTTCGCGCTCTACCGAAAAGTAACGAAAATGGACTAACTTTGGTCTGGTTCTGAGGAACAGATAAAACTATTTTCCAGGCCAGTCATTTACGGGGGACAGGGGGGCATTTGCCCCCCCCTGACTTTGAGAAATCAATGTATTTACATATAAGTGGGTGTGGTTTTTGTTGTTTTCTGGTGAAATTGTATTGTGTTTTTACCCTTTGCCCCCCCCCCCCCTGGAAAAACTTGAAATGACGTCCCTACTATTTTCGTCTTGATATAGCTCGTAGACGTAAAATTTGATTAAAGAAAATTCCCTTCCCTTCAAAGAGAAGAAGGTTGCCCCCCCCCCTTTTTAGCATTCAGAGATAACAATAAGATAGCCAATTAGGAGAAAATACATGCGTCGCAGACCAAGCCACTCAACTTACATCTAATCTTACTTTCTATTACTATATCACAACAGTTATAAATTTCTGCTATCATTTTGGCTAGTGCTGGTACCCCAATCAAAACTTCACGGTTTAAATTTTTGTTTCTGTGCAAAGAATACACACAAAAATTAGCTTATCAGATGGTTTTCAAACTTTATTAATTAAAAACCGGATAATCAGCATACGAATAATCGGAAGAGTTTAGGGCCGCACAAAGATTAATCTCTCATCTACCTTCCTAGAGTTAAACGCTTGAAAAATAAAACCAATGAAGAAGCAGCTCAAAAGGCACACAATCCTAAATCACTCCGCAGAAGCTGATACTTTATAGATATTGGACGTTAGAGGATGCTAAATAGATAATTCTCCAGAGAAAGGATTTCTATTGACCATGCCCATAGAAATTTTCTATTTAGTAAGTCAAGAGAAATTCTCTAAGAAAATATATTCCCTTTTGGGACGAAAGCATTCTGGATTCAACTACAATAATATCCCAGTGAAAACGTACTGTCATTGCAGTGCTGTTTGAAGACGAATTTTTTAAATAAAGAAGCATATAGGTACTGTCTAATCTTCTTAGGTTAAAACCTTCTACGTATTTACGCATGCGTCAGGTCTTCTCTGATCTGACCAAAATAGGGGTGATAGGTAAGATCAGAGTATAACAATAAGGGGAAAAATAATAAGAAGCATTTTGAGCCGTATCAAGCAACGTAAAACGATGCTAATTTCAAATACATGGTTTAGTTGAATATGTCAAAAGAACAGCAAATACAAGTTTTAAACTGAAAACTTCGAAAAGTTCCCACTTACTATCCATCACACCTTTTTTAAATGGAATGGTTCGCAAATACTAGGCCCGGTTTTCAAGGACAAACAGTATCAATGCTGATTTTGTACGCAGTACCGAAGACAATGCCCACATTTATAGTTTATAGACATTTTCTTCACGGGACAGAAGAAGTGTTGAAGTATACTGGCATTTCGATGAACTTCTGCACAATGTTCGTAACATATATAAGGTAAGAGCAAATGATGTACCAAATTTTAAAAAATCATATTTTCAAAACTACTGCACATATTACAATAAGTAATACACGAATGTGAAGAGAAATTTCCAAAGTCTTTTTTTACCTACAAATGATTGATGTGTGAGACTTCTGTAGCATGACACCATCTAATCTGCAATCCAGTTCTTTTCACACTCTATGTGAATTCTTTTCAAATCAAAAAGACAGTTTATCTACCCTCTTGGCCGAAAACACTACAAAGACTCCAAGGACGTATTTATGCAACATAATGTACCATTAAATGTCATACTATTTAATGTGGAACGTACTAAATTACAGAAAAGATGTCGTCGTGGATCAATATACTCCTGTGGTTCCCAAAGTGGTCTACAGAGACAGCAGGGGTCCCCCGGAGTCAGCAAGGGGTCCATATAAAGAAAAGAAAAAATTGGGGGTCCACAAAACGCAAATAGGGGTCCTGCCGTTGATGTACTCAATTCCCTCCCTCCCACTTGAAACAGTCTTCTTTTTTGCCTTGTACAGTACACCTATGTTATGTAATGATTTTAGCTTATTTCAGTTTTGTGCCATCATTATTATGAAAGAATAAAAATATTACGTTTTTCTCTTCATCTGCTTTCTTTAAATTAAAATGTTTTGCTCTGCATTAAAACTGTCGAACCGAAAGTTGTCAGGCATTTAAGAAGTTTTTGATTATTAAAAACTCAATATTAAAATGCATACTGTTGGGTAAATTTCTGGTTCATCTCGTTTATTTTCATATATTTTACTTTCATCTGGTTGTTTTAGAGCATCCGTAATGGGACTTAACTATTTATTTCCCGGCTTTCAAATGCCTGAACTCTGTTGTTACAGTTTCTGACTAGTTTTGGAACGACTCTTAGGAATTGGGTCCAAAGGAGACTGGAAAACTAGGCAAGGGGTTCACGGAGCAAAAAAGTTTGGGAATCCCTGATATACTCCAACATTGAGCATTTGAAAGTGAACATTTTGTATAATGTGCTTACTCATTCCACATTTCTGTAGTTAAACTTTATTCGGAAAAAAAACTTTCCATCTTTCTTTCTAAATTCATGCATCAATGGTCGTAATATGTGCAGAGCAGTGTCGCACCCCCACAGCCCCCGCCATGAGAGAGGTGGCGTTGTGCGCTGTGGGCGCATGATACCGAAAAACAGCACTATGAGAAACACTGAAAATATATCTTTTGTTGTAAAAAATAATTTTCTTCTGTGGGGTGGTGCACTTATAAATCCTCAGGGGGTTGGGGGCGGGCACCTACGTTTATGTATGCTACTGGTGCAGTAGTTTCGAAAATATTATTTTTTGAAATTGGGTCCATAATTTGGGCTTACTTGTAAATAAAATCTGTTGAAAAAAATTGTTGGATCTGAAAAGTAAGGTCAAAGTAATCAAGGATTACGAGCGGGAGAATTAATAAACGAAGTACTCTTCATCAGCTCGACCACCGATGCTATTTATTCTAAAACCCTTACCCTGATTTGTGAAATATTCGTACCCCTTTCCCTCCCCCATACACAGTATGTTTACGAAAGTATTATCTGCATTTCACCTGTGAAGTTTTTTTCTGTTGGCCGTTGCCCATTGTTTACAACGGCTAATTGACATCACATGACAACCGGTCCAACTGCTGATGACGGTACAGACAGCTTTTGCTCAAGGGCAAGAATGCAACCAGCGTGCGGGGAAGGAGCGCATTAAAAGAAACGATTCATTAATAAATAAAAGATCGTGCATTAATTGTGTCAATATGAGATTTCTTCTTGCTCGAAGTCATTCCAGTTCCGTAGTAAATGTTTAGCCTGATTTCTGTATGATGGGCAGATAGGAAAACTTTAAAATTTCTTTTCGTAAAAAGCATCGAAAGCTCCCAAGATGCAGAACTTCGTCCACGTTTCTCAATATGAAATTCCTATTTTGTAACTTTTGATGAAAAATATGAAAAAAGTTAGCTGGTAAGTATTTTTTTAAACTATTGTTGACACGGTAAAGCCCCGATTGGTCGAAATTCTTTTAACCGAATCTTCGTTTAAACGGTGATTTCTTTGAGTGTTTTTTTTTTTTATTATTATTATTGTTAATTTTATGGTAACTAAGCAGTCAGGAGGCAAGCATACCTTCTGCATCACTTTCTTTTTTTTTCTTCCAAACCCACAGGTATTTTTTTAGGAAAATAAAGTATTATAGTTTTATTCACGTTATTGCATTCGAAGATGATCGAATCTGAAAGAAAAACCTTTGCTTTATGAGGCATTTATTATTAACTACGTATATTTGCATTCGAACTTATAAAATAAATAAATAAAAAACAATTCAAAGTCAACTGCATGAAAATAAATTACTGCACATTAAGACTAATGACTTTTACATTGCATTGCCCTTCCTTGCCTTTGCAAAATTTAAAGCAAATTTATTTTTTATAATTATAGTTACGCAATGAAAAATAACACATTTGGTTGTCATTTCATAAATGTCTGTTTAAATACATGGTTAATGTTTATGCGGTATCCCAGCAGCCATTTTTAATATCCACTCTTCTACTAAACCGACGGTTGTCCATTCCCAGACACTTTTGTTAATACAAAGTTCTACTCTACTTCAGAAGTTGACTAACATTTTGAGATATTATCTGAAAACATTCACACATAGGTAATCGACAGTCGCCATCGTATTCACATTTTATGTTAAAGTTTAAAAAAAAAAAAAAAAATCTCGCCTGCATATCTTTCTTTAAAAATATTTTGAGTGTTATTTTTTTTTTATTCCTCGTATTTTTCCCACCACGAGGAAAGTCAACAAATAACATTTTCATCTTGCAATAAGAATTTTTCAAGATGAAAACGTTATTTAAGTTGTCTTTCCCCTATTCTTTCGTTCACATTTTTAAGTATTAATTATTAATTTATTATGCAAAATACAATTCAGTATACTCCATTATTTATACTTGCTGGGTGTGGGGGGCTACGAGCCGAAAATGTGGAGGGTTCATAGCGCAAACTGAGCCAATGAATTTTCTCAGAGAAAAGAAGGGGTAATTGCGTTTTTGATTTCATTTTGAGCTGGGGAGGGGGAGGGGGGGGGGGGGGTAAATCGTAGCATTTGAGGGGAATGCGCTATCGCCCTTGGATGAGATGAGAGCCCTGTTTCGGCTGTAAGTTTTCAAACTCTTGCAAAAGTTTCATTTCTAGTGTTATCATTGTTTATTTTTTTTAAGGAAAATTTTTGTATTTTACTCGTTCACGCTCATTTTACGTTTTTGAATAGTTTTAAAATGTCTTGAAAAACCGTAACAAAGAGGTATTATTTAAGCACATGTTCTAAATCAAGACTTCTTAAACTATGGGTCGCGACTCCATTTGGGGTCGCGTAGCAAAATTCTGGGGTCGCAAGATATTTTAATGTCAAATACTTGCATATAATATTTTTATACCATTTTATAACATCACTAGAGTTGGCGGAATACAGTGGACTTGCAGCGTCTAGACACGCGCATTTGTTGAAGGTTTTGAGCTATTCGTTGAAGGGTTTGAAGGTTTTGAGCGTTCGAAATGTCCTCCAGTGTTGACAATTTTGTAATCGAGAAAAATTATTGCAAAACTTTTATTGCAAAAATTATTGTAGATCACTTAAAAGCGCTAGAAATACAGTTCCGGACATATTTTAAATTAAATATTGATTTCCAAAAAATAGTTTGGATTCAGAAGCCGTTTTGTATGGCTTAAGTGAGTGATCACCTGCCATTTAAAGCTCAAGAGGATTTTGCTGAGCTTTCGAGTGACTCAAACTTAAAACTACAATTTCAAAAAAAGCCCTTGACTGAATTCTGGATCGGAACTAGAACTGAATTTCCCACAATCGCTGATATGACGCTGATACTTCTGCCATTCAGCACCACATATTTATGTGAAGTTACTTTCTCGGCTTCAACACATATTATCCCAATATCGTACCAGCGTTAAAAAATGTTGAAGAGGTCTTCGTCCAGCAGTTTCAAACATTCCACCAAGATTTGATTTGTTATGCAATAAAAAACAGGCACATCCATGTCATTAAATTTTTCACTTATACTTTAATTTAATACTTACCACGCAACTACTTGAATGTATTCGAGAGAATTAAGACGGTCAGAATCCACTTTTATTTTTGAAACTATAATAAATACAATTTTATAATTTTTTGTGCAATTTTTAATTTTAAATTTTTGTATGTTTCAAAACGAATTCTAAACTTATATATTTTCATATGTATATGTATATTGTTACCTAATAAATAAATCATAAAAAATATCAATTTATTTTTCTTTTATATTTGTATGGGGTCGTCAAGAAACTCGCAATTATAAATGGGGTCATGAATGACAAAAGTTTAAGAAGCCCTGTTCTAAATGAAAAATTGCCTCTCGTAAAATATGTGTGAACGCAAATCTGCGCTCTAGATCTGGACTTTTTTACGTGATATTAAACTTTCCTTTAATATCACGTAATTTTCTCTGCCTTTTGCTAGTTATTTTGCACTGTCCCCTCCCCCACTCGCTTCCTTTTTATTTTAACTGCATAGAATGAAAAAATGTTTTCTTTTTTCTTTTCATCGATGATAATATTTCGTTACTAATGACGACAAAAAATGTAAAGGGAAACGTAATTGAGATGTTAATTACAGAGTAATAATAAAAGATTCCAAAGCGTTCTTGTTTAATATCTTCCAAAAGAGAACAATAGTATTCAAAAAGAAAAGAGGGCCTTGAGTATTTTTTTTTTTTTTTTTTTAAGTAATATGCCATTTAGCTAGTAAAAATGAGTAAATATGTTTTAATTAAAGCTGATATCAAAATTTATTTTACTGGACATTTTGAATTTATACTTTCATAATTCTCTTGCTTATAGAGATATGCTGATTAATTTTCTAAAACTATATAAATGTCTTTTCTTACGACAAAGATGTTTACCCTTTTCTTTTCCACCAATTCCATTTTAATTCAATGCATATATTCATAATTAATAATTATATGTTTTAACGTGTTCATAGGAAATCTAATTTTCTGGAAATATTAAATTTCTTGGGCCGGCGTTTGAATCTATATTCTAATTTTTATTAGTGCCCAACTCAGATTCATCAGCTCTACCTCGAAATCTGCACGAGTGTGTCATCTACAAACTTCAAGCGTTTCTCCTCATTTTGGAGTGAATCCTCTCTGCTGTTTACATTCAGCAGTTATCAAATAAAATAGATTAGAATCTGAGGTAGCTAGGGTAATTATTTGCTTTAATTGTTTGAAGTTGCTTTAAAAATCTTTTCGTAATTTCCATCTTCAGAGAAACTCCAAGAAAAATTACCAGAATAAGGGACCACTTTTACCCTCTTCTACATATCATCAAAATACGATATCACGTTTGAATAATGAGGCTAACACAGCACAAGATCTGATGCAACTCACTTATTTTATTTTTTTTTTTTTTTTTTGGGGGGGGGGGAGAGCCTCAAGCCAGACATAGGAGTGCTAACTTGTTTGCTTATCTAAACCAAGGCCCGCTCTAAACAATCTGATATGATGGTCCTGGGAAAAGTTGGTAAACATACTAGCCCCCCCCCCCCATATGTTTAAACTGTGAGAATTAAAATCAAACACATGTTAATTTAATACGTAACGTTTTTACATCTGTACTTGGAAAATCTTGAAGTTTGTTGTAAATAGATTGTATGTAGAACATGGAATGCTAGAAGATACTCATGTACATAGGGCAACTTTAAGAGGAAACAAAATGCTACAGTTGGTGAACATTTTTATGCCATATATAAAGGAAATACCAGTAGATATTTTAACAACCTATAGATATTAAATAACAACAAAGTTAAAGTTCCACGTAAAAAAATTTTTTGAAACACCAGAAAGTGAATCTTGAACCAATGTCTCATACACTTTCAAAATCTAGTTATTTATAAGCGATTAATAAATAATATGATCATCAAAAGCTTCAGATCCTACTTTTTCCCAGATGAAAACAAATTAATTATCAGTACACTATGTGCAATATTAAACGAGGACTTACAATCGGATTTTGCCAGACCAAACATACAAAACTAAAGATTTGTCAATTCCACAACCAAAATATATATCCATAATCAATTATTGAAAAAAAAATAAAGGTTTAAATTTAAGTTGCAGACACAAATTATGTCTCAACTCTTTTCACACCCACAACTTAGTACAAAAAGTATAATACACACTTGACGCTGCTGAGATATTCCATTGATATCACTAGTATTATTTTATTAAAGACCCGAAGAACTAAGAATCGGAGATTCCTGTTACTGAAAAGTTATTCAGATCGTACACACGACGCGAGAACACATCGGCAACTGACAACTTGCATTCAAAATAATGTCCTTATCAAAGAAAGAAAGGGGGAGGGTGTGCCTTACCTTTTTTTCTTTCCTTTCAACCGGCTATCCCGATCAGGGACGGGCAGCAGCTTGGAAATGAAGCATTTCGAAAGGTCGGACAGACAGATAAATACATATGTCGCCAACGGGACGACGACCGTCCACTTGTTTCTTGGTTCATGAGGCGGACTGCGAGGACTCTCTCTCTCGCCTGCCCGACTATTGTTCCTCAGGGGGAAGGGAAACACCCCCTTCACAGGTGTGCAACTGAAGGGGGGCCGAGTCTGACCTTTCTCTCCTTCCCTTTACTCCTCTCTTTATGCTGCGGAATAATTGGTTCTTGGCGCAGAACCCACGAATTCCAGTGGCGAAACACAAATCAAAACTATTCCAGGAGATCTCGGCGACGAATATCGAAAGTAACTGATGTAGATTGAACACAAACAGCGATGTAATTGACCGCGATATGGACTCTTGAAGCGTATTTAGATAAAGACACTAAAAATTCAGTGGTATCACTTGTTGGAAATTGAAATCCAGGCACACGGTTTACTCAAAATCACTCCAAGACAAAAAAGGCACTTAATTACTTAATATGCAACTATAAATAATATTATCACAATCGAAATCCTATCCTATTGAGTTGATGAGCTGAATCCAATGATGTGGTTTATCTCATAACCATGTGAACAGATTCTGAAGAACACATCTCTTCCTGCTATCAATTCGTAGAAATTATTTAAATGATAGAATTCGAGGATGAAAATTATTTTTCGGAGCGAGAGCTAGTGATGGGCTGATGCAGAAGAAACGACGGCTAATAATAAAACATGTATTATTATCCACATGCATTTCGATGCCTTTATGCACATCACTCACAGAAGCAACGGGATGATATTTTTCTCCTTGAACATTACATTTATTGATGTCAGTACGATGAAGGTCATAATGTAAAAATACTCAACAGGTAAAATACACTTATGATTTCAGGATAATGGTTACAACTTACACATGGGCAATAGCGGTTTTCAACCAAAATAGACACTGTACAAAGTATGCTTGTAGATGATTGATTGCAAGCAAAGAAAAACTACATTTTCTACTACACAAGACGTAAGATCTCAGAGAAACACGCAACGGGGTAAAAATTAATATGGAACCACTGAATCAACAAGTGGTTAAATTTACAATTCCACTGAAAAACACGTTTCATTAATGGGTACAGAATTTATTGGCGATTTTTCATCTAAGGCCATCATCAACTGTGGCTTTCTGAAGACACTACATTTTTAAAATCTAATCACCAAACGTTTCACTAAAACTGGGAATGATCGTCGTAACGTGAAAAGTGGTCTGAATATTTGTTTACGTTCTTCGCTTCACTTGCTGATGTTGAAAGATCATCTCTATGAATGTGTGTTAGCACAAGCTCTTTTAGAAGTAAAGCTGGTTCTCGCGCAACTCTGTTAGCTGAAGCTAGCTCCTTGCTGGAGTTTCTCCGAGTCGGACTCTGAGTCGCAAGCGCGAGTGGAGGGCTGTCGAGGCAGAGGAGGATGCTTGCTAATCCCGAGGTATATCCGAGTGAGGGGTGCGATCCGATGTCCATCTGCGCATTGCACAACACAGGATGCAAAGTAATCCGCGCTAGAGGCGAAATATCCCACTTCGTTGTCGGTCGGGCCTTTCGGCTGCAGAACTGGCAGTTCTGCTTCGGGATCCTAATTCACGCCCCGGTCCGGCCAATCGCGTGGCCCCGTTCTGCGACGCATGCGCGCTCTCTCTCTTCCCCTCAACCTTCCCAACTGGTCGACAATGCCCGCGAGGAAGAGCGAGCCACGCGCGCATTCCCGTGTCCAAAGTTACGGAGTTTTCCCTCCGCGGGAAGGACTTCATCAGAGGTACATGGAATTTTATGATTTCAAGCGGGCATTGGCATTTAAAAAAAAGTTGGAACAGCAAGATCACGAAGAGCTTCCAAAGAGAAGATACCTCTTTCCATTGAAAAAGGCCCTCTTTCTGTTCCATAATTCCAGATCTTGTAGTAGAACCAGTGACACAGCAGGTCAAAAAAACTCCTCCACATACAGAACTTGGTTTTTACATACATTGCCAAACTTTATACGGTGGTTTTTTTTTTTTTTTTTTTTTTTTTTTTTTTTTTTTTTTTTACCTGCAATGACTGTTATGACAAAACTCTGTCCAACCCCTCGCAGAATTTATAGTCTGGTTGAGAGAGAGCTATCTGGTGTAAACTTTGAACATATTCTGGCAGGCAATGCTTTTCTTTTAAGAAGAAAATCTGGAAAAAAAAAACTTCTTTTAAGGCTGTCTGAAGGGGAAACCAGGATTTTTTTTTCTTTCTAATTTATAGAAAATAGTTCAAGCTCAGCGCACAGCATGGGGAGTGCTTAAAGGAGGTATTAACGATTAAAATCTCTCAGAACATTTAATTTCAATACACAATACGAGTATATTGATGTAAGGACCGTTATATTACATTCCCTTCCCCCCTAGAAGGGGGAGGCAGCTCTGTTCTCTTCTGCACAACATGACGTATCTAAGCCGATACGTCATCAAACTTCATAAGTAAGACCAAGTATCGTTTTAAAGATTTTTTTTTCACCCGCTTTCGGCAAAACAAAAAAAAAAATCCCATTTTAATTGATTTTTCACAAAGTTCACTCTTAAAGAATAGGATGAATTTGTTCGATTAAATTAAGAACTGCTGCTGGTACTATTGAGTGCGAGAGTTGAATAGCTTAGTCGGCAGAACGGTAGACTTTCAACCGATTGATTCAGTCTTCGAGTCCCTGTTCACTTGATCTGCATTTGTACAGTTTTTAAAGCAAGCATTTTACATACTACAATTCTTTCGATAAAATTAATGTAGCGGGAATGATCTCAACTTTTCAAAATCACCGTGGCCTTTTCTATTTTTCTTTAATCAAGTACTCTGTTTGTAACACTTAAGGCGCAACACGGAGAATAATAATAAATAAAAAGAAGCTTTTAATTAATTCATCTTAAAAAGTCAGAATTCATCAGAAACCATTTCATACAGATATTCTTCAAATGTGCTCCCTTAATGTTTAGAAAAGGTAAAAGTTAGCTACTTTAAATACAAATTATACCTTTACCGAATAAACGTGTAAGTATTTACTAAAACTAAAGATAGCACATATATTTTTATTACTTAATGACAAACGAATGTTTTTCAAATATTATCGATTTTTGCAATTCGGTCTTGGTAGTCGCTTTTTTTTTTTTCATGAAGAATATCATTTGGGATTGGAAACCACTTTATATTTTGACTTATTGATACACAGTCTACACTCTACAATTATTAATTGAATTCACTATAAAATTCTCGTAGCTCACTTGGTAGAGGGTCAAGCTTTTTATCTTCCGGTCCATGGGTCGAGGTCCTGCTTTGGTGGTCTACAGTCATAGCATTTTTAAAGCAAGCATTTTATGTATATAGCATCTAAGGTGTTGAAACTAACGCAACTTCAATGCTCTCTACTAAAGAAAATTGAGTGTAATGTTAGCATAAAACGAAGTGGCGACATTAAAAATTCAAACTTAATGAGAATACGTTTTGTGTACAGAAATGAATTTTCCTTCTGCTGGGATAGGTGCCCAAAATTTTATTATAATATTACAGACATTAGCTTTGAGTTTTGAAAATCAGTGGAAACGCTCAAATCCAACTATACGAGATATCCAAAAAGGATGGTTGGAAAATGGGCTAATCTTCAAAATGTAACTTTCAAAAAATGAACTTTAGATTTTATTTAATTTTTTTATTTATTTATTTTATTTATTTATTTATTTATTTATTTTATTTACTTATTTATTTGTTTATTTATTTATTTTTTATTTTATTTATTTGTATTTTTTAACGAAAAATACTTGATAGAAACTATCAACTATTGCTGCATTTTCTGATTCTTTTTAGAATTATAAGCGAAAAGTAATACTATTTTTAGTGGCTAAAACAAGGTGAAAAAAAAGCGAGGTAACCTAGCATCTAAATGACAGTTCCAGGTAGGATAGAATTAGAATACTTATTACATCTTCCTGGTTCATACTCGCACTTAAAAAACTATACATATTACGAGATTTTTTATTAATGTATTTATTTTTTCTTTTACTTATTTTTTCTATTTATCTATTTATTTGTTTATTATTATTATTACTATTATTATTATTATTATTATTATTATTGAATATTAAATTATTTTTATCAATTTTCCCCACGAATATTCCTCCAAGTTTAGCAAAAGTGAATTTTTGTTCTTAAGGTATTTCCGTTATTCTTAAAGAACTTTAATTTTTGAAATTTTATTGCTTCATAAAGCATTTGAGCAGTTTAAATCAAAGAACGAAGACGAAATACAGTATTTGTTTTGTGTTCAGGGTCATTCCACGGTGACTGACGTTACAGTTTGACTCTATTTTTAAATTAAAAATTCAGTACTGACTAAAATTAATTTTTTCCCCCTGAATTTGAACTAAAATGTAATTACTGAGTATACTAAAAGTCTTTTCATAACTCATTAGGTATGAGGAAATTTTTTTTCAGAAATTATGGGGAATCAAACATACGGTGACTGATGTTACACAAAAGCGACATCACTAAAATTGACTTTTTTTCAATTTGAAATCCTGTTCGAACTAATAGCGTGAAACATAAAAAATAAAATTCCCATAAAAAATAGAGATTTCAGACTTTATGAAAATACTTTTCTTGGTGGAAAAAACTGAAAAACTGATAGCACAGAAAATATGTAATAGGTGTGACTGATGTAACAAAGATTTCGTGACTGATGTTACGATAACAAAACATTGCTACAATAATAAATAATGTCTCTCTAATTATTAACAAAGCATATATTTTGCCCAAAATTGAAGTTAAATTATAAGAAATAAAGAATGGCAACAAAATCTTAGTTACACTAATTAAGTTTTACACATTAATTTTTAATAAATTGTCCTCTTGAAATAACTACTTCTGGGGAAGGCTAATTTTTTTTATTACTTTTTCTTTCGAATAATAAATTTCATTCACATTGTTAGGCCATTTACAAATATTTTACTGCTCAAAACTTGACATTAACTGGCTACTTATATTTTTGAATGGCACTAACTTCACCTCATAGAATTGACCATCATGTTCCACAAGAACCCTCTCTCCTGCTGCAGCCTTCAATTTCGGAACACATTTTGCTAAATTAGACTTCAAAAAACTGTTTTGAACTTTTGGTGATTCAGAAAATCACTGCCAAAAAAGTGTTGCTGCTAATTACCTGCTCCAGCTTCTGATTTATTAAAAAATATTACTCAAATATAACTATTAATAATATAGCTGCAAACTCGGGGGGGGGGGGAGCTAAAATATTTTCACATTTTTTGAAGTGTAATATGTAAAAACTGTTTTGCACGGTACAAGAAAAGATAAACATACAATCGATTGTGATTAGGATTTTCTTCACTAATATTGAAGTTCTCCGAATCTTTAAGAAAATAATCTAGCTATTTCAAAGGGTAGTGTAGGCTGTTATGAAGCTTTTGCGGTAATTTCCCAGGAAAATATTGTACTGTAATTTGTTACATTAAAAACATATGTTTCAATTCCGAAAATTTGCTTTCTCATTTCTATATATTGTTTCACAAATAAATTCATCTGCTTCTAGAAGTATTGCAGATGTGTTTTTAGCGTCTTATCTCTTCAGAATTATCATTATTCCAAACAGTTTTGATATCTTTCTGCAGGTCTCCTACGATCATATAGGGTCCAAAATTACTTAACCATGTTCTGTTTTTATTGGCAAACACTATAATTTAACTGCCATACACGGAGAGTTAGGAGTACTTGTTTGTCCAGTTTCAATTAAAAAAGAAAAAAAGGCAGGTGCTATTTAAAACTGGACTCTTTTGTGTTCTACATTTTCTTGTATTTCTTTTCCTAATTTATCTTTTTTAAAACTTGATTCTAAACTTACTTTGAACTTAGCTAGATGATCACTTTAAAAAAATTAATTTTTTCTCTTTTTTCTCTGCTCATTTTATCATACACTGTTTTTGATTTACTAATCTTCATATTTTCCGTCATTTTAAATTTCTCTCACCTAATATGTTGCCTTTTTGCAGCAGTTAGTGCCATTTGTATAGTTTATTTAAAGCATCTTAGTGAAAAGAGAAATGTGACTGATGTTACTGTGACTGATGTTACACATTTTAAGCAAGTTTTAAATATATTAATTCAACTACTTTTAAATATTTAAGTAAAGAATATTAAAGATATCATCCTAAATGAAGAGAATATGACTTGATGTAATCTTGGGTTTAGTTTTGTTTAAGTAAAACAAACTTTTATACTATTTTGTGACTGACGTTACATGAATGTGGGGACTAATTTATAAAAATTGCTTATAAAATAATTATAACAGTTTGAAGCTTCTTTGTTGGCTTAATCTCTTCATTCATAAACTAAATTTCAATAAAAAATAAAACTGTAGACATACCAGTTAATTTCATAAGTAAAAAACAGATGAACTTTCAATAGCTCTAATACAAGAAAACATGTGCACAAAATGGTGTTGTCAAAACTTACCTATAAAACTTACAGGAAATGAGTTTATAGCCTTTTTAGCATTATTTTATAAAAATTCATTCTTTTTTACATCATATGAAATCAAAAAACTATTGGTACATTTAATTTTTTTTTCGTCTGTGATGTCTCCAGTTTCGTGGAATTGCCCTTCACCCGATTGGTAATTCTAATAATTACGTCTTTCATCAGAATGACAATATGTGCCCTCCCCCCCCCCCTCAAATTAATTTCTGGATACGACACTGTTGCGGGCACCTTTTAATGCATCGTATTGGGCATGATGTAATTTTTCAGAATCATTTTTTCGAATTTTAATCTCTGTGAGTCAAAGCTCTCTTGTGATAGGTCAAACCTCCCTCAAGTGGGGAGCTTTGACCTGGTTGGGATGCTCTTGAAAAAGTAGCAACAAACGTAATTAACAAATAATCCAAATAAAAATTTAAAATATAAAAAGTTGCCAGACCTCATAAGGAAACACATAATGTCACTTTGGAAATTTTCTAACGGTAAAAAAGAAATAAAAATGTGGGTAAACCCAGGGCCCGATTAAGATATCACGGGGCCTTAAGCCAAACACTTTTTTTGGGGCCCCCTGTACTGAGGCTTTACAATTTTAGGCATGGGATAAAACAAATTTAGACAGTGACTACAGCAATTTTAGCCATTTGAGGGCCCCTAAATTGTATGTTGCATACAAGTCGCACCGCAGATCCCAAATAAAAATACTTCCCGCATTATTTACGTTCATTCAAATTCACAGGGGCAATTAGGATTAAAAATGAAATTAATTATGCTTATAACGCAGTTTTAATGTATATTTACCCTTTTTTTGAACAAAAATGCCAGGGGGGTGACGCCAGAGAAGTGACAAAATCACACATTACCTATAAAAACAGCATCACGCGTTCTTCTCACCAGAACTTCAAGTAAACCGTTATGTCTGCACATAATAAGCATTACATTGTACATAAGCATACTTATTTAACAATGAAATATCAAAAGTTATACTTACCAGGGGAAATACTACAGCGACTGGCGCAGTAAGCTTTGAGGCACTTTCAACAGAAACCGATGCAATAATATTCGAATTTTTTTAAAACCTCTTAGCTTGCTTTTAACTTTACTCAGCATTACACTGGTTATTCGCAATCAACATCATTCTTATGCATTTTTTATGCTAAATTTCAGTCTTTGAAGTTCGCCAGGTGGAGGTGACGCTGTTGATATGGCCCGTTGAAAAGTATTTTTTTTTTAATAATAATAAATATTTTTTCAATGTTTATTGATGAAATAGGTTTCTCTGTTAATGTAAGTGTATGATTATGGCAAAAAACATTATGCCACGTTAGCAAAAATTGAGCGTCGAACATGTTTGTATAAAAACTAGTATTTAGACAGGCCAGGGGAGTACACATTTATGACTATTTTCGGCTGTAAATGCTAAAATAAAATAATTGCAGTGAATTAATTGGGTGGTCCATATAAAAGATAATAGTCTGTAATGCTTCTTCATACAAAAACATTAATAAAATCAGTTTTACATGAAGTTTTTCCATTGGCCGTCTGAATTGAAATAGCGTAGAATGACCCATATACAGATTATTAAATTTTACTGAATATATTCCCACAGTACAACCGAATTTACTCATGGAATTTACTGGATACTATAACGTCACCATAATTTCTGTCAGAATGTTAGGCGTTACTAGTCTACGAAGTACAGCTGCTTTGCACCAGTTTGAAAAACGTGAAAAATACTTCAGATGCGTCCGCTCATATCGCTGAAGTAAGAAGAATGAGATATTCATCGTTTGCCGGAAATGCGGGTCTCCCGAGGTGGATGCGGGTTGTGATCAACAGATGGGGATGGGATGCCTACATTTGGAGCTATCGATATTGGCGGTCTTAGGCCGATTGGGCCCCGCGCCACTAAATAATTCCCCCTCAATATCTGTCGATTGGAACATCTTAAGACTACAGTGGACACAAAAAATGATTTTTTCAATTATTGATCTATATGCCTAAAACTTTGTGTGCTTGTATATTTACTACATCTAAAAGAATAAGAAAACAAATTGGTGCAAAAACAATGAATACTTTTTTTTTAAATTTAAAATGTAATTTTTTTTAACAAAATATCAAAATTCTCCTTGCGTCACATTTTTTTTCTTTCAAACTTTGAATTTCTACTTAATTTCCAATCATTAGGCATATTGTATAAATATTTTCATTACATGCAATGTTTTATGTGATAGTTTGTAAATGATTGCTGAAAATGAAAATTTATATAAAACATTGCATGTAATGCATAGATTTATGCAATCATGCCTAATGATTGGAAATTAAGTGGAAATTCAAAATTTGAAAAAAATTGTGATGCATGGATCATTTTGAAATTTTGTTAAAAACATTTTTAAATTTTAGATTTCAAAAAAAGTTTTCATTGTTTTTGCCGTTGGTTGCAATTACGCATTTAAAACAACTGTAATTTAGTTTAAAAACATAACCTTATTTAAACGATGCTCACTGTAAAACCACACCAAATTAACTTTTTTTCATCGATCTCTTTAAAAACGATAACAATTCTAACGTGTTTCCAAAACTCATTAGCTAAATGCCATAAAAATTTAAATTTACGCTGATGCGTTACCATCGAAACTCCGATTTTTTGTTTCGATGGTAACAGCTGATGCGATTAAATAGGAAATCCATTACTATAATAAAACGCATTTGCTATGAAACAGTAACAATAATTAGCAATCATAAAGAAAATGGCGAAAGAAAGCTTCTCAAACTTGTAATGAAGACACAAAAACGGTTTTTTTTTTTGTGTGTGTGAAAATTCGCGTTTTTACAGAAAAAACGCCAATGTAGATGAACTCAAAAACCAAAACTTTATTTAAATACAAAATTTTATCAAAATCGTTAGAACCGTTTTCGAGATCCGATACATATATATATATATATATATATATATATATATATATATATATATATATATATATATATAATATATATCTATATACATAAATGACTACTTTTTGTATGTATGTCCGGGGTAATCTTCCAAACTACTGGACCGATTTTAACCATTTTTTCACCGTAGATAGCTACAGTAACAGGGAGCAGGATAAGCTATAATTTATTTCTAAAAAGCTTAGTTTAAAAAAGTTATTATGGAAAATAGTAAATTTCATGTAGTTTTCCCCATTAAATGCTTAAATTTTAGCCCATTGTTGCAAAAATTGTTGCTTTGCAACAACAATATTAATATAGTAATCATAGTGAAAATTTTGAACCAATTCTTCTCTGGAATAAGTATGAAATTTATTACTTTCTTAGGATTTTTATATTCATCTGTGCCAATAATCGATAACTGGGTTGAATAAAAAGAGAATTGATTTTGGTAACAGTTAGAAACTAGAAAGTGTTTATAGTCAAAAAAATTTCTAAATCAGGTATATAAGATGTTTTCACCAATGGAGTCACAAGGATATAAACTAATACTGGGACTTATTTAACGTGCAATATTTGGAATGCGATTGATACTGTAAATATATATTTATTTTAATATACCGAGCTTATAACCTTTCCTATTTACCTGAATATTATTTGTAGCTTGCATTTGTATTTAGGGTGTGTAATGCAGTTTTTTAAATTTATCTTATCATTATTATCCCAGACAGAAAAAATAGCCATTGCTTACAGAAGTATCAATTTATGTATATAGATGTGCACTTTAATGTTGAAAAAAATATGAATGAGTTTCACTGAAACACATTTCGCGGCAGAAACCCGGGCAGAGCCGGGTACCCCGCTAGTATATATATATATATATATATATATATATATATACAAGAATTGCTCGTTTAAAGATATTAGATTATTATTTGTTGGAGAGGAAATGTTAAAATTCATCGACGATGAAATGTTCTCTAAGATGACAGTACGAATATAAAGATATGACAACGGTGGCAGATATGATAATGGTGGCAGTACGAAAGGTAAAGTTAAGGTGTGCGTTTATGCACTTAAATTAAAGGCAAATCCAAAAGAATTTTTTACTCGGTGTGTTTACCTCAAAAAGCCTTTATATAGGGCTGTTCATAACAAAATCAAGAAATACAACTAATCAAGAAGATAATTTTTGAGCTTTTTTTTTTTTTTTTTGAAAAATAAATACATACATACATATATATATATACATATAAATAAATAAATAAATAATAATACTAATAATAATAATAATAAATAAATAAAATAAAGAAAAAAAAACAATACAATACGAGAGGTTAAAGAAGGAGGGCCCGCCGAGATTTTAATTTATTTTCACCAGTGGTATAAGGAGAGGATGTGTGCTTTCCAGTACCGGATTTATGAGCGAAATTCTGAGCCCATGACTCGAGTACCAGATTTAGAAGGCAAGAAATTCGAATGTGGGTCCGAGCACGGAATTAAAAGATTATCATGACCTACCTGACGAGATCAAAAGAATCTTAAAATTCCGCTGCTAGACCTTCAGTTACGAAAATTTTCAGGTGAGAGCAACCAACCCCCTCCCCCTCCCAAGCGTCACCAAAGATAACTAAAAGTTGCAATTTTACGATTTTAATTTCAGAACATTTCTGGAGGAAAACTAAATTTCTTCTTCTAAATTTTGATAAATTTTCGAAATTTTTTGATGGACTCGGCCCTTTTCCAATAACTTGATCAATATTCTAAAATGGAGTTATAGAGATTCAAAATTCAAGCAATTTTGGTACAGATCTCTCCTCTCCCGTCACTCATCGAACATCTTCAAAGATAATTTTGAAATGTATTTTTAGAAAGGAGAGCTTTCGAATTTCTCGCCTTTTTCCCCAACATCACCACAAAGATAACTTAAATTGCATTTTAAAGCCTAAAAGAAGAAAATTTCCGAGAACCCTGGAAACCCTTTTCTATTCCCTAAAATTACCAAACGTATCCCTAAAAATACATTTCTAGCTTCGAAAAATTTCCAAGAGAAAACACTAATTTCCCTTATTTCCTTTCAACGAATTTCAGCATAAATTTGCATTTTAAAAATATCAATACCACAAATTTTCAACAACAAGCAGCTGAACATTTCTCCTGACCAACTAATCCTGACCATTTCTCCAACGTCGATAAAGACAGCCTAAAATGTGTGTTTAGGGCATCAATTTCAAAACATTTCCAGGTTAAGGGGTCTGAACCACCAACCTTTCTATATTACTACCAAAGATAGTCTGAAATTGGAGCCTTTAAAATTTACAAATTTTGAAAACTTTATTTTCTTAACTGCGTCTAAAGATAGACTGAAATTACTTTTTTTAGAACTTAAATATCGAAAAGCTCTTTGTACCTAAACCCTTCCTTCCAAAGACAAAGGTAGCCTAAAATTGGTTTCAATTTCAGAAAAAAAAAAATTCTGGATTGACTGTATCATTGACAAACATAATTTAAAGCTGTATTTAAATATCGAAAAAATTCCAGAGAGGATTTTCAAATCTTACCCATTCATTTAACGTCACCACAGGTTGCTTAAAGTTAGGTATTGAAACTACATTTTCAATAAGTTTAAGTGAGAAGCTCCGATTCCTACGTTATCAAAGATTGCCTAAAATATACTTCAGTTTAAAAATAATTTCCGAGAGAGCTCACATGTCCCCCCTTTCCTCTTTCTTTAATCAAAAACTATTTTTTTCCTCAATTTTTTAAAATTTCTTCTAATCAGGGACCATGCTAGACCTCTTGCCCTTCTCCTCCTCCTAATACAGTTGAATTGCTTGAAGTCCCAAGGGACAGACTAAAAGCTTCGAGTTATCAGCAGTTGAAGATATAGGAAGTTTTCACAGACTTATTATTACAAGTTTGGAACCAAATGAAAAACCTTCAAGATAAAGGAATATTCGATTAAAAAGGCTTCGAGTTATTGAGACTTGACTGTACCCCAAAATATTGAAGATAAAAATGCTCAAAACTTCAATTTCGAAACTTTTCGTGCAGACTTCTACCGATATCCTTATTTTCACCATTCATCTGACGTAAAGAAGTACATCTTAAAAATTGCTATTTTCAGGGCTTGTAATTATTATCTATATACATAAAAGACTACTTTTGTATGCGTATGTCCGGAGTGAACTTCAAAACTACTGGACCGATTTTAACCATTTTTTCACCGTAGATAGCTACAGTAACAGGGAGCAGGATAAGCTATAATTTATATATAAAAAGCTTAGTTTAAAAAAGTTATTATGGAAAATAGTAAATTTCATGTAATTTCCCCATTAAATGATTAAATTTTCAACCCATTGTTGCAAAAACTTTGGTTGCCTCGCAACAACAATATTAATAGTAATCATGATGAAAATTTTGAACCAAGGCTTCTCTGGAGTAAGAATGAAATTTATTGCCTTCTTAGGATTTTTATATTCATTTATGCCAATAATCGCTAACGGATTAAATAAAAAGAGAATTGATTTTGGAAATAGAGAATATAAAGTGTTTATAGTCAAAAAAATTTCTAAATTAGGCACAGAAGATGTTTTCACCAACTGAGTTTTCACCAATGGAGTCACAAGGATAGAAACTGTAATAATGGGACATATATTTAACGCGCAGTATTTGGAAATGGTTGACTTCAGAGAGATTGATACTGTAAATAGTTATTTTAATATACCAAGCTTATAGTATTTCCTATTTACCTAATTATTATTTGTACCTTGCATTTGTATTTAAGGTGCGTAATACAGTTTTTTTTTAATTATCCAGACAGAAAAAATAGCAATTTTTTACAGAAGTAGCCATTTATGTATATAGATGTGCACTATAATACTGAAAAACATATGAATGAGTTTCACAGAAACACATTACCCGACAGAAACCCGGGCAGGGCCGGGTACCCGGCTAGTTGCCTATATTTCCTTCATTTTTAATATATATATATATATATATATATATATATATATATATATATATATATATATATATATGACACTAGAATTTCCTCCTCTAGCTTCTGATTGTTAAAAAAAGTGGGGGGGGGGGGGGGGGGGGTTAAGGTTTGTCGTATAGGGAACCCTCTTAAATTTACACATGTATACAGCAACGTTTATTGCCATTATTACAACTTAGTTCTTCTAGATACAGAGATAGAACTTGTCCAGAAACTTTTTCGGGTTTATTCAAGTATTATTTGTATTATTTTTGTCACCGATGAAAGGGTGGTGGTCAGGAAAGTTGCTTAAAAAGGTCAGGAAGGTTAGTCTGTAATGACTTTTTTTATTAAGTTGCAGTTTTTTCTTTTTGCTTTGAAAACGAAAAGTTAAACAAAACTGTTTTTTTTTTAATTAAAAAAAGATTAATTTAAGCAACAAATTTCACGTAATCATTCAGTAAAGGGGGCCCCGCCAAAATACTCGAATCGGGCCCCGCATTTGCAAAGGCCAGCCCTGATTGGCTGGTAACTTTTTTATACGCAATGGACAAGTGCTCAAGACCGCACTAAAATCAAAGTGTAACTGAGGAAGGGGGGAGTAATAATAACGAATTCTTCAAAATAATAATAATAATAATAATAATAATAATAATAAAGTTACAGTCTCAAGAGAAAAACCTCAATTGATCTGTTAAACCATGATGACTACAAGTAAAAATCTTCATCAGAAGGAAAGGCATCTTAATAAATCTGTAACTCAAATCATATATAACGTATAAGTTACGTTAAATTCGATATAGCTTAACTGTAGAATGGAATTCTACATACCACGTAGTAAAACCGTGAAAACCCTCTTTTTACTTAGCTTATTGTGACCTAAGGTACAAAAATGAATGGAAAATTCAAGTGTCTGAAGAAAAGTTTTGTTGCCTAGGAAATTTTAACATTTTAGACGAAATATAGACCATTTAGAATAGGTTGAGGAGACCATAGAACTCTTGCACTACTTTTGGTGGAAATTAAGTCCTGGATGTGGTATTTGTCTATGTCACAGTATTTCAGCAAGTGAAATGCAGTTAATATTGTACACAAGAGACATTGATTTTAGAAAGAAAAAAAAATAGTTTTTTGAACCGCTGTGTTAAAAGGAAAACGTTCTGCAGTGTATTATTAAGTACACATGGACGCAATTAAAGCCGGCCACTCTTATGCCAATGAAGAAAATTAGTAAAGAAATAGCACAGAGAGAAAACACAAATGAAACTATCAAAAAAAGGTCAGAAGAATACTAAAACTGTAAAAACCGGTTCCAAACAGTGATCATAAAAACATCTCAAAGAAAGGGAGGGGTGGGACTTTAAAAAAGGAGGAATGTGGATAAGTAAATGAAACAAAAAAAGGGAGGGGGGAGCTATCGCTGTCACCTATTGCCAGCTGAAAAATGACTTTTTTTTTAAGTATGTAATGCAGAATTACACCTTTCAAACTTTTAGATCGTTCAAGTAATTACGTAAACATTGCATAAAAATATTTTGAGAAACAAGGGGAGTAAAATAACTCAAGAAACCTATAAAAAATACTTTGGCTTGTGAAACAAAATGGCGGAACCAAAGGGATACATTTGCACAATGTGTTTGAACTTTCAGTAATTCACATCTAATTTTCGGGTAAAGTGTATCAGATTTTAAAGTGTATGGGAGCCAATATTTTGAAAAGTGCCAATTTGAAGTTGGAGCTTTCTGATTAAAAAAAAATTTCGTAGAAAAAAAAAATAATATTGAATTCTAAGTCTAAATTCTGTCTAAATGCAAGAAAATAAAAGGGGGGAGGTCAAGGAAGTTATTTACCCCCTCCTTAGATTACTCACTTTTAAGCCGTTACAGATCTAATGTTAATATGAGCTACATATCTGAGTTTATGCTTTCAGTCTTCATTAACATCTCTAAAAATGATATCATTTCCTTGAATTGTTAACATAGAATTAAGATAACTATATTAATATATACAGGGTGTCCACTCCTATCGTGGACCAATAGCTAATTTCTAAACCGTTAGAGATAAGCATATAGTTCATTTAGGAAAAAATCTCCAAATTACGAAAGGAATTTTGGGTCTATTCAATGTTTTTCAAAAAATCAAATTTTGAAAGAGTTACGAAATTTAAATTTTTATACAGCCCCCCAGTCCTATCAATCATATTTAGTAAAACATTCTTGACACTGTAACGTTTAAAACTAAAAAAAAATCACTCTTCTACGACAAAAATTGACCGAGTTATGACGTTTTGAAAAATCAAGATTTTGAATGATTTTGCATACGGTCCCTTCAGCGATCTCTCGATGACGTCATGAAATAATGCAAAATCTTGATTTTTCAAAACGTCATAACTCGGTCAATTTTTGTGGTAGAACAGTGATTTTTTTTTAGTTTTAAACGTTACAGTGTCAAGAATGTTTTACTAAATATGATTAATAGGACTGGGGGGCTGTATAAAAATTTAAATTTCGTAACTCTTTCAAAATTTGATTTTTTGAAAAACATAGAATAGACCCAAAATTCCTTTCGTAATTTGGAGATTTTTTCCCAAATGAACTATATGCTTATCTCTAACGGTTTAGAAATTAGCTATTGGTCCACGATAGGAGTGGACAGCACAAGTGCATAGTGTTCTTCTATAATTGTCCTTGGATGATATTTTTTTCCGATTTTTATTACAGCTCGAGTATTGTATTTCCGACCGTAGAACTGTCGCGCTGTGGGGCATTTAGACCCCACACTTCGTGATATACACAACCGAAGTTTCTGAGGAATGAGGAACTCCCATATGGTAGGATCTCATTTGTAGCAAAAAACATATTAACACCCCCGTTTACGTCAAAATACTATGTGCTGCTTACTAAAATTTGAGATTCTCAGTCTTAGACTAGAATTAGAGATTATTTACCTAATAATTTCTGAGATGAGGAACTAAATGTTCGATATTCTGACATTGTCGCACTCGTAAAATATCAACACCTGGCATGAAATGGTGTAAAAAGACGTTACTCTGACAATATCAGAAGCACAAACATAATGATTGATGGTGATAGAAATCCACGGAGTCAAATTTGAGCTGTACCGTGGAGCTGAACTTGGAAACCTGCAGTTTGTGAACCGTATATGGCTCATTCGAATTATGATTGGACTCTAGAGTATTTTAATAAATTTAAAATAATAAAAAATCTACAAGAGTGTCATTTGTCAATGTTTTGAGTATTATTTTTCATGTTGATTGATTTTTCCTACTTCGAAGTACATAATTTTGTTTGCTAAATTGAAATGAGATTGGTAGACAGTGAATCACAGGATCGGTTGCTTTTGTGGCGTTTATGACTTGTTTCAATGGTATGAAACAATTTTTCTGTCCGTGGTCGATTTGAAAAGAGAAAGTAAATTTTTTCATTTATGATGAAAAATCACTATTTTTGGGCAAAATATGCAAATCTCGACCATTATGCAGAGCATGAAGATTTTATCTGACTGTGATGGGATTTTATATCATAGTATTTCACCTCGTTGGGTATCTTTTTTACCCTGACCCATTAAAAAAATTATTAAAAATTAATGTATTCGTTAAGAAGAAAAAATGCATTTTTAGGCTTAATTTATGAACTTTGACCTCCTTGCGGACCCTGAAGACATTATCTGATCAACTTCAAATTTCAGAGGTAATTGTCTAATCCTAGTGGACAACTTTTCTCACCCGGGCCGATTTGAAATTCCCAAAAAAGAATTTTTCGATCCACCCTATTGTGCAGGAACCTAACTCGAAATACATTGGACATGTTACCGTTTCATCTGGTGAAGCCAAAGTTATTTGCTCCAAAATACCAGAACTTTTTAAAGATCGAGAGATTTCTCTGGACAATTTAATTGCTATTGGCTGTGATGGAACAAATGTGAACACGGGATGTAAAGGAGGAGTGATAAGATTATTAGAACTATCCCTAAATCGTCCGTTGAGCAGGTGTATTTGTCTGTTGCATGCAAATGAACTGCCTTTGCAGCATCTCTTTCAAAAACTTGACGGAGTGACCAAAGGTCCGAATTTACTATCAGGACCCATAAGAAAAGTTCTACAAAATTGAAAGTCTTCCAATTATTCCATATTTGCCAATTTGTGATGAAGACTTATTTTCGTCTGAGGTCAAACATTTAAATCTAAATACTGACAAAGAGTATTTAAGATATATATATAGTGCTGTTTCTACAGGCATCTTTCCAGAACGACCTTGCTGCATTAACAATAGGGCCAATCGTGCATTCACGATGGCTTACCACTGCTTGCAGGATACTTAGGCTGTATGCTGGGACGGAAAGTCCATCTGAAAACTTAATCACATTATTGGCAACCTTCATTATGAAAGTGTACACTCCTAATGTGGTTCAATATAAAAGGAAAGCCGGATTGTACAGAAGGTCCTCGGCACATTTGGAACACTATTAACAGATCGAGATATTTGAAACAGGATTTAAAAAATGTTATCGATCCTGTGGTACTTAGGAACGGCTTCTTCGCACATCAAGAAAATATTTTATTGGCAATGATTGGAGATGAAAGATACCACGTTCGGCAACTGGCCTTAAGAAGAATAATGGAAGCAAGAGAAGTAACAAAATCCTTACATCTGTGAGAAAATTTGTTGTTCCTGCCCTCAACTTTGATACAAATGACTACGCAAACCTTGTTAACTGGCAAGAAATTGAAAAATATGAACTACCTATTACGAAAAAAATAGTAATTTCTGAAATTTTAAATGCAATGTCGGAGCAGGAATGCTGGCTTAATATTTCAATTCCTAACTTTCCATGTCATACTCAAGCAACTGAGCGATGTGTTAAAATAATAACAGAATCAGCAAGTAAAGTCTGTGGAGAGGAACAATGCCATGGCTTCATTTTAGTCAAAATTCAATCACGAGAACATATGAGCACTTTCAATACAAAATCAGAGTTCTCTGTTTGAATTAAGGATTTCTCTCGCTCTCTCTCTCTCTCTTCCTTTTTTAAAATTTTATTTTGCTAAAAACTGATTTATTTATAGAATGTTCTCTACTGAAATAATGTAAACAAATATTTGATTTTATAGCTTTTACCAGTACTTGTATTTATCTAAACGCTAAATATAACGTGTTTATAACGGTTATGGTTCTCGTATTTGAGAATGTGACTTTTCTTATACTCAAAATTTTACACATGTCTAACAAAAAAAAATGTTTAAGCTTAAGGAACAAATTTATTGGCAAGTTTTTTGTCCGTGGTCGATTTTAAAAGTTAAGTAAATTTTTTCATTTATGATGAAAAATCACTATTTTGGGGCAAAATATGCAAATTTCGACCATTATGCAGAGCATGAAGATTTTATCTGACTGTGATGTGATTTTATATCAGAGTATTTCACCTCCTTAAGTACCTTTTTTCACCCTGACCCATTAAAAAAATTATTAAAAATTAATGTATTCGTTAAGCAGAAAAAATGCATTTTTGGGCTTAATTTATGAACTTTGACCTCCTTGCGGACCCTGAAGATATTATCTGATCAACTTCAAATTTCACAGATAATTGTTGTTGTTGTTGTTGTTGCATGCCCCCGTTGGTCAGCAGAGCTAGACCAGGTCCATGATGTTGTACACTCTAAGGAAATCCAACACCAGCAAAGGATCGTCCGCCAAATCCTGTCTGGTAAGTCCCAGGCACTCAAGGATGTGGAGAGGAGATGCCTCTTGAACAGAACAGTTGGTACATGTTTGAAATCTCTTAGCACCCCCAATGAATTTCATAGTTTTAAGATGACCACTACGAAGGCGGGCAAGAGTGGTTTGCTCCTGTCTATTGAATTCTTGAGCCAGGGAACCTCCAGGACGAGGACTCTGATACCAGTGGTGTTCTGGGGGGACATTCCAAGTAATCCCATTTTGGTGTTTGATCTTTGAGAAAATCTCACAATAAGTTAACGGTGCTGACTGTGCAGTGGGCTCACAAGCACCTGCTTTTGCCAAAATATCTGCGATCTCGTTGCCCTCTAGATTTACGTGTGAGGGAATCCATTGTAGGTGAATAATATGCGAAGTGGAGAGTTGTTTTAGTTTGCTGATAATTGATGTTCCCACCTTATCTCTTACTCTCTCCAATCTGGCCAAGTGTTGGATTGCACTTCTGCTATCGGATAGAATCCAGATCTCTTTTCCATCTTTAAGAGACACAAGGTAGGCAAGAGCTTCGTCGATGGCTATTAGCTCGCTTCGAAAAACTGAGCATCCGTCCGGGTTTCTTATCTGGATCCTTAAGTTATGGTCTTGTGACTTGATATAAATTCCGCTGCCAGCTCGATGATGATCATCTCTACTACCATCTGTAGTAGTACAGATAATTGTTTGGTCCTAGTGAACAACTTTTCTCACCCGGGCCGATTTGAAATTCCAAAAAAAAATTTTTTTCGATCCACCCTAGTGGACACCCTGTATATATATATATATTAACTAAAAAATCAAATTTTATTATAAAAAAAGAATTTCTTGGAAAGAAAAATGAGCGATGAGGTTTTTAGATAAAATAAATTATGAGATTACCAAATCCAAGCTAATAAAACATTTGTTTTGTTTTGAAACAACACACAACTTCAGCTTTTCCAATTAGTCCGTGGAGTTAGTGCAAACATATTTCACTTCCGGATACCAGTCTAAAATTTTACGTGGGGCTTAAATTCACATAGGAGGACAAAAAAACGCCGGGAGACACTTGATCGGAGGTCAAGGTCATTCCGTGATGACGTCATCAAAATGGCCGCTTTTACAGGTAAATACGTTCGTTTAACTCCCCCTAAAACTCCATCATAGATTCAAATATTGCAAAACTCAAATATATCATCTGAAAGCTCTTTAAAAGAGCTATTTAAAAAGATTTAATTTTTCTTTCTAAGGTCAAGGGCCCACCTGTGATGACGTCATCAAAATGGCCGCTTTTACAGGTAACTACGTTTGTTTAACTCCCCCTAAAACTCCATCATAGATTCAAATATTGCAAAACTCAAATATATCATCTGAAAGCTCTTTAAAAGAGCTATTTAGAAAAAATTAATTTTTCTTTCTGAGGTCAAGGGCCCACCTGTAATGACGTCATCAAAATGGCCAATTTTACAGGTAAATACGTTTGTTTAACTCCCCCTAAAATTCCATCATATATTTAAATATTTCAAAACTCAACTATATCATCTGAAAGCGCTTTAAAAGATCTATTTATAAAGATATAATTTTTCTTTCTGAGGTCAAGGGTTCACCTGTGATGACGTCATCAAAATGGCCGCTTTTGCAGGTAAATACGTTCGTTTAATTGCTTAAACTCCATCATAGATTAAAATATTGCAAAACTCAAAGGTATCATCTGAAAGCTCTTTAAAATAGCTATTTAGAAATATTTAATTTTTCTTTCTGAGGTCAAGGGCCCACCTGTAATGACGTCATCAAAATGGCCGCTTTTAAAGGTAAATACGTTTGTTTAACTCCCCCTAAAATTCCATCATATATTTAAATATTTCAAAACTCAACTATATCATCTGAAAGCGCTTTAAAAGATCTATTTATAAAGATATAATTTTTCTTTCTGAGGTCAAGGGTTCACCTGTGATGACGTCATCAAAATGGCCGCTTTTGCAGGTAAATACGTTCGTTTAACTGCTTAAAACTCCATCATAGATTCAAATATTGCAAAACTCAAATACATCATCTGAAAGCTCTTTAAAAGAGCTATTTAGAAAGACTTATTTTTTCTTTCTAAGGTCAAGGGCCCACCTGTGATGACGTCATCAAAATGGCCGCTTTTACAGGTAAATACGTTTGTTTGACTCCCCCTAAAACTCCATCATAGATTCAAATATTGCAAAACTCAAATATATCATCTGAAAGCTCTTTAAAAGAGCTATCTGGAAAAATTTAATTTTTCTTTCTAAGGTCAAGGGCCCACCTGTGATGACGTCATCAAAATGGCCGCTTTTACAGGTAAATACGTTTGTTTAACTCCCCCTAAAACTCCATCATAGATTCAACTATTACAAAGCTCAAATATATCATCTGAAAGCTCTTTAAAAGAGCTATTTAGAAAGATTTAATTTTTCTTTCTAAGGTCAAGGGCCCACCTGTGATGACGTCATCAAAATGGCCGCTTTTACAGGTAAATACGTTTGTTTAACTCCCCCTAAAACTCCATCATAGATTCAAATATTGCAAAACTCAACTATATCATCTAAAAGCTCTTTAAAAGAGCTATCTAGAAAGATTTAATTTTTCTTTCTAAGATCAAGGGCCCACCTGTAATGACGTCATCAAAATGGCCGCTTTTACAGGTAAATACGTTTGTTTAACTCCCCCTAAAACTCCATCATAGATTCAAATGTTGCAAAACTCAAATATATCATCTGAAAGCTCTTTAAAAGAGCTATTTAGAAAAATTTAATTTTTCTTTCTGAGGTCAAGGTCCCACCTGTAATGACGTCATCAAAATGGCCTCAAATGACGTCATCACAGGTGGGCCCTTGACCTTAGAAATAAAAATTAAATCTTTCTAGATAGCTCTTTTAAAGAGCTTTTAGATGATATATTTGAGTTTTGCAATATTTGAATCTATGATGGAGTTTTAGGGGGAGTTAAACAAACGTATTTACCTGTAAAAGCGGCCATTTTGATGACGTCAGTACAGGTGGGACCTTGACCTCAGAAAGAAAAATTAAATCTTTCTAAATAGCTCTTTTAAAGAGCTTTCAGATGATATATTTGAGTTTTGCAATATTTGAATCTATGATGGAGTTTTAAGCAGTTAAACGAACGTATTTACTTGTAAAAGCGGCCATTTTGATGACGTCATCACAGGTGAGCCCTTGACCTCAGAAAGAAAAATTAAATCTTTCTAAATAGATCTTTTAAAGCGCTTTCAGATGATATAGTTGAGTTTTGAAATATTTAAATCTATGATGGAGTTTTAGGGGGAGTTAAACAAACGTATTTACCTTTAAAAGCGGCCATTTTGATGACGTCATTACAGGTGAGCCCTTGACCTCAGAAAGAAAAATAAAATATTTCTAAATAGCTATTTTAAAGAGCTTTCAGATGATACCTTTGAGTTTTGCAATATTTTAATCTATGATGGAGTTTAAGCAATTAAACGAACGTATTTACCTGTAAAAGCGGCCATCTTGATGACGTCATCACGGGAGTTCATGACCCCTGATCAAGTGTCTCCCGGCAGTTTTTTGTTCTTATATATGTACCTAAGCTCTGTACCAAATTTCACACTGGTATCCGGAAGTGAAATATTTAGGCTGTTTTTGTCGCTAACTCCATAGACTAAATACACAACTCTGCTGCTTGCTTTTCTTTAATTAGTTGCAGAAAATTTAATTTCTTGATTAGAAATTCAAATTTAGCATGATAGTTATTATATAGTTATTTAGCGAAGTTATGAGAAATTGAAGCACCAAAAAATAAATAAATAAAATAATAATAATTAATTAACTTTATTTCTGCAGCGTCAATTTTTCTTATTTTACTAACTTCTATTGTCAGGTCATACAAACCACAAATGAAGCAATTGTACTAAAACTCATTGCTTTTCATTTTTTAAGAACAAAAATATTCAATATATGGCTAAAACGTATGATTTTTGCTTTTTAATAATTCTGAAACGTGAGAGTTAGTTCAGTAACATATTCGCTGTTTTTCAATGTTACCACTCTGACTGTTACCAATCTGACAAACCGACAAAGTTTTTTCTTTATTTCCGAGTCTTTCGCGCTAAACCAAAATCAAACACGTGGTTTTTTTTTACTTGCAATATAGGACTATACTTATGTATAAAATAACTTTTAAAATAATAAAAACTGCACATTTTAGCTCGTGTTACCGATCTGATGACTTAAATGACACACATTTTATAAATCACTTTAAAAAATCTTACCTGCAATTTTAGATGCAGAAATTCAAATTTTTAATTATGATGCGATAAAACATCACACCAGGTACTCAGTATCACATGGTATCGGGGCAGGAAATGATTTTGGGAGCCTAAATATAGATCGGAAGTTATTGTTACCGCTCTGACGCGGAACTGAGGGACACGCCTATTTAACAGTCCTTAGAAAATCAGAGTGATAATTCACTTGGGACTCAAATTGGCACTTTTCTAAATATTAGCTCATGGCTAGTATTTTTGGGCTGTTCATCAGGTTTTATCGAGCGCTCTCTGATTTACTAATTCCTAAGGCGTATCTAAATAAAACAGTTAAAATGTGAATTTCTTTTACAAAAATGTGTTCATGCGTGTACGCAGTTTATTATTTGGGCAATTCCACGGTAACTTACGTTACATTTCGACCAACTCTTTTGCAGTTAGCTCCTTAGTACAGACAAAAGACAAATATTGTTATAAAAACCTTGTACAAAAGCATTCAGTAAACTAGCTGTCGTGGCCGTCACGAAACTTTCTTCTATATCTATCTTATGAATTCCGGTTACAAAATAAAATACGTACTCGCCCGAGTAATTGGAGACAGCTACAATTTCCCAATTATCGTAATAACCCTGCAAATGCAGAATCAATGAGCGAAATTGGAAATCATTGCAAAAGCCTTGTTTAGATTAATTGCAAACATTTTATTTGTTAGTAAAAAGAAATTGGCAACAGTTAAAAATTTCAAATCATTGAAAGTTTTCTGCTGTTTTGATAATTAAATAGCGTGAAAGCGATTTTTTAATGAATTAATTTTTCGCATTGCTGACTAAGCGCAAAAATCACCCCACCCTCCCCCTGGGGCGATTGGCGCCAAAATTTAATCGATGCTTGCTTCCATATTGGGTTAGTGTTATTCCAAATTTCATTCAAATCGCAGCAATATTTCCCGAGATACAGTAGGTGCAATGACAAAATAAGCACTTTTGATTGCTCCACCCCCATTTGAGATATTGACACACAAATTAAATCAGCACCTGTACTCAATAGGGTCTACCTATGGACCAATTTTCGTTTAATTCCGCCGGTTACTTCCTGAGATATAGCAGTCACCCTCGTGCAGAACACGTGCGATTGCTCCACCCCCCTTCGAGATATTGACAAACAAATTGAATCAGCACCTGTACTCAGTAGGGTCTACCTATGGACCAATTTTCGTTTGATTCCGCCGGTTACTTCCTGAGATATAGCAATCACCCCCGCGCAGAACACGTGAGATTGCTCCACCCCCCTTGGAGGAATTCGCTAAAAAAAGTCAGGTGCACCAGTTCACATGGTGGTACATATGTGCAAAAATTTTTGTTCGATTTCATTCAGTAGTTTTTGCTCTAGCGCGGCCACAAAAACTGGTCACACACATACAGACTCCACACACAGACACACACACACACAGACAGACAGACATTTTCCAAAAATGGTCGAAATGGACTCAGCGCACCTCAAAACGTGCAAATCCGTCAAAATTCGACATTCGAAAATTTTCACGAAACCAATACTTTCTTCTATATATTAGATATAGAAGAAAGTAAAAAGACAGTCAGAAGCAAAATAAAAAAGCAAAAATATTCGATGCACTTAAATTTTACAAAATTTAGCATTCAAAAATAAGGCAGTAACTTACGTTACACAGAAAGGGAATGGCATAATATGAAAATTGGTTCAAAAAGGCAAATTTTTGCTCTATTACAGCTGTTTTCTTGTTTGAAGTATAATTTATCAGTTTCTTACTATATTTAAGAATTAATTTTCATAAATTTAAAATTTTATTTTAAAAACTGAATTTTATGGGAATTTTTAACTGGGTAACTTGCGTTACAGTAACTTACGTTACAAAATTCACTTACAAGCATATCTTTAGTACAAAAATTAATGAATGAAAATTAAAGCTTAGTTTAGATCAAAATACTGAAAATTAACAATTATGAGTTAAATTTACAGAAAGTTAATGCCAAACTCAATGATCAATCAAAAATATTACAAAACATAAGACTTTTAAATGCATACTGGCCGCTGGTATTAACGAGTTCAGGTAATTCTATTTTCGAATCATGTTTTCTCTTATAATAAATTTCCTCTGTCGTTTCTGGCCATTTCTAATTGGTTCCAACAGCAGCCATTACTTTTACTTTAAACTCGTTTTCTTCAATAATCGTCACAACTTAAGGACAGAATGTATTTTCGTACTTCACCACACACCAGTCACCAGCTTTTATCTCTGTTTTTACTTTCTTCTATATCTAATATATAGAAGAAAGTATTGGTTTCGTGAAAATTTTCGAATGTCGAATTTTGACGGATTTGCACGTTTTGAGGTGCGCTGAGTCCATTTCGACCATTTTTAGAAAATGTCTGTCTGTCTGTCTGTCTGTGTGTGTGTGAGTCTGTATGTGTGTGACCAGTTTTTGTGGCCGCGCTAGAGCAAAAACTACTGAATGAAATCGAACAAAAATTTTTTCACATATGTACCACCATGTGAACTGGTGCACCTGACTTTTTTTAGCGAATTCCTCCAAGGGGGGTGGAGCAATCGCACGTGTTCTGCGCGGGGGTGATTGCTATATCTCAGGAAGTAACTGGCGGAATCAAACGAAAATTGGTCCATAGATAGACCCTACTGAGTACAGGTGCTGATTCAATTTGTTTGTCAATATCTCCAAGGGGGGTGGAGCAATCGCACGTGTTCTGCGCAGGAGTGATTGCTATATCTCAGGAAGTAACCGGCGGAATCAAACGAAAATTGGTCCATAGGTAGACCCTACTGAGTACAGGTGCTGATTCAATTTGTTTGTCAATATCTTGAAGGGGGGTGGAGCAATCGCACGTGTTCTGCGCGGGGGTGACTGCTATATCTCAGGAAGTAACCGGCGGAATCAAACGAAAATTAGTCCATAGGTAGACCCTATTGAGTACAGGTGCTGATTCAATTTGTGTGTCAATATCTCAAAGGGGGGTGGAGCAATCAAAAGTGCTTATTTTGTCACTGCACCTACTGTATCTCGGGAAATATTGCTGCGATTTGAATGAAATTTGGAATAACACTAACCCAATATGGAAGCAAGCATCGATTAAATTTTGGCGCCAATCGCCCCAGGGGGAGGGTGGGGTGATTTTTGCGCTTAGTCAACAATGCGAAAAATTACTTCATTAAAAAATCGCTTTCACGCTATTTAATTATCAAAACAGCTGAAAACTTTCAATGATTTGAAATTTTTAACTGTTGCCAATTTCTTTTTACTAACAAACAAAATGTTTGCAATTTATCTAAACAAGGCTTTTGCAATGATTTCCAATTTCGCTCATTGATTCTGCATTTGCAGGGTTATTACGATAATTGGGAAATTGGCGCTGTCTCCAACTACTCGGGCGAGTACGTATTTTATTTTGTAACCGGAATTCATAAGATAGATATAGAAGAAAGTTTCGTGACGGCCACGACAGCTAGTTTCTTCTTGTTCCTTAAAATAATAACTAAACGAAACCCTACATTTTGTTCATTTCTGGTTCTTAAATGGTCATTGTCAATGTGCGGATCTTCAGAAAATATTTTTGATACATTTTGCTTTTTCTAACATATTTCAATACTATCAAGAGTGAGTTTTATTTATGAATCTGTAATATCCACATGACTTTTCTCATACCCCTTCTACAGCGCATCTTTTCTGCAGAGTTCAGTGGCATTTTAATGCAGAACAAAATATATTTCAATTGAAAGCGATAAACTAGTTTTATATTTGTTTTTTACCAAAACATATTTGATAACATTAAATCATAACAGAAGTCATTTTTGAATAATTCATAGTGCATTACTTCCTAAATATTCTGAATGCAGTGATATTGTTTAAAGAGAATTAATATCTTAACAGCAATAGGGTAGTTTTCGATTTTTCAATTTTATTTTTATATGATAGAGTAACATGTGTGAACATCATCGGTGAAAAAATTTTTGCGATACGATAAGTAGTTTTTTTTAAAATAATTTTTAAAGTTCAAGAAAATGTGACGTCACTCGGCTGCGGAAGAAACGTCATCGGTACTTCCGCCGCGCCTCAGCCGACCGGGAGAAGCGAGGGAAACGCTTGGCTACGTTGAAGACGCACTTGAAGAGTATTAACTCCTCGTGATTTTGGAAGATTTAAATCGCTCGTCCTCTCGAAAATAGGCAAAAACCATCATTGATGTCACTTGAGGGAGATTGTTGGACTGTCCTTTGACGTATCCTGTCTCCATCATGCATCAAAAGGATTATTAAATATCTAAAAATTAAAAATAACTACGCGCTCAAAATGTCCGTAGCGATAACACGGGACCGTCGCGTAGAGCTGAGGATTGAGGCCGAGTGACGTAACTCGTGACGTATCAAAAAAGCGCGCTTTTGCGCGTCGGATTTTTAAAAATTCATTAAAAATCAATCGTTGTGTTTTAAAATACGGCAGTGGTGAATTTTGGAGTTTTGAGGGTCAAGTAACAATATTTAATGATCAAAATGGGGATTTTTAATAGGTCACAACTACCCTATTTCTAATTGGTCCCAACAGCAGTCATTATTTTTACTTTAAACTCGTTTTCTTCAAAATTCATCACAACTCAAGGATACAATGCATTTTCGTACTTTACCACACACCAGTCACCAGCTTTTATCTCTGTTTTTTCTTCTTGTTTCTTAAAATACTAACTAAACGAAACCCTACATTTTGTTCTTTTCTAGTTCTTAAATGGTCATTGTCAATGTGCGGATCTTCAGAAAATATTTTTGATATATTTTGCTTTTTCTAACATATTTCAATACTATCAAGAGTAACTTTTATTTATGAATCTGTAATATCCACATGACTTTTTTCATACCCCTTCTACAGTGCATCTTTTTTGCAGAGTTCAGTGGCATTCATAGTACATTACCTCCTAAATATTCTGAATGCAGTGATATTGTTTAAGGAGAATTAATATCTTAAAAGCCAAAAATAAACATGTAAAGAGGTGAATTGTAATCTTATTAACTAACAGAGACATTTTAAGATATATGATTAATCTAAATTAAGTAAATACAGTACAATTAAAAGAATTATTGAACAAATTACTTCTATTAACCACATAGGTTTATTTACAATTTACTTTATTTCGAAAAGTTCTACTAAGGTAACTGCCGTTATCTGCATATGTGGGTAACTTACGTTACACGTTTTGATTGTAGCATAAAAAATTAAATAAACAATATTAAAAAGAAAAGTACTGTTATTTGCTTATTGCACATCTATAAGATAGAAAATATAACATAGTTAACATTGTATTGCCCTTTCTTTATTTGCTGTAAAAACTTTAACATGTTTTTGGTAACTTACGTTACATAGAACAGAGCCTTTTTGAAATTGACATAAATCACTTAATTAAATTGAAAACACTTGTTTCGTCAATTCACAATATTAATTTAAAGTGTAATAAACAACAATTTTTATTTGTCGCATTTATCTAATGGAGAAAATTGAAACTTGTCAATGTTGAAAGTTTGACCATTTGCTTCACTAAAAATAAAATACTCTAATGCCAACTTCAAAGTATTGCCGAAACTAAAAAACTACATTTCTAACAAAAAATTGTTGTAAATAAAAAACTTCTAACATTTTTAAACCAAAAAATATGCAGAACAGTCACATTACTCGAGTTTAATTTTTTCAACGCTTTTCCACACTTGCATGGAATTGCCCATTTGTAATTTTATTATTCAAATCTCTTTCAGCTTCAAGTTATAATGACATAAAGAAAAAAAATTAGGTAGCTTAGAGTGTTTTCCTTTAAAGTCTTTTCTATTGGAAACACATTCCCTATAACACAAGTTTGGAATATTTTTGGGCATAATATTGCAAAATATTATGAAAAAATAAAAAAGTTTTTAAATATTTTTGACATTGCTCAAGAGTCCTCAAGTTGAGAAAAAAGAGAAAAAATCTACCATTTTTTCAAGACGTATATATATATATATTTTTTTTTTCAAAAAATAACTTCATTTATTTCTAGTAGTATAGAAGTCAATTTGTAAAAACTACAAAATTAGAATGCAGTCCAAAGAAGAAACTAAAAAGAAAAAACAATAAATAGAAATCATCAATATAAATTAAAGAATAACTCTAATAAGAGAAAAACTGAGTTAGATAAATTACAAAATTGAATATTGTATAGATATAGATGTGTGTGTGTGTTAGAGTGAGACGAAAAACACTTACATAAAAAAATGTAATCGTTTTCTAACGGAGCAGAAAACTTGCGCAATGGCATTCGAAAAGCGGAAAAAATAATTTTAAAAAATATAAATCATTTTCGAAATCGCGCAAGCGCCCTCGAGAAAAAGAAATAAAATCTACAATTTTAAAGACGTGATTTTTTCCAAAAAGCAATTTAATTTATTGCTAATATAGATAAAAATATTCTTTGTACTTACCTAAATACTCAGAAAAATCTTGGGAGCACATAGCCGAATATTTGAGTTTGCGCAGAAAGCCCAAAAATAATTTTTTTCTTAGAGCAAAAGTTATATTGTTTCAAAATTCGTAAGCTGGCGGAAGTTTTTAAAAATTTCTGTTAAACATCCATTTTTCTTCTTTACTTGTTACTTTCTTCTACATCTAATACATAGAAGAAAGTATTGGATTCGTGAAAATTTTCGAATTTTGACGAATTTATACGTTTTAAGGTGGGCTGAGTTCAGTTAATCCATTTTTGGAAAATGTCTGTCTGTGTGTGTGTGTGAGTCTGTATGTGTGTGACCAGTTTTTGTGGTAGCGCTAGAGCAAAAACTACTGCATGAAATCGAACAATTTATTTACATATATGTGCCCTCATGTGAACTGGTGCACCTGACTTAGGTTAGCAAATTCCACGAGGGGGGGGGTGAAGCAATCGCACATTTTCTGCGCTTGGGTGATTGCTATATCTCAGGAAGTAACTGGCGGAATCAAACGGAAATTGTTCCAAAGGTAGACCCTATTGGGTACAGGTGCTGAGCTGATTTAATTTGAGTGTCAATTTCTCAAAGAGAGGAAATCGAACGCTTTTCTCATTTAATGTGACTGCTATATCTCGAGAAGTAATGAACAGAATCAAACAAAAATTGGTCCTCAAACACATCTTAGAGGGTACAAGAGCTGATTCAATTTTTACGCCAATAGCTTTAAGAGGGTCGTGCAATCAAACTTACTTATTTTATTATTGCAAACTGCTATATCTCAAGAAAAATTGCTGTGATTTGAATGAAATTTGGAATAACACTAAACCGATATAAAAGCAAGCTCCAATTAAATTTCGGCGCCAATCGCTTCAGGTGGGGAGGGGGGGGGGAAGATTTTTGAGTTTTTCCCGCCTTATCAACAATGGGAAAGAAAATCTATTAAAAGGTCGCTTTTACGCTGTTATTCAAACGTCCGAAAATTTTCAGTGATATAAACTTTTTGACTGTTGCCGTTTTCTATTTGCTAACAAATAAAGTGTTTGTAATTAATCTGAACAAGGCTTTTACGGTGATTTCTACTTTCGCTCTTTAACTGTTTTTGCAGCGATATTAGAAAATTGGCGCTGTCTCTGACTAGTAAGGCCGCAACATACTAGTTTTTTCTTTATGCTGAAATGACCCAGGACTCACCACAAGCAGGCCCGTCATTTCAAATTCTCCCGGGGGGGGGGGGGTCAAAAGGTTTAAACACAATGCAAGTTTTGTCGAAAAACAACGAAAACTAAGCTCATTTAAGTATAAAATGCACTGATTTCTCAAAATCTTGGGGGAATTTAATTTTTGGAATGCATTCGTAGAACTAACTTGGAATAAAAACAAAATAACTTTTTTCCCGCTTTTTTTCTTTTTTTAACCAAAAAAAAAAAAAAAATTCATGGGTAAATTTTCGTCACTAGTCAACGCCTCCTGTATCAAATCTCCCCCCCCCCCCCGATGAAGATTTCTACACCAACATTTTGAATTGGCTGATAACTGATATTGAGAGTATAGTCATAATTGTTCAAGAAAATGAATAGCTATCTCTCCAGGAACCAAAATACGACAATAAAAATCGTAGATATTAATGTAATTAGTTAGTGCTCAATAAAAAAGTAATGTTTTAAATTAACATTCTCATTTTTATTACGAAAATTGAGAGCTAAACTCTGAAAATAGCCGTGAACGACTATTTTATTGTAAAGAGCCTTCAACTACAAAAGTTTTAACATTTTTTTTCTTTTTGCACTGAAGATAAGACGTAGAAAAATATTTTTTGTGGGTAAAGTCTAAAGAAGGTCTGCTTTAAGCCCGAAAATTAAAAAACATCTAAATAAAAAGTAGTAGGTTGCTAAATAGATTTTTTTTTCTTCAAAACAACAACTTTTTTTGCCGGGTTTTTGAAATAAACGGTTTAATTATACTATCACTAGCCATTTTCCACGTAAAGAAAATAATCAAATGAATTGCTTCGTTAAAATAATTAAATTACAGTTTAAAAAAAAAGTAAACAATACGCTTTTAGAGTTAACTAGCAGTACCCGCATGGCGATGCCCGTGCTATAAATGCAAAGGAAGTCAACTGAATAAATTTAAATTCACTCCAACCGTCTAAAATAAAATTATTATATTCTTTAATTTACATGTGCTTCACAACCTTTTAAATTCCTCTAAAAGTCCTGCTCAAGGGTGCCAGATTTTGAAAAAAAAAAAAAAAAGAAGAAGAAAAAACTACGCCTAGGGCCGTCATTTAAATTTTTTCCGGGAGGGGGAGGGGCAAAGGGTCCAAACGCAATGCAATTTCATCGGAAAACATAAAAAACCACGCCCATTTAAATGAAAATACATTAATTTCTCAAAGCCAGGGGGGGGGGGCAATCGACCCCCTCACCCCCCAAAATGACGGGCCTGACTACGCCTCTTCTCAAAAAAATACTACAAAATACTACTTTAAAATTTGCAATTGATGTTGAAAGGCGATCTTTCATTTTGTGTGAAACTGCTAGCACATACACGAAGAAAGATCTACAGAATCGGTTGAGCAATTTTGATCCAAGGGTGGAAGTATAAAGGAAGGGGGGAAAGGGGGGAATTCAAATTAAAAAAATTGATCTAATTTAATTTATACTGTTATCATTGCCGATTTCAAATTCAGATTGTGAGAGAATTTCAGTAATGTGTCACTAATTAAGACAAAAAACCGAAACAGGTTAAGCACTACAGCTGTTTCAGATATTATTATTGCAGTAGTATTGAAGTACTAAATATTTACATTATTTTGAAAAATGAATGTTCTCATCTTTTAATAAAAAGTAATAATTTGAATTCTGAAATGTCTGACTTTAATTTTTCTCTCATTAAAGGAATTAAAAATATCATTTATAAACTACTTTTTAACAGAATACTACAAAAAATACTACGCTCCTTATTTGGGCCGAAAAAATACTACCGTAGCATCAAAAATACTACATCTGGTAACCTAAAGTTTAAAACAATTCGCCAAATAAATCAAAAAGACATTAAGTAAGTAACAGGAGATATAAATTATTTAAATTGAATAAATTTTTAAGGCTTAACTCTATACGTAAATTTAAACCACTGAAGAAAGAGCAGCTTGTATGGAAAAGCTTGTTGTATGATCTAGTGTTTCAGTTTTGCGTACAGAGCTGAGCCTTGAAAAATAACTAATTCGAAATTTAAAATTTGGCCTTCGAGATGCATTTTACTGGGATACATTCGAATTTTTGAGCCTAGTTTCAGGTCTGTAGGTGCTGTGGGGGCTTCTGGCCAGCGGTTACAATACAAACAAACAAACAAACACCGTCATCTTTATATATATAGACTAGCAGTACCCGCACGGCGATGCCCGTGCAATAAATGCAAAGGAAGTTAACTAAATAAAGTTTAACTCACTCTTAAGACTTTTCTTCTTTTCATGTGTGTGTGTGTGTGTGTGTGTGTGTGACGAACTTATTTATTTTTAGCGAAATTTTTACGTTTCAATAGAACTTTTGACACAACTGTAGTGCCAAGATTTTCGAAAACTCTCAAGGAACACAGCAATTTTGCCCTAGAAATTTAACATAATTCACCGATTTAACCGTAATTTCAATGTGAAATTGGTCACCAAATTTAAATTTATTAACATAAAGAACCAATTATGTCAGGTAGCTCAGTCTCAAGCATTCTTTCATGATTTTAATTTGAACATTAAAAGGCAAGAAATATAATGTCTTTCGCACCATCTCTTTAAAGTGATTACAATCTAACAGTGACCCTCAAATAAGCAAGATTTCACTGGCTGGGAGGTTTGGTAAATTTCTCGATTGTTGCCAAACTTTACGACGCCAAATACGAAGAGTACCGTAAAATGGGGTGAATCGGAACACTTTTCAGCTTTGATTGCAAAAAAAGCAGTGAAAAGATTTTTTTTTAATTTGATTTTCTGGGTAAAAACTTCGGTCTTGCTTTACTTTTGATATTCCAAGCAAAGACAAAACATTTTGAGCAGTTATTATTAAAATATATAGGAAATTATGGGTGTTCCGAATCACCCCGCTGATAGGGGTCAATCGGAACACATGTTAAAATTTTTATTTTTTTCAATTTAACCTGTAATAGGTCTCACAAACATGAGTAATGTTGATGGGGGAGAATAAGAACAGATAATTATTGTCAAATAAAAGTATAATTTCAATACCAGTAAACGTTTATGATTTGTCAAAAATCAAAACAATTTTGAACTTATGAAAAATTAAAATTAATTTTAAGAAATGCTTTTTAATTGAAATACAAAGCTTTAACATATACTGAAGTCACTCATATTGTTCACAAATATGTACTTGTCCTTAAAACTAGCAATTGCGACTTGGCTTAAGTTTTTTCATAGCATCTTCTGGGATGAACCCTGCCTTTTCTTTAGTTTCTTGAAATCTCTGGGTTTTGGAGATTGTCCTGAACGATTTTAACGCTTATTCATGTCTGTCTGTGTACTGGTCTTTTGCTATATAAAGTCGATGACTTTTTCCCGCTTATTTTAAGTAAAAATCTGGTATGGACCCCACACTACTTCCTTTTACGTGTAAATTTCTTAGTAGTTGCCTTAAGTGTTAAAAAAAGTGCTTGGAGTGAGCAAGGTAACAATTCAAATATTTACTCCCCTAATCTGCCACGAAACAATGCAAAAAATATTTTGCAATGGTTAATTTTCTAAATATTGCTGATTTTAATATCAATCAGTGAATTTTTCGCAAAATATCGCCAATAGCGCCAAGTTGAACCCAAATTCAAAAAATATTTTTTTCGCCAAATTTGTCGCCAACTTGGCGATATGTCGCCAAGTTGGCGTCAAACACTTGGCGACCAAAAGCTTGGCGACATATAGCCAAGTGATCGCGCCAATTCATATCACTTGAGTCTGCATTGAAATTAACACTGATTTACCCCAAAAAAGGGGTAAAACACCCCCTTGGGAACATTCAAATGCAACCACAAGGGGAGGTGCACAACTAGACCATCCTCAGAGCCTACATACCAAGTTAGAAGCTTCTACGGCATATAGTTTTTGAGTTAGGCGACCCACATACGCACACACGTACATACAGACGTCACGAGAAAACTCGTCGTAATTAACTTGGGGGTGGTTGAAAAAAAAATTTCGGCTGCTTATATGTTGGTAGGTACATATGCACGTGCTGACAGGTCAAAAAAACTAAGGAATTTTCATTCGGGGGTGAGCAAAATCAAAATTTAGACTCAAATTTGAGTGATTTTTTTTTCGCGATCACAATACTTCCTTTACTACGTAAAAGGAAGTAAAAAGAAGTCTCCTGGAGAAAAAATCTTTTGAAATCTGCAACTTTTTGTCATTCTAAGATCTAGTTGCTCACGAGAAGGGATAAATAGTAATAAATCCTTGTCCTTGTCTTGATTAGAAGAATTAGGGTCAAAATCTTGATTTTTCAAACAGTTTCCTTCAAATAAGTTTGAATTGGAACAACAGAACAAAGTGTTCCGATTCACCCCGCAATTTTTTTCCCTATGGCATTTTTCAGAATTCTTCCTTTTTATGACACAATTTATAAAAAATGTAAATTCTAATGTGGTATTCTGTTGTTCAGATACATGCATAATTAAAACATACCAGTCTTAGGTTTAAAATATAAGAAGGTTTGCTCTTGCATATGAAGTTTTGCAGTCTATGAAAATGTGATGTTTTCTAGCATTCAACATGCAGCCCTCCTTAGAAGCCAGTAGCGTTTCTAGATTGACAAAAGTAATTTTTTCCTACTTCCTATGATCTTGCCTTTCTAAAAAAAAATTAATGGCGAAAAATACCCAATAGTATATTTATGAAGAATTTCTTTGTACGGTCGGGAAGTTTTGTTCCGATTGACACCGCTGTTCCTATACACCCCATTTTACGGTAACTGAATAACGGTATTACCGAAAATGTCAGAACGGAACTATTATTGTTAAAAATTTAGTGATGGTGGCATTGAATACATGTTTTAGACATGCAATAAAATACTCTTTAGACTGCAAACAATTACTGTTCCTTCCCAGAGCGTTTTCGTTTTCTTTGATTTGGAGAAAGTGTTTTACTGGCTGGGAGGTTTGGTAAATGTCCCGATTGTTGCCAAACTTTCCGACGCCAAATACGAAGAGTAACTGAATAGCCATCACTATTTTTTTAACAATAATAGTTCCATTCTGACCTTTTCGGTACCCTAATAGCACAATGTGTCACGGATAAGTCACAGTGACGTCACTGCGAGTCACAAGCGTCACAGTCACACCGTGACTCAATTGTGACGACGCACAAAAGTCACATTGTGACTCGTTTGCGACATTTGCGTGTGACTTCACTACAACGTCGCTGTGACAGCTGAATTGTGACCGGTCACAATGTAATGTTGTGGAGACGTCACATTGTGACCTTAATGTGAATTTTCATTAAAATATTTTTTTACCGATTGAAGACCGAATTAATAATACCGAATTAATAATTTTACGTTACAAAATCAGTCAAAAAAAATTTTTAAGAGCCTCAATCACTTTCTAACAGACAGCAGTAACAAAAGCGACCAAATGACAACCACTTGCGAATGTCAATCCGTGATGACGTCAAAATTGCAGTGACGGCCCTTACAACGTCAATGCAATTTTGGACAATTTGTTTTTTGGACAATCCGTGACAACATGACACAGTCACGGAAACCGTTGTCGTGTAATTGTGTATTTGATGCGACGTTTTGATAGTTTGTATCGGTTATGCGGCTTCTCATCATTGTCACTATCAAATTTCTTTACTTACTTGTGACCTTTAAATGACGTCTCTGTAAAGCCCTGTAGTGATTTACAGCAGATGCGAAAACGGGGTATGATTATGAATAGCACAGTGACAAAAATAAGACGCGTTTGTGACTCGGGTACGTCACAAGTAAACTTACGAATGAAAATTCGCGGCGACATCACAAGTGCGATGTTGCAGTGACGACGCCTGGTAGCACGAAGGCAATCGATGTCACTTAGTGCTGGTTTTGCGCCTTATTTGTGACTTTTAAATGAAATTCTTCAAAGCATTATTGCGATTTAAAAAAGTCGCAACAAACGGGGATGTGACTACGAATTGCACAGTGACCAAAATAAGACGCTTTTGTGATACCTCACAAGCGAAGTCGCAAAGATGTGGCAGCAACTTACGAGTGTCAGCTCGCGGAGAAGTCACAAAGGCGTAGAAGTCCTCAGGTGCCGTCACTGTGAAGTCGCACTGTGACGCTGCCGCGACTTCACGCGTACGTCACTGACTGGTCGCATCAGTCGCTGTGACTGTGATGTGAGGTCGCTAAACCGTCACTGTGAGACCTAGGTTGCAATTGGGTCGTCAGGCGTTGTCACTGTAAAGTCGCATTGTGAAGTCGCCGTTGCTGACATTCGTAAGTAACTTGGTTGCGACTTCACTTGTGACGCATGCGAGGGTCACAAAAGCATTGCATTAGCAACGCCTGAAGACGCAAGTGGGACTTTTCTCTGACGTCGTGGTAAAGTCGCATTGTGACTTAAAACTGTCACATCGACGTGGATGTGACTCGCTTTGTGACCACAATGTGACCTTCAGCAGCTCTTTACTTTTTGAGTTTCCTCTTGTAACTCTCGTCTAGTATAGTGGTTAGAATTCTTGGCTTGCATCCAGACGACCCGGGTTCGATTCCAGGCGTGGGACAATGGGTTTCGCAGCGTAACGGTTGGCGGAAAGTATGTTGATTCAATCCAGGTTCTTATATCAGTGATTTCTGATGTCAGTAAAAGACTCTTTTATTTTTTCAAAATTAAAAAATATATTTTATGACAGGTCGTCGGGCGCCGTCACTGTGAAGTCGCATTGTGACGCCGCCGCAACTTCACACACAGGTCACTGACTGGTCACATCGGTCGCTGTGACTGCGATGTGAGGTCGCCAAACCGTCACTAGGTGACCTCGGTTGCAATTGGGTCGTCATGCGCCGTCACTGTAAAGTCGCATTGTGACGTCACCGCGGTCGGACATTCGTAAGTCGCGGTGACGTGGTTGCGACCGCGCTTGTGACGAGCGTCACGGGTCACAAAAGCGTCACATTTTGGTCACTGTGCTATCAGGGTAACACCGAATTTTGAGGAAGTCAACTGAATAAATTTAATATCACTCCAATCCCCTCTGACGAAAAATTATTATATCCTTTAGCTCAATTGCGCTCCACAACCTTTTAAATTCCACTTAAAGTCATGTTAAAGTTTAAATCAATTCGCCAAATAAATGTAAAAGACAGAAAGTTAAGTAAGTAACAGGAGATATTAATTAATCAAATTGAATAAATTTTCAAGGCTTAAATCTATACGATAATTTAAACCACAAAGTAACTTCAGGGACAAAAGAGCAGCTGATCTGTAAAATGGACCTAGTGTTTCAGTATTGCGTACATAGTTAAGCCTTGAAAATTAACTAAATTTGATTAATTAATGTCTCCTGTTCTAATTAACGGACAGAAACGTGCTAAAACTTTTCTTTTTCAGAAAAAAAAAAAACCTTTCCAGCGATATATAATGTTTTGGGGTGGGGAAAGTCCCCCTCCCCCCTCAATTATGGCGGATACACCAAAAATGAGACTAATTAATTAATTTAAAAATAACTAATTCGAAACTTAAAATGTGGCCTTCGAGGTAAAATTTGGCCCTCTAAGTTAAGTAAGTAACAGGAGATAGTAATTAATCAAATTGAATAAATTTTCAAGGCTTAAATCTATACGCTAATTTAAACCACAAAGTAACTTCAGGGACAAAAGAGCAACTGATCTGTAAAATGGACCTAGTGTTTCAGTATTGCGTACATAGTTAAGCCTTGAAAATTAACTAAATTTGATTAATTAATATTTCCTGTTCTAATTAACGGACAGAAACGTGCTAAAACTTTTCTTTTTCAGAAAAAAAAAAAAAAAATCTTTCCAGCGATATATAATGTTTTGGGGTGGGGGAAAGTCCCCCCCCCCCTCAGTTATGGCGGATACACCAAAAATGAGACTAATTAATTAATTTAAAAATAACTAATTCGAAATTTAAAATTTGACCTTCGAGGTGCATTTTACTGGGATACGTTCGAATTTTTGAGCCAAGTTTCATGTCTGTTGGTGGTGTGGGGGCTTCTGGCCAGCGGTTACAAACAAACGAACAAACAAACACCGTCATCTTTATATATATAGACTAGCAGTACACGCCCGGCGATGCCCGTGCAAAAAATATAAAGAAAGTCAACTGAATAAATTTAAATTCACTCCACCCTCTGAAGTAAAATTATTATATTCTTTAATTCAAATGTGCTCCACGACCTTTTAAAATATATAGATGACACTTTTAATGCCATTTCACAGTTTGTAGTGTTCAATGAGAGGATTATTTTAGTTTTAAAGACTTTTTCGTGTATGCGTGACGAACTTATTTATTTTTAGCGAAATTTTTACGTTTCAATGGAACTTTTAACACAACTGTAGAGCCAAGATTTTCGAGAACTCTCAACGACCACAGAAATTTCGCCCTTGAAATTTTATATAATTCACCGATTTAACCGTAATTTCAATGTAAAATCGGTCGCCAAATCTAAATTTATTAACATAGGGAACCGATTGTGTCAGGTAGCTCAGCCACAACCATTCTTCTATAATTTTAATGTGAACATTAAAAGGAAAGAAATATAATGTCTTTCACGCCATCTCTTTGAAGTGATTACAATCTAACAGTGATACTCAAAAAGCAAGATTTCAGTGGCTGGGAGGTTTAGTAAATTTCCCGATTTTTGCCAAATTTTACGACGCCAAATACGAAAAGTAACTGAATAACGGTATTACCGAAAATGTCAGAACGGAACTATTATTGTTAAAAATTTAGTGATGGTGGCATTGAATACATGTTTTAGACATGCAATAAAATACTCTTTAGACTGCAAACAATTACTGTTCCTTCCCAGAGCGTTTTCGTTTTCTTTGATTTGGAGAAAGTAGTGTTTTACTGGCTGGGAGGTTTGGTAAATGTCCCGATTGTTGCCAAACTTTCCGACGCCAAATACGAAGAGTAACTGAATAGCCATCACTATTTTTTTAACAATAATAGTTCCATTCTGACCTTTTCGGTAACACCGAATTTTGAGGAAGTCAACTGAATAAATTTAATATCACTCCAATCCCCTCTGACGAAAAATTATTATATCCTTTAGCTCAATTGCGCTCCACAACCTTTTAAATTCCACTTAAAGTCATGTTAAAGTTTAAATCAATTCGCCAAATAAATGTAAAAGACAGAAAGTTAAGTAAGTAACAGGAGATATTAATTAATCAAATTGAATAAATTTTCAAGGCTTAAATCTATACGATAATTTAAACCACAAAGTAACTTCAGGGACAAAAGAGCAGCTGATCTGTAAAATGGACCTAGTGTTTCAGTATTGCGTACATAGTTAAGCCTTGAAAATTAACTAAATTTGATTAATTAATGTCTCCTGTTCTAATTAACGGACAGAAACGTGCTAAAACTTTTCTTTTTCAGAAAAAAAAAAAACCTTTCCAGCGATATATAATGTTTTGGGGTGGGGAAAGTCCCCCTCCCCCCTCAATTATGGCGGATACACCAAAAATGAGACTAATTAATTAATTTAAAAATAACTAATTCGAAACTTAAAATGTGGCCTTCGAGGTAAAATTTGGCCCTCTAAGTTAAGTAAGTAACAGGAGATAGTAATTAATCAAATTGAATAAATTTTCAAGGCTTAAATCTATACGCTAATTTAAACCACAAAGTAACTTCAGGGACAAAAGAGCAACTGATCTGTAAAATGGACCTAGTGTTTCAGTATTGCGTACATAGTTAAGCCTTGAAAATTAACTAAATTTGATTAATTAATATTTCCTGTTCTAATTAACGGACAGAAACGTGCTAAAACTTTTCTTTTTCAGAAAAAAAAAAAAAAATCTTTCCAGCGATATATAATGTTTTGGGGTGGGGGAAAGTCCCCCCCCCCCCTCAGTTATGGCGGATACACCAAAAATGAGACTAATTAATTAATTTAAAAATAACTAATTCGAAATTTAAAATTTGGCCTTCGAGGTGCATTTTACTGGGATACGTTCGAATTTTTGAGCCAAGTTTCATGTCTGTTGGTGGTGTGGGGGCTTCTGGCCAGCGGTTACAAACAAACGAACAAACAAACACCGTCATCTTTATATATATAGACTAGCAGTACACGCCCGGCGATGCCCGTGCAAAAAATATAAAGAAAGTCAACTGAATAAATTTAAATTCACTCCACCCTCTGAAGTAAAATTATTATATTCTTTAATTCAAATGTGCTCCACGACCTTTTAAAATATATAGATGACACTTTTAATGCCATTTCACAGTTTGTAGTGTTCAATGAGAGGATTATTTTAGTTTTAAAGACTTTTTCGTGTATGCGTGACGAACTTATTTATTTTTAGCGAAATTTTTACGTTTCAATGGAACTTTTAACACAACTGTAGAGCCAAGATTTTCGAGAACTCTCAACGACCACAGAAATTTCGCCCTTGAAATTTTATATAATTCACCGATTTAACCGTAATTTCAATGTAAAATCGGTCGCCAAATCTAAATTTATTAACATAGGGAACCGATTGTGTCAGGTAGCTCAGCCACAACCATTCTTCTATAATTTTAATGTGAACATTAAAAGGAAAGAAATATAATGTCTTTCACGCCATCTCTTTGAAGTGATTACAATCTAACAGTGATACTCAAAAAGCAAGATTTCAGTGGCTGGGAGGTTTAGTAAATTTCCCGATTTTTGCCAAATTTTACGACGCCAAATACGAAAAGTAACTGAATAACGGTATTACCGAAAATGTCAGAACGGAACTATTATTGTTAAAAATTTAGTGATGGTGGCATTGAATACATGTTTTAGACATGCAATAAAATACTCTTTAGACTGCAAACAATTACTGTTCCTTCCCAGAGCGTTTTCGTTTTCTTTGATTTGGAGAAAGTAGTGTTTTACTGGCTGGGAGGTTTGGTAAATGTCCCGATTGTTGCCAAACTTTCCGACGCCAAATACGAAGAGTAACTGAATAGCCATCACTAAATGTTTAACAATAATAGTTTCATTCTGACATTTTCGCTAACACCGAATTTTGAGGAAGTCAACTGAAAAAATTTAAATTCACTCCAACCCGCTCTGAAGCAAAATTATTATATCCTATAGTTCAAATGCACTCCACAACCTTTTAAATTCCACTTAAAGTCATGTTAAAGTTCAAATCAAATCGCTAAATTAATCAAAAATACAGAAAGTTAAGTAAGTAACAGGAGATATTAATTAATCAAATTGAATAAATTTTCAAGGCTTAAATCTATACGCTAATTTAAACCACAAAGTAACTTCAGGGACAAAAGAGCAGTCTGTCTGGAAAATGGACCTAGCGTTTCAGTATTGCGTACATAGTGAAGCCTTGAAAATTGACTAAATTTGATTAATTAATATCTCCTGTTCTAACTAACGGACAGAAACATGCTAAAACTTTTCTTTTTCAGAAAAAAAACCCTTTCCAGCGATATATAATGTTTTGGGGGGGGGGGGGGAAGGTCCCCCCCCCCCTCAATTATGGCGGATACACCAAAAATGAGACTAATTAATAAATTTAAAAATAACTAATTCGAAATTTAAAATTTGGCCTTCGAGATGCATTTTACTGGGATACGTTCGAATTTTTGTGTCAAGTTTCAGGTCTGTAGGTGCTGTGGGCGCTTCTGGCCAGCGATTACAAACGTACAAACGAACAAACAAACAAGGAAACACCGTCATCTTTATGTATAGAGATACTTGAGATAGTTATTGGGAAAACTTCCATTATTGAGGGCTCTTGGCGCCATTTAAAAGATCGCCAAATTTACGGTAGCAAGTAATTCCAACTATCGGCCAGAGAGTTGAGTTGATACACTAAAAAGTACTCGATTGGATTAATGAAAGCCTTAGAAAATGGAGTTTTAAATTGAAATTGCAAAGACAGAATCAAGTCTAAAATGGAAATAAAAAAATAAGTACCCATCGGATTTTGTTGAAACTGGTCCCTAAACCTTCCCAGTACCAAAAGGAACAAACGGTGAAAATTTTTGCCAAATCTCCCGGGTAGTTTCTGAGATCTTACGGAACACACACACGCATATACACAGTGCCCGATTAAGATATTACGGGGCCCTAGGCCAAACACTTTTTTGGGTCCCCCTGTACTGAGGCTTTACAATTTTAGACATTGGATAAAACAATTTTAGCCATCGATTAGAGCAATTCTAGCCATTTGGGGGCCCCTACATTGTGGGGGCCCTAGGCCATGGCCTAGTTGGCCTATTCAGTAATCAGGACCTGCATATACACATTTACCAACATTCATTTTTATACATATAGATTAAACTAGAAAGAGAGCTTTAAACCTTGATGTATTATAAGTTAACATGCACTTACAATACAACAGCATGTAATCTTGTTTAGCCTTTAGTGTTAATTGTATTACTTTTATGTTTTCAGAGAACGTGAATTTTATCTTTTATTCAGAGTTACATACAAACAACTGAAACACTTATAACACATCAACATGTAGTAATATAGTTTAGCCTTTAGCTTTACTAATAGTATTAAATATATTACTTTTATAGTTATAGTTATGAAGAGCGGGAATTTTATCTTTTATTCAGAGTTACATACATACAAACAAATAAACAAACAAACCCACACGTGAAACTAATAAAAGCGTATTAAAAATAACATGTTTAAACGATTTTAAATTTTCTTCAATTACAATTTATATTAATTGTATTTATAATTGATTTAAATTAATATTTATACATTAAAAATCTTTTTCTTTTTAGAGTGGCTCACAAAAGTGTTCCTACACTTACCATTTTCAATGAAATAGAGCTTTTGTCGTTAATTAAAATTAATATTTTTTAATAGATGCTGAATAGTAAGATCTATAATCTATTCTTAACAAAACTACGTGAAATATTTTAATAATTAAACAAAAGTTGATTTTAAAGAAATAAATTATCAAAAAGTATCATGAAATTAACCTCACAAAAGTCTTCGTATACACTTGTACACATATTTACACATTTGTAAATAATCTAATTTTTCATTGTTTTATCATTTGGTAGGTTATTGCTCAGTATATACAACAGCTTTTAAACGCCTTGGAATAGATTTAGTTAATTTTTTTTGTGATTTCTATAAGCCCATGCTTATTCACTCTTCGATCATTTTCTTTCTTTTAGTTTGCTTTTCGTTTTAACGTCGTATTTTCGCACTCTAACCCGAAGTTTTCTCCACTTATGTTCCATTGTGCTTAAACTGAGTTTAAGGGTGATTTGAATGGTATTTATAAAAGTTTTGGGCAGTTTTAGAGAGACCAAAATAAAGCGAACGTTGAAAGCTGTGTGCTTCTTACAGTTATCTTAAAAGCAAGTTGCTTCCAGTGCCATGGTTTTTTACGAATGCAAGGCATTTAAAAATATTTAGTATGTTGTTTCGTCGTAAAATGGCAAACAATTAAAGCCAAATGCTTTTTAAGTGTCAATACAGGATGCGGCAAAAAAACTCGGACAAAGTTTGTCACGTCTTGGCACCAACATGTTTCACCGTATACTGCTAATTATTTTTTTTAAAGACTCTTTCTACATGTTTTCCAGCATTGAGGAGTGCAGTGTCGATTTTGTATTCATCAATGTTGTTTTGTTTGCAGAATGACAGAAAGATGCGTTGCTATTTTTTTACTGTTTCGAGCTTGTAAACGTCAATTCGTTTGCTCAAAATTCCTCAACAGGGTATTTCCGATGCAATTAGCCGGTACAAAGTGTTTGGTCATGACTTACACCGTCCAGGAAGCAGAAGAAAACGGACCTTGAACACATTTTCCAACCGTAGGCTCATCAAGAAGCCAGTGCAGCGAAATTTGAGGGTCTCCATTCAAAAAACCGCTCGTAAGATCGAATCAGCAACCGATCAGTTCGGCGAATAGCTAAACAAGAACTTAAACTGAAGCCGTACAAGCTCCTAAAAGTGCAACTTCTCACTGAAGAGAAAAAGTGCGTAAGACTTCAAACATGTCGCCAGCTCAAACGTCGGGCCGCAGGTGAGAGATGGAGGCGCATCCTCTTCACAGATGAGAAGCTGTTCACTGTCGAACAGGCGCATAACCGCCAAAATAACAGAATCTGGTTCATTGAAGCTCCTGGCGCATCGACCATCGTCAAACACAACCAAAATCTACAATCGGGAATGGTCTGGGGAGGAATTTGCGACAGCGGCAAAACTCCTTTTGTTTTGTGGATTAAGGGGTCAAAATCAACCAAGAAGTGTATCGCCGCAATATTTTTCAGGCCGTCGCGTCGTACTTTTGTGAGCCCAGCAGCACTTTGGTGGTGAGGATTGGATGTTCCAGAAGGACTCAGCGCCGGCTCACAGGACAAAAACGACTCAGGACTTGTGCGGGTCCCGCACAAGTCCTGAGTCGTTTTTGTCCTGTGACCCGCACAAGTCCTGAGTCGTTTTTGTCCTGTGAGCTGGCGCTGAGTCCTTCTTTAAAGTTTTTTAGACTTTAGTAGAGGGGCTATGGTCCAAAATATAGCCGGAAACTGCATTTTGTGATAAAAGCATGAAAGTTGGTGTGCATGTAGACAATGTATTTATAAACATTTTTAGAAGGGGAGCCATTCCGAAATCCCCACCCAAACCCCTCCGGCGGCCATTTTTGGTCAAAAAGTTCGAAATTGCTTTTCTTATTTCTTTTTTAAAAAACACCTTTTTTATCATCTTATTAGAGTTCAATTATGTTAAACAAAGATTAGAAAACCGTCAAAATAGCTTAAAAGCGATTAATTTTAATAGTACTCATTAAAAATTCATTTTTTTCTAAAAAACTGAAATTGATCAAAATCTTCCAAATTGTTTTCAGGGGCCGGTTTAAGGGTGTCCAACTATGTATCTGAAAGCACTATATTAAAGAAAAACAATTTAGTTGCATTAAAATCCCATCAATCCGAACCCCAAAAATCCGAAACTTTGGAAAACCCGAGCATATTTTTTAAAACTTACTCATAAAAATGTATTGCAAAACTGAAAATAAAAACAGAAATTAAAAATCATAAGCAAAACTAGTACTTTTTCAAAACTTAAAAAAAAACCCGTTTGAATTGTTCCTTAAGAATGAATATTTATCTTTGATTAATTAAAATAAAACCAGTTTTCTTTATGGACGAAAAAAGTAATAAAAAAAACTTCAAACATTTTGAAAAAAAATACGCAATGTCATGGAAATTTCACTCACATTCAGCAGGATTATAAGTTACGCTTGCACCTATAAAATAGGGGGGAGGGGGAGGCACGATCATATTTTTATACAACTGCGAAATTCTAAAGAAAAAGCTTTAAAACAAATTTCAAGTTTTTTTCTCATTAAACGATTTGAAGAGTTTGTTCTCTCTAAAAGATGAGAGAAGAAAAAAAAATTGCTGTAATAAAAAGTTTAGTGCTGTGTTAATTAAGCAACTTCTCTACTACTTATCATATTGTGCTGTTATTGAAAAGTAACCCTTTATAACAAAAGAAACAACTGAATTTCAATATAAATCTGAGCAAGCAATTATATACAATGATTATGTGTAATGGCTATATACAAGCTGATTTTTCGTAATTGAACTGGCTAGTAATTTACATAGATATACAACATTTTCCATTGCAGAATTTACACATTGGTGCACACAGTCCATTTTTGAAGCACCAACAAGTTTTTGAGAGCAGTTTGTTTTACACTTGCGTGACGTAAATTCGCTTAAGACATTTCACCTCTTTCAAGAATTCATTTGTTAATTTAGTTTCTATGAAAAGCATTTCTGACTTATTTAATCCATCAAAATTAGATTGTGGTGGTTCCTTCACTGAAAGATATGCTGGATTTACAAATAATGATATACCTGATGTGGTAACTGAGCGACCTTTTTAGAAGATGGTATTTCGGGAAATACAAGAGGAATTTTTGAGCCTTGCTGCTGAAATGGCACATGCTGAAACAATGAAATGCTTGTTATATGGAAAGAGTCCTTGTTTGTTGTACTACTAGAGTTATAATAAAAATTATCGTGCGCGGCCGGTGTAAAAACAAAGATCCTGAAATGTGAGGGAAATGTAGTTTTATATTTATCAATTTGTTTAACTGATGCTTTGCAGAGTCCAGTAGAAATCTTTAGAAGCCTTGAGTAAGAAATGAAAAGTTCCAAAATATGCATTATGTCAACAAGACTTTTTCTTCTAGTCTGTTCGTGTACTTTAATGGCCAAATAAACAGGTATTGGTTGTTCCTTGTTTACTTGATGCTTGATAGTTTGCTTTGTTAATTTGTTTGAAGTATATATATATGCATATTAAATACAACTGACAAATTGCAAGTAATGGTTGAGAAGGAAGACCATCAATATTGCAAGTACCATATAACAAGTTATTTAAAAGGACGGAAGAAGAGGATCAACAGTTTCTTGCTGACTCTTCAAATCCGCCTTCGACGCTGGCAGTTGACTTTCAAATGCATGTCCTAGTGGAATTCACTATCATGTCACTTGCGAGAGCATCTTCGAAACTGCTAGTACTGGAGACACATATTGATTCACTTACCTTTACAAACTAAAACATATTCAAAGCCTGATTTCTCTGCATGCATATGTCCATGTCCGAAGTGTGATAATATCTTTGCTCTAAGCCCGGTATTGTCAACATCATTAGCAAATTTATTTTCGATTGATAAATTGTGTTGTAGCATAAGTCTTCTATTCCTTCAGAATAATATTTTAGTAGAACGAATATTCTGAAAATTGGATACTTATCACCTTTGTTAACTCTAAGATTTTGCAAGTAAGAAATTACTCGGTGTAGGGCAATTAATTCAATTCGTGAATAAATATTTTCCTCAGAACAATCATTTGCTGTCCTTCATGAGTGATAAAGTTTTACAAGTAAAGTTTTACGAATGCAAGTACGGTGGTACTTGCATTCTTGAGCTATTATGTCAGCTTGCGCCAACTCAGCAGTGAGCGTACTGTCTGCTTTTACCAACACGCAATTTCGTATTTTCTGTCAACTGATTTCGTCAGAACTAGATGTAACTCCTGTCTATTTTCACCAGGCTTATCAAAAAAGAAACACAAATCTGGAAAGGATGAAGTGCATTTCTTTCTCTTCTGCTGAACTGAAGCCTCTTCAAAATGTTTACTTACGTGGCACTCTTCAAAGTTTTCCTTTCTTTTCTTCTTCAGCTCTTCTGACTTTTGTACTGTTATACCTCAAGATACAAGATTTATGCCACTTATCCCTCTTTTCATTAAATTTTTCCGATACAAATAATTCTTCAAATTTAAATCTACCTACATTTACGAAGTCTGATAATTGCCTAATTTTTGCCTGTTTTGACAGAATTTCGAACATTGTTTCATAACCTCAGTACAAGACTGATACATTTAAAGTTGCTGCAGGGCACAATAGATTTTTTTGGAGTTAATTTCGAACAGAAAATAAATCTAATCCAGTAAATATCTGTTGTAATAATTTTGGTAAAAACAACATTTCCTGGGGTTGTTTTTACCAAACATAACCCCTGGTTGCCATTTAAACTTTTAAACCATTAAAGCTTTAACCATGCCATTTAAATTTTTAACCATTAAAGTTTACCATTTAAACTTTAACACTTAAACAAAATTAAAATAAATGCATTTAAAACAATACTTTTGAACATGTAAAACCACAAGACTATGAGAAACCGTAACTTATAAAAATATGAGCATCTTTCCTAATCTCGATCCATATAAATAGCATTTACGGGAACATATGAACAATGACACATGTTACCAATGATAAACACACTGGAAAATATTCGTCACCTAATGAACGACCATATTTGAAGAAAAAAAATCAGCAACGGCAACAATAATAAAAATTAGAGGAAAAATAAATTTAAAACTAAAACTTTAAAATTTCTGAAATTGAAACTTTAAATTGTATTTTGGTAGAATCATGCTATCTTGACATTAACTTTTCCCTCAAGTTCTTGTGCTTTTGTACCCTTGGGGAACATTTTCGATGATGTGTGCTTAGTCATAAAAATGAGAGGTATCATGACCGGATAATTGGACGGTTCGGTCAATTAGGATCCGGATAACCGGCACCCTACTTTTTTTAAAACATTTATTTAATGTATATTTACATTCTTAAACCATTAATGCATTTATGGGGGGAGGGAATTCACTTCCACGAATTTATTCTTAAAAAATATCGATTTGCCAAAAAAAAAAGCATTTTTGGGTTGTTCTTTTTAAAATTAGTCTCTAAGTGGAGCTTTAAACGATAAAAAATACAATAAACGCCTATGTAATGACATAGCCAATGATTTCAGAAGAAAATAATAATAATAATTGCAAAAAAGCGCTATTTCTAGTTTTGGACCAAAAATGGCCGCTAAGAGGGGTTTGGGGGGGATTTCCGATTGGCTCCCCTTCTACAAATGTTTTTTATACATTGTCTACAAACCTACCAAGTTTCATGCTTTTATCACAAAATGCAGTTTCTTTTCCCGTAGCCCCCTTACTACTTCATCTCCTCTACGGAATGCCCCCTACTCGCCGGATCTGAATCCTATGGATTACAGTGTGTGGTACATTTTGGAGGCCAGGACCTGTGCTAAGCCCCACAAAAGCTTGGAGTCGCTGAAGCAGTCGCTTCTTTGAGAATGAGCCCGATTGTCGCTGGAAGAGCTGCGGCCCATCGCAGAAAATTTCAAGTTACAATTGGATCTGTGTATCACCGCTGAAGGAAGCCACTTCGAAACAGGCTGAGTATATTATTGTAAGAAGAAGTCTATGTTAACATTATTAATTGTTGTTTTGCTAATTTTCTTTTAATAAAATTATCACAATAAATCTTTGTCCGGGTTTTTCTGCCGCACCCTGTACAGTGCAAGAATAATGAAAAAACGACAGATGTGAACTTAAACCAGGAATTTATTCGAAAAGATTACTGTGTACGAAGACTTCTATGGCGTGCTATTTCTGTGTCTCTTCGCTTTTTGATCCATTACAAAAAAAAAAAAAAAAAATCAGTCAATATTTTTAAAACAAATACAGGGTTCTATTCAGAATGACTCAGAGATGATGTGTAAAAATATTGGTCTTTATATTCAAATTCAATTCCAGGAAATTTCGGCTTAACTACAAATGTTTAAGATGTCCGAACACTTTTGTGAGCCTCTGTATATCGTTTATTTTTAAATAAATTAATTGATTGCTTTTTTTCTTTCTTCCTTCTTTTTTTGCCATCGACAGCCAATAACGACGCTGATTTTTCTTTTCTTTTTTTTTCTTATATTCGTTTTTCTTTTTTATTTTTTATAATGGATGATTGGCTTTGACTCTGATGTAATATCATTTTGCGTTTTTGTTCATGAAAATAAATAATTTGATGCATAAATTGGAGGTAGGCAGTGTGGCGATCAACATGAAATTTTCTGGTCGCCAAAAAAAGAAAAATATAGTGGCCACTGTCAAGTGGCGACCACTAGTCTCGACCTTTAGAATAAGGATAACCCATTTTTATGAAAGAAAAAAAATCAGAAAGATTAAAGAGACGATGCAGAAACAATCACGATATTGATGTGTTTAACTTACAATAAAGATATACATAAAGGTAACATGTGTAAAAAAAATGCAAATAATATTTTCGCTAGTCATTGAATAAATATAAAAATTGAAAAGAAATATGAAAAGTAAATAATAATGTTTAACTTATCTCTTTCATCGGGATAATCGCATGCCAAATAAGACCTCTCACAATTTCCAGGCATCCACGGCCCGAAACTACGAGAGTGCAGGCTACCTCCCTGAGGTCTCCTCGCCACTGATTCTGTCGAAATTCGGGGTTCAAAGAAATACTTCTTTCCCTTCTCTACCTGCACTTCTTCTTCACTTCACACTCTCCAGGGTCCCCCGTACCTACCACAACTCGTGGTCTAACCGGGATAGGGGCCTGAAGAGAGCTCTGTTCTTTTTGAACCAGACCAAGGGCCGAGCAAACCCTTGGCCCAGCACACCCCAGAGGTATCGTTTCACTTGGAGGACTTTGTAACCACGACATTTTTAACTTCCCCCAGCCACCATTAATCAAGACGGTGGATCTTTGATCGGCTGGATCGAACCCGGGACCCTCCGGTTACGAGTCCGACGCCTTACCGATCGGGCTACCACGGCCCGCCTTCTCTACCTATAGGGAAGTTTCAACCAATTAAATGTTCCTACTTTGACTACTAGATATTGTTAAAAAACTTACAAAACACAAAATTTCACCATCGCCGAATTTTAAAACATAATGCTTGATTTTCAATGATTATTTTTGAAAAATAACAAGCAGAAAACAGCGCCTAGAGAAATGAAGTCAGTGACTTGTGATGGCTTTTAATGATTTCAGCCATTCACCCACAAAAATGTATTGCAGCCACCAATTTCGAATTGCCACCAATATCGTTTTAGTGATTCAAAAAAAAAAAAAAAAAAAGAAAAAGAAAATGAAAAAGAAAAAAAAAAAGAAAAAAAATGGAGGGAAAAAAACCTTTACATTCTGAAAAATTAAAACTTCAATAATAAATAAACAAATAGAACAAAAGTGACTAAAAATCATTTTTTCTGCAAAATTTTAAAATAAAAATACAAGCTTTGAATATCATTCAAGAGCTTTCAATACTGCAATTAATTTACCTTATTGACGGCCGCCGAAAAGCAAGTTTCAAATAATTTATTAATGAAAAGAAAAATATTCATTGCATAGTTCAAACCTTTGAGCAACTGTAGAAAGGATCAAACTGAAGCTGAAGCTTCAATTTAGTAAAAAATGAACAAATGAATAAACAAGATTGCTTCACAGAGGCCGCTGATACTTACATTTCTCTCTTTTCCCTCCCTGTGAAAAGTATCATAATGAAAATCACAATTAAGTGGAGAAAAATATATGCGTTGCCGATTTTTTTTTTTATACAGAAGAAAAAAAGTTGAAATACAGAGAGTAAGGTTGAAAGTGTTGGAATTTAGTCACACTAGTACTCCTAAGTGTTTCAAAATGTATAAAGCGGATGTAAAACAATACTTCATCAACAGATTCAAAATCCACAATATTTACATTAAAAAAAGTGGGGAAAAAAAGACTTAAGGTATCATTGCAGCTATACTATCTTTTCATTGCGAAGTTTTTTTCCCCATCTCTTATCAATTAGCTTAAGTCTATTTATTCACAACGAAGATTGGATTCGTCTACAATAACCTATCGGCTATGATTGTTTTTTCTTTTTGCGGCGAAAACCATATTTAAATTTTTAGAAAGGCATTACTTAGGGGCAACTTTTGTTTGTTGTGGTAACCCGGGGGAACAACCAATAAATTGCTATTTTTCCAACCAATAAATTGCCAATAAATACCAAGGCCGTATCCAGAAAAAAATTTCGGGAGGAGTCCAGTTTCGCACATTGCCCAAACACACTTACATTTTTGTGTGTTATGAGTAATTTCTCGCTGACTCCCCCCTCCCCTCACAATGTTTGATGTGTGTGTGTGTGTGTGTGTGTGTGTGTGTGTGTGTTTCATTTGTTTATTCTTATTATTTTTTTGAACTACACATTTATTAGGGGTAGGGGTATCAAGAGAGATACGCAATGAACTTTTTTAAGTGGGGTTGAATATTCGTAATTTTAGGGGGTCCGGGGGGTTTTCCCCCGGGTAAATTTTTGAAAAAAAGTTTCAAAATTCTGCATTTTGAGGCCTTAGTGGGGCAATTGGAACTTCAAAAATATGTTGGACAATATCTTATAAATTTTCTGTATTCTTTTGCAAATTAGGATCAATCAAAGCATAAAAAAATGTTTAGCTTAACAAACAATTAACATTAAGCGACAGAGAGGAAGGACAAGGGAGGAGAAAAGATTTATCACTTGCCACTAGACATTATCACTTGCTTACATCGGTTTTTAGTGAAGTTACATAGTAGTTTCTGATCAGTTCCCCAACTCACCGACAGACACATCACTTAGTAACATAAAACAACCAATAGTAAAAACCGCATGAAATTCTTTAAAAGAAATAGTGTAGAGATTTAAAAAATAATTAACGAGAGTAACATTCTGGCCATTTAGTTAATTCATAGTTTATTTACTTGATAAGAAACAGGATTGAAGCACTTTTAAAGGAGTATCAAAAAGGTATTTAATGATTTTCAAAGACTCCAGAACAGTTAAAATTCTTTAAAGCATTTCATTTGCACTTTCCAGTCTCTGACGTTTTAATAGTTGATTGGACAGTTTTACGAAATTGTTAAAACTTTGAAAGACACATCTGTTTCAGATTAAAAATGGATATTAAAAAATACTTATAACGACAATTTCTTTTTCAATCACTAGTACTGCGGAAAACGAAAAAGAATACAGGTAGGGTAATATTTTTTCTCGAGCTTAACATATTAATAAAGGAATCAATTACAAAGGAACTTCCAAAATACTGAATTATGTATTTAATAAATAGTCAGAAATGAAACATGTGAGTCACAAAAAATTATTTTTGAAAATATGCTACAAAAAATGCTGGAACATGATTTTTGCATTAAGCAGAATATATATATATATTTTTAATAGAGGAGCTGAGTTTCGCGCAACTTGATGCCCACCTCCCCCCATTTGTGTTAGAAACTTTAAAACTCAAGGTAAACAACTACATTTAACAAAGTTTTCAAGGTTTTTAAGCATTTGTAAATGAAATTTTTTTTAAAGTAACTTTTGTCCAAGATTGGTGAGCCCCGAATAAAGCAGAGGGTCTGTGACCGTATCCGTTTTTGTGTGGTCTTGTTGATTGAAGACATGTTTAGCTATTAAAATCCCTCGAGGGTTACAGATGCTTATAAATGGGGACCAACAAAGTACACTCTTAATTGAATCAGGGATGGCGAGAAGCAATCTTAGCCTATTCGGAAACTAGGGGCCCGGCGATTAGGGGGTAAAAATTTGAGTGGAATAAGTTTTATGGGGGATGGGGGGGGGGGGGGCGCGGATCAAACTGAAATAACTTGCCTTGAGCCTGAATTGATTTGGAAAAGAGAGCTAGAAGTGTCAATGAGAGTCTTGTTTTCAAGTGTGTTTTGCAGCCCATGAAAATTTGAATTGTCTTTTTTTTTGCACTTCCTGAAATTTTCACTCGTTTAATAGTTACAAAATTAAGAAGAAAAACTTTTTTTTTTTTCGCCATTTGAAATAAAAAAACCTTTTTTTTCTGTTTTACATCACAAAACATTTCGGGTTTCGGGGGGGGGGGGGGGGGGGGGCCGTCGCCCCCCCCCCCTCCTCTGGATACGGCCTTGGGAACAACGCTGCGAACGAGCGAAGAAACTTTAAAAATTATTTTGATTTGAACTTGAAGCCCCTGTTAGAGCAATGACGAATCGCTATTTATTCTTATTTTCGATCTCGGTTGCCATGTGGTTCATTTTTAACCGACGAAAAAACGGAGGAGGTTCTCTGGTCGACCGGTATATTTTTTTTATGTATGATCACGCATAACTTCTTACTGAATAGGCCGATTTTGATAATTTTTTTTTTTTGTTGGAAAGGGTACACCTCCCTGGTGGTCCCACGGTCATATGATGCGGGGTTTGAGAACGGAATCCTGAAGAAATTGAGGGAAATCTTTAGAATTCCGTTCATGCGCACCCTCTTTGCGCATGAATTGAATTTCAAATTTCATGCGCACACCAAGGCCGTATCCAGAGGGGGGCGACACCCCCGAAACCCGAAATGTTTTATAATGTAAAACAGAAAAAAAAGCTTTTTTTTTTTTTTAATTTCAAATGGTAAAAAAAAGTTTTTTTTTCCCCTTTTAACTATTAAATGAGTGAAAATTTGAAGAAGTACAAAAAAAAAAAAAAAAGACAATTCAAATTCTCATTAGTTGCAAAACATACTTGAAAACAAGACTCATTAGCACTTCCAGCTCTCTTTCCCAAATCAATTCAGGCTCAAGGCAAGCTAATTGTCAGTTTGATCAGCGCCTCCCCCTCCCCCATAAAACTTACAAAACTTACACCACTCAAATTTTAACCCCCTAATCGCCGGGCCCCTAATTTCCGATTAGGCTGAGATTGCTTCTCGCCGCCCTGATTCAAATAAGAGGGTACTTGGTTGGTCCCCAATTATAAGCATTTGTAACCCTCGAGGGATTTTAATAGCTAAATATGTCTTCAATTAAGAAGACCACACAAAAACGGATACGTTCACAGACCCTCTGCTTTGTTGGACGCTCACTAATCTTAGACAAAAGGGGTTACTTTAAAAAAAATCCATTTTCAAATGCTTAAAAACCTTGAAAACTTTGTTAAATGTAGCTGTAAACCTTGAATTTTGAAGTTTCTAACACAAATGGGGGGGGGGGGGGAGGTGGGTATCAAGTTGTGCGAAACTCAGCTCCTGGATTAAAAAAATATTCTGCGTAATGCAAAAATCAAATTCCAGCATTTTTTGTAGCATATTTTCAAAAATAATTTTTTGTGACTCACATGTTTTATTTCTGACTAATTCATTAAATACCTAATTCAGTATTCTAGAAGTTACTTTGTAATTGATTCCTTTATTAATATGTTAAGCACGAGAAAAAATATTACCCTTCCTGTATTCTTTTTCGTTTTCTGCAGTACTAGTGATTGAAAAAGAAATTGTCGTTATAAGTATTTTTTAATATCAATTTTTATTCTTTAAAAGATGTGTCTTTCAAAGTTTTAGCAATTTCGTAAGAGGGTCATTCCATGTGAAATCAACACACTGATTCAGACTTGATGTCTCAGATTTTCATGATTTTTGGTATGCAGCATTATATCATAGACATATGAAAAAATACCAAATTTCAGTTACATAGCCCAATTATTTTTGAAGTTATAAATTTTTTAAATTTTAAATTTCTTTGAAAAAACACCATACTTTAACACATTAAAATGCCTATAGGCTCGCAACCAGTGGTGATATTAACCTGGGACTGGTCTCATTTTAAAGCTGTTGAATAGGGCTTTATTATGATATGCTACAACATAGGGGTTAAATTTTTAAAAAAATTTAAATTTTAAAATTAAATTTTAAATTTTAAATTTTTCAAAAAGTGGCAATTTTAAAAATTCCAAAAAATTACCAAAAATTGTTTGTGATGTCTTAATACATATTGCAAAATTCTATGA